>CM055114.1:13660143-13992683 GCA_029204225.1 Diphasiastrum complanatum | reverse complement strand
CATCACCAAATGGAGACTGAAAGATGGCAACGCTTTTGCCATGATCACTCTCAACATCAAAGACAACCAAATCAGTCACATATGTGCTACTCAGACTGCTAAGGATGCATCGGACATCCTAGCAACCCTCTATGATATCAAAGATGTCACCAAACTCCATTTGAGAAAGAAATTCTTTACCCGAAGAATGTCTAAAGCAATAAGTGTTTCGAGTCATATCAAAACTTTCCAAAATCTTATGGATTAGATAACTGCAACTAGCTCAATCATAGAAGATACCAATGCTATTATGACTCTATTATTAAGTCTACCTGAGGTCTATGAAAATTGGGTCCTAGCAATTTCAATCCAGGAGCATCTCACTCTTTCAAGAGTGATTTCATTGCTTCAACAAGAGGAGGCCAGAGAACTGCATTCTCCTCAGACTCAAGATCGGATACTCAAGTTCTATATTTGAACTCTCGATCGAATTTTGCTCAGGATCGAGTTTTGGTCCAGGGTCGAATTTGGATTCTTCATCATTTCAATTAAAGCAGAAGCTATTCTGTAAAATATTGTAAGAGAATTGGCCATCTTATCAAGGATTGTAGAACTTTAAAATTCAACAATGAGAAGAAAATACAGTTTTCAACAATAAGCAAATTTTGCTCTCAGCCCAATTTTTCAATCCAACAACAAGATGAAGATGAAGCAGCCTTCTTGACCAAGGTCAGAGAACACTCAGGATATTGATTCCCGGGGGTACCTAGAAATCGGGAGCAACTCACATATGACTCACCACAAAGACTGGTCAAAGATTACAAATCATACACCCACTCTCAAATTTGCAACTTGGAGACAAACTCAAACTCATTCTATTGAGGGTGAAAGAACAGTCAAGATCGAATTCAGAGACGTGAAGTCAAGTTGCTGACCAACGTTCTCGACGTCTCCAAAATTTGACCAAAAATCTGCCCTCAGTTAGCAGAATCGCAGATTTGGGTCAGAGGGTAGAATTTGACACAAACGGTTGCACCATTTTTGACCAATCCCGAAAAGCTCTAGCTTTCAGAAAAGGAGTGGCAATCTTTACAAAAATTAGTCACTACAATTCTTCTATTTGTCAAGCTCTTTATACATCCACTTCTGAATCACCTGATATGCTTGGCATTTCAGATTAGGCCACCTCAATTCCAATTGTATTCAACAGAATTTAGTACAAGGTCTGCCCACAATTAGCAAATTCGATACTCCATGTAAAAGTTGTATAATCAACTAGCATGCTAGAAGTACTTCCATTTATGATATAGATCTTGTACACATGGAAATTTGTAGCCCTATGTAGACCATTTTCAGAGGGGGAGCTGTTTATGTACTGAATTTTTTATTGATGACTTCTCTCAGAGGACTACAGCTTCTTTTCTGAAGGAAAAATCCGATACCTTCAAGTTCTTCAAGCAGTTCAAAACATCAGCAGAAAATTCGACCCAGAGAAGAATCAAAGCTCTATGTTTTGATGGAGGGGGATATTTATCTCCACTGAGTTCCAAGCTTTCTACAAGGCCAACAAATAAACCTACAACAATCCACAGCCAGCTGCTTGTGAAGGATTTGAGATCCATTAAGATCCAAATCTACAATTGACCTTTGGTTACAAAAACAAACAACTCACCAATCTTGTCAATGTATAAAAATCAGCGCTTGATATGTAAACTCTAATAGATCTTGACCAAACATGAGCTAAAACGTTGATGTCCATACAATTACAATATCCTACTGTATCTCACACGTGTGGATATGAAAATAGCAATTAATGGTCATTCTACACATAGAATTGCAAGATATCACAAGTATAGTGCACCAATGGATAGTAGAACCCAAGAGAACCATGTATAAGCATGAATGCGATAAGAGAGAGAGAGAGAGAGAGAGAGAGAGAGAGAGAGAGAGAGAGAGAGAGAGAGAGAGAGAGAGAGAGAGACGAGAGAGAGAGAGAGAGAGAGATGAAGAAATGAAATGTTTCCAACTACAAAGCCTTGCTAGCTTTCAGCCCTCAGCCCGACAAAGACATTTGCAAACTCGAAGATCTGGAGACACGAAGCACGAAAAGTTTTGCGAACACGAAAGTCAAAGGAATCGAAGACGAACGGTTTGCGAACACGAAAGTCAAAGGAGATGAAGAGGAACAATTCGTGAACACGAAAGATCCACGAATGAGATTCCTTTGCGGTCCAGTACAAGAGAAAGGCATACGAGCAAAACGAAAGAGTACCAGCTAAGATCATGCAAGTACCCAAAAGTACAGATATCTGATCTGATGGTATGACATCAGCAAATACATTTTAGGTCGTGGCTAATCTGCCACTCTTGTAACTCCCTGACTAGTTGCTTAATCACTCTAATATTAGATTTACATAGAGCGACCATACTTACTGAATGACACTTGACATATAGATCAACAGAATACACATACAGTGTAATGTAATAGTCTGATGCTAGTAAGCAATCAAGACTGAAAATTCAAAATATTTGTCCGCCTGCGTGCGAAGACAATTCTATCTAGGATCAGAAGATCCAACTGTCCGCTAGTAAAGCGAGACAATTACTCGTGAGAGAACCGCGTTTCTCTCACGCCAATGCACTGCGTGGGTATGCACGTAGTGCTCCAAGAATCAGAGAAAAGAAATCAATAGATGATATTGTAGCCTTCGCACACATATCAATTTGTGTTGTTTCTGATCTCGAATGCAAATGTTTCTGCTGTTAATCGCGTGTCTGAGTTTCTTCTTGTTCATTTTGAATTCCGCACTTTGGTTGAAACTATGTTGAATGCTATATTAATTTTATGAACGTAAATCAGTAGTGACTGACTACACTTTGGAGGACTGTAGGAGTGATTCAGCTGGTAGTGTCCAGCGATCGCATCTGAACTCCATCCGAGCTGAAGAGAGTCATGACTGATTCGTCTTTGCAAACTTTTGCGAATCCGACAAATTCATCAGTCATCACACATCCCCAACAGTGGTATAAGAGTGCACCCTATCAAATTCTGACATAGCCAAAGAAGCTATCAGATCCAGGAGGCCAAGCATTCAGACAATCACCCATCAACAAGGAAACAGACTTCAAGAAGCAATGGCTTCAATCAGCAGCATGCAAAGCAAGATCTGCACGATACTTGATTCTTCAGGATCTAACTTTCTAGTCTGGAAAGTTAAGACATCTTTGATACTCAAGGGTGAAGGAATCTTCCCCTGGGTGGATGGCACAGAGGAAATGTCTACAACAACAGAGGAGCTACGCGAATGGAGGGAGAAAAATGACAAGGCAGTAGCCTTCCTATCATCTTCCATCGAAGATAGTCTCACACTTGACCTGGCTACACTCTCCAAGGCCAATGAGATGTGGGATGCACTACTCACCAGATTTCAGATGAAATCAAGAAGTCAGATCATGATGCTGGAAGATCAGCTGACAAATTTGTAATGGGATGGAAAAGACCTCACCTCTTTCGTAAGAAAGATGAAGGATCTATTTGTATCACTACATAACTCTGGAGCAGAGAATGCAGTGACAGCTAAGAAGCAACTCACATATATGTTGAGAGCCTTTCCCAGATATTTCCATACGACACAAACCCTGCTCGAGAAAGATCTCGCCATGAACCTCAAAAAGGCGATTGTCGAGATTCGAGAGGAAATCGAGGCCAGAGAACATCTGGATCACAAAGATGGTTTTGACCAGGCCCTCTACGACAACAAAGAAAAATCAAAGAAGCAATTTAAGCCTAAGAGGGAGTCCAATCAGAGGTAGGATCGTGACCAACAAGCAGAGGGAACAAGCAAGGGCAACTGGAAGACCAAAGGGAGCTCGAAACAGTTCGAAACAACAAGGTGCAGACAAGAAGACCTGTGTGAGATGCAGAAGAGACGGGCATACAGTAGATACCTGTTGGGTCAATCCCAAGATTGAGTGTATCCATTGCCATAAGAAGGGTCACGCAGCCATGGATTACTGCCAGAACCCAAGGAACAAATCAGCACAGAACAGACATGAGAACAACAATAGTTCATCCTATGTCGAGGAGCCCGAGAGCTCGAAGATGGGCGAAGAAAGAACGTACAGAAGTTGTTCGACCACCTACATCTGTGAAGATGTGTGTGCAGCATCAACTTCTGACATACTTTGAGGTGATCCTAGATTTAGCAGCCACCTCACACTTCGTGACATCAAGATGAATAATGTCTGATTTCAGAAGTGCAGATCCTTCAGGATTCATAGTTCTTGGAGATGGATCTAAACATCAAGTGAACGACATTGGTTCACTATGGCTCAACACCAACAGCAAAGACATATGACTCGAAGACGTTTTGTTCGTGCCTACTCTACAACAAGACTTGCTCCCTATAGCAAGAATAGCAGATGCAGGGATGCGTGTGACGTTTTCTAATGAAGCATGCAACGTGATTGACGCCAGTACCAATACTCTCATTGCTCAAGGCAGAAGGAAAGGTAACCTATATCATCTGAAGGTACTCCTACCTGAAGATCAGGTGCATCAGACTCATGACGACTCGCCAGACACTCTATGGCACAGAAGACTCTGCCACATGAATTCAATGGCACTTTACCAGGCAAGCCATCATGGAGCAATAACAGGGGTCAGCATCTCGAATGCAACCAGTTTGACCTCCTGTGATGCATGTTTGAAAGGCAAGATGTCGCGCACTCCATTCGTCAAAGACTCCTACAAAACGGACAAAGATTTTGGAGCTAGTGCATTCTAACATCTGTGGACCATTCAACGTTATCTCGGTAGGAGGTTTGAAATATTATATAACCTTCATTGATGATTATAGCAAATTTTCCAGAGTGTACTTTATTTAGAATAAATCTGAAGCACTCTATAAATTCACAGAATATGTGAATTGGACAGAGAGATGTACAGGCAGCAAGGTGAAGCAGATCATAACAGATCGAGGTGGCGAATATATCTCGAATCGCTTCACTGACTTCTGCAATGATCGTGACATCATTCACAGAAGAACTACAGGCTATACACCGTAGCACAACGGTGTTGCTGAATGAAAGAACAGGACCCTGATGGAAGCAGCTAGATGCATGATGGCCTACTCGAAAGCTCCAAGGGAACTGTGGACTAACGCAGTAGCTACAACCGCATACATCCAGAACAGGACAGGCAAGTCCCGGTGCTCCTTACATGACACCACATGAGCTATGGTGGGGTAGAAAGCCCAACCTGTCTCACGTCATAATCTTTGGTTGTGCAGCATATGCACATATTCCTGATAAGCTTCAAAAGAAGCTTGATGAGAAAGCCGAGCAGGGATTTCTGGTAGATTATGACAACAATTCGTCATACTACAGAATCTACATGCCAGACACAAACACTGTGAAAACAGTGAGAGATGTCAGATTCGATGAGAGCAAGACAATGGCCAATGACGATCCTATTAGCTACGAAGTTCTGGAGAGACAGTAATATGACCTCCGGCCAATGATAGAGGGAGCAGCAGACGAACACAAAAACAAAGATTTTCGAGTCATCTCCCATTCGAGCGACGAATCTGACGAAGAAATATTCGAGAGGCAACCTGCCGCCGTAGTTCCTGTAAACCAAGATGGTTCGGGACCGAGCAGAGCAGACAAGGGCAAAGGCATAGTTGTTTTAGGAGGATCCCCCAAAAGGTCAACAAGACCACGAAGAGCGCCAGCAAGATATGTGCCAGGTATCTCAGCTTCCACATCAGAAGAGTTCTGTGGGTTCAATGGTGAACCACAAACTTTCGAGGAGGCGATTGAAGGTCCAGTAAAGGACAAATGGATCCAAGCCATGAACGAAGAGATGGATTCCATGAGGAAGAACCAGGTATGGATGTTGGAGCCATTACCACATAAGCACAAGACTATCAAATACAACTAGGTTTTCCAACTCAAATACGGACCAGATGGAAACATCACGAAATACAAGGCAAGACTGGTAGCGAAGGGTTTCTCTCAGAGATACGGTATTGACTACTCTGAAACCTTCTCCCAAAAAAAGGCTAAAAGAAAAACAATGGCATTCTTCCTGTCGTCAAAAATTCGTCCCTACGTTTGTTATTTGCATATGCAGCAGCTTATTACCTCAAGAGCCACATTGTGGACGAGAAGACAGCCTTCTTCATGGCAAATTAGATGAAGAGGTCTACATGGATCAACCCCTAGGATATGTCTCGAATTCACTTCCTGACTATGCATGCAAAATGGATAGAGGCATCTACGGTCTGAAACAATCAGTCCGACAATGGTACAAGAAGAAAGACCAAGCCCTGAAATCATTAGGATTCAAGCCTCTATTGGCTGATTCCAATGTATATGTCAGAGTTATAGATGGGCAGATCATCATTGTGGCTGTGTATGTGGACGACACTCTGATACTTTGCAGGAGTGAGCAACTAATAGCTAAAGTAAAGACAGACATCTCAAAACATTTCGAGATAATGGATCTAGGAGAAGCCAGGTGTTACCTAGGCTCGCAAATTGAAAGGGACTACGAGGGAGGTAAGTTATACCTTCACTAGTCCAGATACACCCAAAAGATCCTAGAGGACTTTGGGATGCTAAACTGCAAAGGAGCAAACACTCCAACGCAGGGACGGTGCTGACGAATGATGACTGTCCAAAGAATGAGAAAGAGAGAGAACCGATGCAGCTCACACCTTATAGGAAGCTGATAGGATCACTGATGTACCTTGCAGACAACACACGTCTTGATATTGCTTATGCAATATTCAGGATGAGCCAATTTTGCATGAATCCAAGCTTGACACATTGGAAGATTGCAAAACGAATTTTGCAATACCTTCAATTAACGAGGGATTATGGCTTGTATAATTGTCATGGTGCAGGTTTTAGGATACTTTCCTGCAGCGATGCTAGTTGGGCATCTCTCAAGGACGATTGTAAAAGCGTCTCAGGAGGATGCACCATTGCATCTAGAGTAGCAGTTCTCTGGGTTAGCAAGAAGCAGACCGTTGTAGCCCAGTCATCCTGCGAAGTAGAGTACGTAGCAGCAGTGGAGATGGCCAACGAATTAATTTGGCTAAGGCAGTTTCTGGATGAATTGGGCGAAACAAGGAACGAGCCTTTGGTCTTGCAGATGGACAACACCTCTGCAATACACCTGAAAAAAAATCCGATGTTCCATTCCAGAACGAAGCACATTGTGATTAAGTACCACTTGACCAGGGATCTAATTGAGAAGAAGATGCTACAGACCACTTTCATCGGAACGAGAGACATGGTTGCTGAGATCTTCACCAAAGCCCTGGACAAAGGACTCTTTGAGAGACAAAGGAGCAATCTCGGGATTGTAAAGCTATCATGCTTTGAGAGGGAGCTGAAGAAACGAAATGTTTCCAACTACAAAGCCTTGCTAGCTTTCAGCCCTCAGCCCGACGAAGACATTCACGAACTCAAAGATCTAGAGACACGAAGCACAAAAAGTTTTGCGAACACGAAAGTCAAAGGAAACGAACATGAACGGTTCGCGAACATGAAAGTCAAAGGAGACGAAGACGAACAATTTGCGAACACGAAAGATCCACGAACGAGATTCCTTTGCAGTCCAGTACGAGAGAAAGGCATACGAGCAAAACGAAACCCGTTTTTCTCTCACACTCCAAAGAGTACCAGCTAAGATCATGCAAGTACCCAGAAGTACAGATATTTGATCTGATGGTATGATGTCAGCAGATACATTTTAGGTCATGGCTAATCTGCCACTCTTGTAACTCCCTGACTAGTTGCTTAATCACTCTAATCTTAGATTTACATAGAGCGACCATACTTACTGGATGATACTTGACATATAGATCAGCAGAATACAAATACAGTGTAATGTAATAGTCTGATGCTAGTAAGAAATCAAGACAAAAAATACAAAATACTTGTCCACCTACGTGTGAAGACAATTCTATCTAGGATCAGAAGATCCAACTGTCCGCTAGTAAAGCGAGACGATTACTCGTGAAAGAACTGCATTTCTCTCACGCCAATGCACTACGTGGGTATGCACGTAGTGCTCAAAGAATTATAGAAAAGAAATCAATAGATGATATTGTAGCCTTCGCGCACATATCAATTTGAGTTGTGTCTGATCTCGAATGCAAATGATTTTGCTGTTAATCGCGTGTTTGAGTTTCTTCTTGTTCATTTTGAATTTCGCACTTTGGTTGAAACTATGTTGAATGCTGTATTAATTTTATGAACGTAGATCAGTAGTGACTGACTACAATCTGGAGGACTGTAGGAGTGATTCAGCTAGCAGTGTCCAATGATAGCATCTGAACTCCATCCGATCTGAAGAGAGTCGTGACTGATTTGCTATCGCAAAACTGTCGCAAATCCAACGAATTCATTAGTCATCACACATCCCCAACGAGAGAGAGAGAGAGAGAGAGAGAGAGAGAGAGAGAGAGAGAGAGAGAGAGAGAGAGAGAGAGAGAGAGAGAGAGAGAGAGAGAGAGAGAGAGAGAGAGAGAGAGAGAGAGAGAGAGAGAGAGAGAGAGAGAGAGTATTCTCCCTTCTCACATCCTTTTATAGTAGGCCCAAAACCAAAATTGCCACTTGGTTTCTCTCCAATATGAAAAACTCTACTATTTTTAGGACTAGATTCAATGTACCCTACATTCAAATTTGAATATATTCAAAGTCGACTTCTAAAATTCCCACACTTTCAAAAAGTGTTTATTCAAATACTTTTAGACTAATATAACTTTGAAAAGTCAAACTCTAAGTCTAATATGAAAGTTGGCCTCAAATGTGTATTTGGCATTTTATCAAACTATGACCCATTTTGACTAAACTATCAAACTTGTTGATAATTTCTCACACTCCCTCTTCAACTAGTTTTAGCTTAGCCATAGAACTTTGATCCAAGTTTATAATGATCTCCATCCTAAGTATAGGCCTCCTTTCTAATGATCTAAATTAGTTTCCACAATTGATATAGAGAATGGTATCCACTTGGGATGCTTCACTATTTCTTACATCAATTTTACATGTCAAGATGTAACTAGAACATGAAGAACCAAATAGAATGTAAATGAGATTATTCTTCCATGCTATAAACTTTGAAATATCTGGAAAGTTACAGCAACCAAACAATAAATGTGAGTGATCAACCAATGCTTGCTTGCTTCCTCCATCTTTGTCCTTTCTTGCCATGTATCCACCATGAAACTCTATGAATGAGCCTCCATCTCCATCTTCCACAAGATGCCATCATCACTTGATGACTTGATCATGAATGAGTGATATAATGAGCCTCCAATAGCTTCATTTCCATCAACAAAACCAGCCAAGAATTCTAGTACAAATCCATTACCAAATTGATGCTCACCAATGTAGCTAGTTTTACCATATCTTGAGAATTTGCACACATCCACATGAAAATGCTCAAACATGAGATAGAACAAGTAAAATAAACTTGAAAAAGAATTCCTTGTTGCTCCTTTGACCTTACTTGAGTCTTCAATAACCTGCAAAAATGGATCCATAACAACTTTGCCAGTTGACTATCCTTTGATGCTCATGACTAACTCTGAATTGCCACCTTCCTTTTTGCCTTGTTGAAGTCCTTTGAGATCAACCTCTTGATCATCAACTTGACCATCAAAGTCATTCAAAAAAACCTATTTTCCAAATCCATTACTTGCTATAAAATCATGAAAAGATCCATCTACTTGTGTAGATCCATCTACACAAGAAGATTCACCAAAATATGTGAGAAAAGCAAAATGAGTCACTTCCACTTGCTTACCCTTCTCATCATATGTGAGCCTTGAAGGCATTTGTCTTTCCCTTGATGTTCTTCTTGGCTTTTGACTTGGAAGTTCCATCATCATCACCATCTAAAGTAGGATCCAATACATCAACATCAAGAATGTTAGATCCATCCACATCACCATCAATAGTACTTGAAGATACTTTTGGAATGTTTCCCTCATAAAAAATGACATCTCTACCAACAATCACTTTGTTAGTAGAAGGTATGTAGACCTTGTAGGCTTTACTCACCTCATTATATCGAACAAAAAGTTGACACTTGGCCTCCTCTTGAATAGAGTGGGGAGATTTTTATAATAATTCCTAGCTTTTGTGAAAAGTGTCATTTGTGAGAGAGGTTTGTCAAAAAATCTCTAATTTGTCAATTTGGAAAACTGTAGATTACACTAGACAGTGTCTAGTATTGCCATTCAGAGTTTATGAGGTTTCATACTTTTCACATTACTGATATTTGTCTTTTGAACGATCACACACTTCGAATATTCCCTCTGAAAGTTCTTATATTCCCTCTACTTTTCATCTCGTCCGTACCAATATCAAATCCATGCGCGCGAGCTAGAGAGAATTTCGAAAAGTCGTATATCCATGCGTCGTTCCGATATTGCATGTTCGTAACAATATTGAATCCACATGCGCAAGCTAGAAAGAATTCTGAAAAGTCGTACATCCACGCGCCATTCCAATATCACATATCCATACCAATATTGGACCACATGCGCGAGCTACAGAGAACCCTGAACAGTCGTACATCTACGCGCCATTCCGATATCAGGTGTACAACCATAAATATACAGTTCTGTGGTGTTGTGTGCTCAAATTGAGCCTTTTTTTTTTGTGATCCAAACTCATCTATCCAATAATGGCAACTCTAAACAAGAGTGTCCTCAATGAGCAAAGCAAATTTGAAGGAGCCGACAACTATGCAGTTTGGAAATTCAAACTGAAATTGTTGGAACGATCCACGATTTAGGTTTTCACCTCTTGATTGGTGTCTTTCACTAACAAATCTGTCACCCATCTTCTGATCGCAAGAGCTTTATCAAATCCCATGTTGTGATGACTCAAGTTCTCTTGATGTTGTTCTTTCTGCAAAAGCAATCCACCTAACTCTTCATAGGTTAGAAGATTTTCACAAACATCTGATGTGACTCAGTCAAACTATTTAATGTCAATTGCACCATCTCAAAATCTTGAACTCGCTCTCCAACAACGACTAATTGATCACGGATCTCCTTTACCTTCAATAGGTGATCAGCAATGGTTGCACTATGATCCATTCGTAATGTGTGCAGCTTCGAAATCAGGAATAGCACTCGAGATGTGTTTGTGGTCTCAAACAATGCCTTCAACATATCCCATGTTTCTTTTGGTCCTTCTGAATCCGAAATGTAGGGAATAATTGCATCTCTAACTAATAAGTTGATGACATTTTGTGCTTTCCATTTTCTCCTGTCAAATGTCTGTTGATCTTCTTCAATCACTGGCATTGCTTCTTCACCTGTCACAATCTCCCGTAGCTTCTTTTCCATCAAACCAATGATGGTCCGAATTGAGGCAATTAGAATCAAGGCCAAAATCAAGGACGCAGCTATTCCAAGCAAAATAAACCTAGAAATTGTAGGTACTGCAACAAACTTGGCCATTGGGAGCATGAATGCTTCAAGAAACAGAAGGAGATAGAACAAAGAAAAGACAAAGGGCAAGTGGGAAATTATGCTGATCAACATCAATTTGATGATTATTATTATGAAAACAATTATATTGATCAACATTAATATGATGAGGATCAATATGAAGATGATACAGGTGAGAGCTCAAAATTGTTCATTACAACATTAATGACAAGTGATGAAGCCAAGGATACTTGGTACATTGATAGTGGTGCATCCAAGCTCATGATTTCAAGGAAAGAGTGGTTTTTAGAACTCAAGGACACCCACAATTGTGATGAAGTTGGACAAGCCGATGGCCAATTGCTATCTGTTGAAGGATTTGGAGTGGTACTAGTGAAGTTAGCCAACGAGATAATAAAGCGGGTAAGCAACGTGCAAAATGTACCTGGCTTAGCTAATAATCTACTATCTGTTGGGATGATGGCTAATCAACAACTCAAGGTTGAGTTTTACAGCAACAAATGTCTTGTAAAAGACATCAAGAATCACTACAAAGTAATTGCTATAGAGTTAGAGTCAACAGGAATCGACTCTACAAATTGAATGCGAGATCTTTTGCTCAAGCTATGGTAAGCACTATTTTGAAGTGATCTTTGGCATCAACAATTTGGTCATATTGATGAACACTTCAAGCGAAGGGGAATGGTAAAGAGTGATGCTAATCCTAATCTTTACATTCTAAGGCAAGATTCAAATATAGTGTTCATTGTGTTGTACGCTGATTTGATTATTACAAGAAGTAATGAGAGCTTAATTGATGAAATCAAATCAGATCTTTCCAGTGCTTTTGACATGAGCGATCTAGGGTTGATGCACTATTGTGTTGGCATTGAAGTATGGCAAAAAGAAGACGTGGTCTTTCTAACACAAAGCAAATATGCACGAGATTTGCTTTATAAGTCCAATATGCAGGATTGTAAGCCTTTCAGTACAACTATGGATGTCAAGATGAAGCTTACTTCATATGATGAATATGAGAAAGTGGATGCTTATTTGTATGGACAGCTGGTGGGCAGTTTCACTTATTTGACACACACACGACATGATATTTCTTATGTTGTTGGTGCTGTTAGTCAATTTATGCAAGATCCTATTCAAGCACACTATAAGTATGCTAAACGTAAATTTTTCGAATACATTCGAGGGACATTGAATTAGTTTTGAGCTCCAAAGAGACCCTCTAGAATTCGTGCAAGATGTAGTTTATATTATTAAAATATTATAACACTAATATTTTTGACTTGCCATAACTTTTTAATCGTAGCTCAAAAGCAGTCATATAACATACCATTGGAAAGCCCTTGTCAAGCGCTTTCCAATTCACCAAACTCCGCTAAATTCAGACTTACCAATAAAAAGTTATGCCATTTTTAGTGTGGAATCAAAATGTGGACTCAAAAAGTTACGTTACGTAGATTTCAAATTTGGGTATTTTGATTGGTCCATGTGTAAGAAAACATTGAGAAAAAATATAAAAAGAATCTTTACAAAGGGTCTTTTTTGGATTTAGAACTCCTCTAATGTCAGCCTTTGTTTTTCAGGATGCTCATTACTTGAATGATTGGTTTAAGGCTGAGCTTAAGAAATCTAACACCCCCCCTTAATGTGGATCCTGAAAAACTTTGATCTTCAGATTTAACATATCCTTAAATCTGAGATGTTGCTCCTTTGATAGAGCCTTTGTGAAGTAATCCACTGCCATGTAATTTGTTCTACAGAAAATCAATTCCACTTCCTTATTGTGCACTTTTTCTCTAAGGTAATGATACCTGATTTCTATATGTTTGCTTCAAGAGTGAAATTTCGGATTGAGAGAAAGCGCTATTGTGCTTTGATTGTCACAATAGATTCTTGTAGAAAGTGTTTGTGTAAGATTGAGGTCTGCAAGCAGCTAGATCGTCTAAGTTGGTTGCATTTGTGGCAGCTATGTATTCGGATTCAGTTGATGATAATGCAACTGAGGTCTGCTTCCAGCTATTCCATGATATTGGGCCTTGGTTGTATAAAAATACAAATCCAAAAGTTAATTTTTTGGTGTCGACATCTTCTGTCTATGTAGGCTTCAAAAATGTTGGCAGTTTGGCTACCTCCGTAGTAGATGTTGAGAGTTGTCGTTGCTTGGATGTACTTCATGACCTTTGTTGGCGCTTTCCAATGAGCTACGCCTGGATTTGACAAGAACTGGCTGAGTGTACTGACTGAATATGCAAGGTCTGGTCGCGTGTAGATCATTGCGTACATCAGTGAGCTGATGATGGATTGAAACGAGTAGCACTTCATATCTTCCTTTTCTGTCTCAGTTTGAGGAGACTATTCCTTTGATAGCTTTAGTCCAGAGTCGAGTGGAAAGAGACTAGGTTTGCAGTTGGCCATTCCATACTTTTCCATCACGTTGTTGAGATATCGTTGCTGACTGATAAAGATCAGTCTGCTGGGACACTCTAATGCCAAAAGCCAAGGTCCAAGGACTAAAGGCCAAAGGCTTCAACTTAAAGGTCGAGTGCTAGTGCCAAAGGCCAAAGGGCGAATGAGCTAAAGACTAGGGTCAAGGCCCAAAGGCTAAGGACTAGGTCCAAAGACCTAGGGCAAAGGGCTAAGGGCGAAGGACCTAGGTGCAAGGACTAAGGGCTAAGGACCTAGGAGCAAGGGCCAAGGATTAACGGTGAAGTGTTAGGAATAAGGGCCGAGGGGCAAGGGGCAAGGGCCAGGATCCAAGGGCCAAGAGCTATGGGTGAAGGACGAAGGGTTATCGACTAAGGCCAAAAGCCAAGGGCCAAGGACTAAAGGCCAAAGGCTTCAACTTAAAGGTTGAGTGCTAGTGCCAAAGGCCAAAGGGCAAATGGGCTAAGGACTAGGGCCATGGCCCAAAGCCTAAGGGCTAGGTCCAAAGATCTAGGGCCGAGGACCTAGGCGAAGGACCTAGGTGCAAGGACTAAGGGCTAAGGACCTAGGAGCAAGGGCCAAGGATTAAGGGTGAAGTGCTAGGAATAAGGGTCAAGGGGAAAGGGGCAAGGGGTAAGGGCCAGGGTCCAAGGGCCAAGGGCTATGGACAAAGGGCGAAGGGTCACCGGCTAAGGCCAGAAGCCAAGGGCCAAGGACTAAAGGTCAAAGGCTTCAACTTAAAGGTCGAGTGCTAGTGCCAAAGGCCAAAGGGCAAAATGGGCTAAGGACTCGGGCCAAGGCCCAAAGGTAAAGGACTAGGTCCAAAGACCTAGGCCCTAGGACCTAGGCGAAGGATCTAGGTGCAAGGAATAAGACCAAAGGGCCCAAGGCCTAAGACCCAAAGGCCAAGGGCTAAAGACTAAGGGGTAAGGGCTAAGCACCAAGGGTTGAGAGCCATTGAGTGCTAAGGGCTAAGGATCAAGTCTTTGCACTCCAGCAAAAAAAAAAATGTATCATTTTCTGAACCATTAAGTGAGTGTTTTAAGCACTATTCTAATGGTTCAAACAAGGGCAACGTCAGAAAAATGTTGGGCCAGCCTTTTGGTTTAGAAAGGAGTAACATCCAAAAAATGGCGACAAGATTAATATATAATTTAGATTATTTGAGTGGTGTAGAAGATGTCGAAAACATATCCGCCGACTGCAATACAACAAGATCAAGTAACTACAACTCGGATATCTTGACAGGAATTGAAGATATTTCTCATCGTGATATGTCAAGATCAGTGTACAACTCAGATATCAATGTCGAGGATGTGATTACTCGTAATATATCTGCATCAACATACAACTCAGATATTCATTAGTGAAAGTATGGGCCCAAAGAGGGCCCTATAAGAAATGCCATGTAGGAGAGAGAAAAATAACTATAAAGTAATTATAATATCATTTTCTAGCTTCTTTACGCATCTGCCCGCACTACTTTCCTTGTAAATGAATGCACCTTAGTTTAGTCACATCAAACTTCACTGGTGTTTAACCAAAATTAAAATATAATTTTCAAAATGCTGAAATATTCCCTCCCAATAGTTGGGAACACTCAAAAATTTGAATTATAAGTGACATTTCTAAAAAAAGCCTATGCCAACTCTATCTCCAGCAGAGTCGTTAGCGCCATCTCCAGCTTTGTTATTGTCATTGTGTTGTTTGTTACTATAGTATTGTACTGATGACAAAGCTTTATCATCTTCATGTGGATCTGTCACCATAATATACTCCGCTCAGGACAAGAAAGTCAAGGCAACCCAAATTGTCAACTTCTGATATGGTCCGATACAGGGAGGAAAAGCTAAAACATGTAGATTTATGGTCATCAGGAACATTGTATCCTATTGATCCATGTTCATTGCAACATCCAGATTTTCATTCGGTGAGTCAGTTAATAATCTATATGAGTCATGGTAAAAATGGCCTTTTGGGATACTGTGAGAATTTGATGCTCCATGGGAATGCACATTCAATGCAAAGAATACATTATTTGGAAGAGGAATCAAGGAAAATATCAAAGGAGTGCGAAGAAAAATCTACAAAGATGAAAACTTGTTTGGATGAAAACGAGATGCTTAAGGAGGAGATCCATAGGTTGAAATCTTCTTTGAATCATTATACAACTAGTAATGATGAGATAAAAATTGCATATTTCAATCCATGCGTATCTCATATTTGTCTCTTGTTAAAGGTATGGATGTGCTCAACAAAAAGGTCCGAAACAACAAGAGGAAAAGACTGGTAAACAAGGATATATGTGATCTATCATCCAGAGGAGGTCATAGAAAAAGATGAATCCGTGTATTCAAGTAAGTTATAGCTTATTTGGTATTGAATATTGCTTGAACTTTTTGATTCATTCATAATCACTAATTTTGCTATTTGTTCATTTGTTCATTTGCTTATTATATACTGCTGTGAATACTATGAGTGTCCTAATTTCTACTGACATTTTCATGAACATTATGTTTGCAATGCAGATCAGCATTGGTTGGTGAAGACCATTTGGCCGATGAGATTTCAATTGGAAACTCACTAGGCCCTATCTTGACTTCTAAATTTATGAAATCAATGTTAAATAATAACAAAATGAAAAAGATTAAGGCTTCAATTATTGATAGCATTATGGATAAAGTTGGAAAAATATTAGACACTACATTGCTTCAAGGGCCATGTGACTTTTCTAGCACCAGTAGGGAAGCATATGCAACAATGTTTAAGATGATAAAGGAGGCATTTGCACAGGTAAATATTTAAAAGTTTCCAATTCCACGACCATTTCATCTTTTAAAAAAAGAGACATGTTAAACCATGGTATGTAGACAACAGATGGTAATTCATTTTATATCAATGAAGTGTATTGCTCGAAAGGAGAAAGTCTATCATATAATGTTGAATTTCACACGTGTGGATTGTCCACTACATGTACTTGTGATCTCCTAAGGTGTGTAGATGCACCAAGATCAAGACTAGATTGAGATTCAAGATCTATCTTTGATTCTATGGCAAAAATGTGAAAAATACAGATCCTAAGTGGATCTATACTCCAAGATCATTGGCTTGAATGCTTGCACTCCAAACTACATAAGCTAGGAATTGGCAACACATTCTATGCTACCTAGAATGCAAAGAACTTGATCAAAAAGCATTTATCACAAATGGAAACTTCCATAAACATCAAGTGCGGCCCAAAATAGCATTATACAGTCCATAATACATCAGCCTATCACTTTTGGAAAGCACCTAAGATCATACACAATAGCTTGAAGACAATACACACAACAATGCTCTCAATGGAGGAAGAAACAATGACAATGATCTATTGATCTCAATGAAGCATACAAAAGGTTTCTCCAACCTGTTCTCCACGACTTCCCTACTATTTATGGATGAGGAAGATGACTCTCTCTCTCCTCTCTCTAGAAGGTACTTGACCCTAGATATTCCCTATATAGGAAAAATAGCTAAAAATGGCTTATATGACCAAAATACATCAAAATGGTCTCATTTTGAAGGGTATGAAGTTTGACACTTCATCATACTGAAAAAATACAGTAAATAAAAACATTGTGGCTGGTTCACACGTGTGAAACTCCAGAACCAAAACTATTTACAATTTTAGCCAATTTAGGCCTCAAACTAGCTAGGAAATGTTGACAATTTTCACAAAAAACACACTACTACATGCATTCAATCACTTCCAACTCTCACTCACACGTGTGGGAAGTGTTCCAAAAGTATTCTAAGTAAAAACAAGCTGCTCTCCTCGGGTAGAGAGAGAAAAACCATCAGGAGCTCTCGGGTAGAGAGAGAAAGCTAGAAATTCAATGACACTCAAAATCCACTCAATCTCAAAATCAATTAGATCCAAAAGGAGGAGTACAATGATACTAATAGATTCATGAGCTACCACTATGCTTAACTATGATTGGATCACACTTTGCCACCTCTTAATCCTATTGGACCATTGATCCATGCACCTCTAAATTCTATTGGACTATATTCTAGCACACCTCGATTTTCTATTGGACCTCACAAGGTTCCACCTCTAAATCCTATTGGACCTCTTAAACTTCATCAAACAAAAGCATGACACTTGTCTACACTCTAATTGGCACAAGTTTGGCTCAATATTGGCATTACAAGTGGAAATGGATAATTTGCCATCTATGCCAAATTTGACCCTATCAACATCCTACACCTAAATGCTTGACTATGAAATTCTATGAGACCCCTATATCAAACATTTTGATTTACTTTACAATTCTCCACACGTGGGAACATCCTCCACACATGTGAGATTCACTTACAAACTTCTATCATAAAAAATACCAAGCTAGATTTTTGCCAATTTCTCACACTCCTCCTCAAAAAATAGCTTGGAAAGGTACTAGATCACTTGAGAAGTTTGTAAATCTTTTTGAGTGGATCCTTTGGTATGCATAAGAAGTGAAGATTAGCCAAGGGATCCATCATAGCAGCACCCTCACCATATCCATGATAAGATCTCTTTGGTAGAGATCTCTTGCCAATGCCTTTGAAGAGTGCTCCACCAATATTCCATTATTATCATGGGCTTCCTCCATGCTTGATGATGATCTTTGCCTTGAAAGTTCCACTTGCATGATGGATGCACCATAAATAGAGAAATCTGAGGCTTCCAAGCCTCATAAGGATCATGGAGATCAAGATCATAAGATGTGAAACAATGATGATTATCAAGATTATGCGTTCTAGCTTGACTAGTCCACATACAATGAACTATATCCATGATGGATCTAATCTTGATATCAAAGACTATCTTGATCTTTTTTAGGCTAGTTACTCTCTCAAGGATGTAAGTGTCCACTTTGGATGCTTCACTTAATCTCAAGAGGAGTTTACAATTTGCCTCAAAACATGTGAAAACATGATTTTCAAAAAAGTGAGTACCAAGCTCAATCTTGTTCTTACTAGAACCAAGAGCATACTTTTGACAATACAATATCTTGCTTTCAAAAAGTATTGGAAACACATCTAAGTCAATAATGACAAGAAACATGTCCATACCATAAGCATCATACAAAACTAGTATAGCTTTTCTTGAACTTTGAGATCCAAAAAAATTCAATGAAGCAAGATAGCATTTCAAGCAAAGGAAGAGAAGCATATATGAATGTGTTGTAGTAGATACAACATGAAAGATGCCCCTCTTTGCCATGTAAGGTGAGCCATAAAGACTCGGCCATGCATCTTGAAGATCTTCTTGAAATCATATGAAGAAGAAACTCCTCCTCACACATTGGCCCCATCATAACTTGAATACCTTCAAAAAGGATAACTTGTGATGCTTCTTGAGAAGCCTTGATCTCGGCCACTTCCAAGATTGAATCTTCATGCAATATGACATCTCTAATCACCATCACATTTGAGATAGAGAGTCTAAAGACACTAAAGGCCTCCTTGATGGATGAGTATCCAATCATGATCCATGAGCTTAGATCATCCTTCCTTCTTGTTTCCAAGGGAATATGTGCAAAGCAAGCACTACCAAGTTCACTAAGGTGATCAACCTTAGGCTTCATCTTGAGTAAAACTTCATCTGGTGCTATTCGTTCAAGAGCTCCAATACTCCTCAAAGCTTTAATCTTCAATGAGAATTTCTTCTCAACATATGCTTTGAATAATAAGGAATAATCATACACCATAATACTTGAAGAGAGAAGATATGTGCATCTTGTGTAATCCTCCTCCTTTGAAATATTGACACTTAAGATGTTCTTTGTAAGCTTTGGGACAAAAAGAACATTGTTGAGAAATAGATCTTTAGAAGATGCAAGCTTCAAGGGAATAATCCCTACTCCTTCAATATTGCACTCATGCTTACTTGCAAAGTATATGGTCTTCTTGACTCCATCATAAGGCATAATAGATGAAAAAAAGTTCTTGGAGCCACACATATGTGAAGATGCTCCACTATCAATATACCATGAGTCATCCTTGTTGAAGGTGGAAGAGGAGAAGCTTGATGCCATAAGAGAGCCTTCTCCATCACTTACAATATAGTCTTCTTTCTCATTGGTGATGTTGGCTTGATTGAGTTGATTCTTCTTCTTGAAGCAATTGGTGGCATAATGGCCTTTCTTGCCACAATAAAAGCACTTGATCATCTTCTTCTTGAGATTTGAATTAGAAGCATGAGAGGTATCCTCCTCCTCTCCATCTTAGTCTTTAGCTTTGTTATTAGAGAAGTGATGGTGTTGCTTCTTACTCCTCTCTTTGTGCTTGGCAAATAGAACTTTGCCATCATCATGATTGAGTGATAGCTTGTCCATCCTCAAGAGTTTGTACCCTTGTCTTGATTCTTCAGAAATAAGCACACTTTGAAGGGCCTCCAAACTTGGTAGCTCCTCCTTAATATCATAGGATTGGACAAGGTTGTCATATTCATCTCTCAAGCCATTGAGAATGACTTGGACTAGCTCACTTTGATTGATTGCGTCACCAATACATGCAAGCTCTCTATGAATATCCTTGACTCTCAAAACATAATTAGATGCACTCTCATCACTCTTTTGACTAATTTGGAATATTTGATTTCTAAGAGTGAGGAGCCTAGAGGTGTTCTTAGCCTCATAGATGGACTTGAGACAATCCCAAGCTTCCTTGGATGTAGAACAATCACCAATCTCCCTCAATATCTCATTAGAGACATTCATCTTAATGTAGTGGAGAGCCATCCTAGCTCTCTTCTTGTATTTTTGTACTTCTTGAAGGACTTGAGGCTCCTCCTCAATCCCAAGTACAATGTCCATCACATCTTGGAGTATCAAGATGAACTCCATCCTCAACTTCCATATTGAGTAATTGGAAGTAGACAATCTCTCACTTGGTTGCAACAAGTATGAACTCATTGAAGTCATGTAAAGTGGAGATAAATAAAAGTGATGAACAAAAAATAAAAAATACCAAGCTAGATTTTTGCCAATTTCTCACATATAACAATTCCAAAAAAAAAATTATTGACACTAATCAGTTATTAACATTCATCATAAATTTTTACGGTATTACAAATGAGAATGTCAATAACAAGTTGATAGTTGTTCTCAAGTTAGATGAGTCTAAATTATAAAAGGACAAAAAATGGAAAAAGTCAATCTCACAATCATGAATGGAACACTTTCAAATTCAAAAGACTCAGAAGGTCTCAATTTCAGTGCTCAATCAGAAAATAATATTTGGTGGTTGGCAGCATTTCAAGTATAGCAGTTCCTTCGCATAATAAATAGGGATAATCATTTAAATATGGATTTCATATCTAAAATCTTCTCTGTGTTAATATTATGAGGCTAATCACGTTTTTGTATTCTCTTATAGGTGCTGAAAGAAAACTATAACATTCTCTCATGGATATTTAGTAGAACATCATATCCTGCCACCATAAAAAATCACATGGAGGGAGTTCCACTCAATATTCCTAGAATTGGCACTTTCAACATTGAATGGCATTTAGCAGGAGATCTGAAGACATTAAAATGTATTTTCAATGTAACTCATGGCGCTAACTCTAAACACCCTTGTTTGTACTGCATGAAAATGGCAAAAGACATGACAAGAGTACATGAATACCAAGAGATCGAGAAGATCCTAATTGGAAACCTGTACTACCAATTTCTCTATGAAATGTTCATATATGTACATTGCATGCGGAGGTGCGTATTATAGAAAAAATAATATATCTTCACATCTTGTTTGCATGAAATTCCGAGCCAGAAGCCTCTGCGAAGGAAGCTATTTCCAGATTAGAGGATGTGTTGTCCAAAGCAGGCTTACATAAAGGCCACGTTAAAATAAAAAAAGATGATAAGCTATCAGATAAAACAGTATATATTCCATGCAAGCCGAGCATTGGAGGATCTAAAGCTCAAAGATTTTTATCAAATTATTCTGGCAAAACAATCTAAGGTTCAATACACGGTTTGGAAAGAAATTATTGTACAACTCAAGATTTCGAAGAAGAAGCTTCTACTTGTATACACAAAGTAGAAGTTTGGAAAAAGTTAGACAACATGGTGAAATACTTGAGAAAAGATAAATTTTCAAATACTGATGTTCAAATAATACAGAAAACAACCAATGAATTTGTGGATGCAGTCCAAAGTGCATGGGGTGTTGATCATATAACACGTGGGGTGTTGATCATATAACACATTACATGGTAAGATTTTGATTTTACACTACGATAGACAAATATGTGCAATTAAATTACATCTTTTGGTACTGATTTAGATTATGTTTTTATGACATGCAGCACATATTACGACATCATTCGACATTCTTTGCAAGAAATAGTAGAAGTCTTAGCATATGGTCATTGCAAGGAATGGAAAATCTCATTGGCAAGCAAGAGCGGCATTTCATAAAAGTACACAACATGGCGGGACTAGCACAAAAAACAGCTATATACTGCAACTTTTTCAATGGTTTTACAGAAGAATCCAAATTCATCATAATACAAAATCGACGGATTATAAAAAATTTCAAAAAGCATGCAAATTTATACAAGCCAGTAGGCTATAGACGCACAATAAAATTTTGTATATTAAATAAAATATTCACAAAGTACAATTCAACAGTATCTAATCTGCTTCCGATATTTTTTCCAATGAAAGTTGCAACTTAGAATCATACAACAATTTTCTTCTTTCGTATGAATCCAATAGCTCATAGTTTTCATGCTTACTCAGATCAACGTAAGCAGCATACACTGCAAAATGAGATGATTTGAGCATGAAATTCACTGGTCCATATCCTAAAATTTCAACCACAATAGTTTTCTTTACAAAAATTATTTTATGCGCCTTATTGAAATTATGTCCTCCAAGAAAATAAGACAGTGTCTTGATTGCCATACTCATAGTTTCACCATGTTGATGAAACTTTGAATGGGCACACTTATCTCATTATTCTTGAAGGACTTCAGATAGTGCCCTAGTGCATGATCTCTTGAAAATTCTCCAGTAGAAGATCTCTGCTCTCCTCGACGAATTGCGAAATCATCAAGGAAAATTGTTTTCTGAAATAATAAAAAAAAACAAAGTAAGCTCCAGTATATAATCTAACATAACAAATCTACTAGTACTTGATAAGAGACAAAAACTTACGCATTCGGCTTTGTCTTCTCTGATTACTATCTCTCCATCAATATTATGTCCACCTTTCGATGTCAATATTGTTGGTGAATAGACAGTTGGCTGTGGAAAACCAAGTTGACTTTGGATTCTAAGAAACTCCTCCCCAGAAGGTAGATCATCTTCTTTGTTGCGCATTTCCTCGACAACCATTTTCAAGCAATCTTTCCCTGAAAAAAGCTGATCATTATGTACATCGTCAACACCAGGGAGAAGATCATCAGCATCAAAATCAATGATATCTGAAAATTCATCAAGCTCTTTGCCCAAAATGCAAAGAGTCTCAGCTTCAGTGAAGTAAAAAAGATCCAATATATCTGATATTGTCAAAAAGGAATTATTATCTATATTATAAGTAGGCAATGTGATCAAAGATTTATCAGAAGAAGAAAGGGTAGTGGGTGTTCTAGGGCCTATAAAAATAGCCCTATTTCAAGCAAGATCAAAATCAAAACAATCATCTAAATTAACACTCGTATCAATAAAAAAAATATCTATATCTACAATCTTTGACTTTTCAGACTTTGTACCACTAGAAGAAGTTGCTTCAGAAGTGGAGAGCACAGCCTCCGAATCGTCAAAAATATTGAACAAAAAAAAAAAAAACAGATTGAAAATCAACAAATCTACATTTTTTATTATGAATTGGGCACTCATCTACAGACTTGAAATCATTATGTAACTTGGTAAACATTCTGTCAAGCTTAGTTTTATAGATATGCTTGTCGAGTGCCACCAGGTTCTGATAATTAATCATGTTCTTATTCTGAGATCTGAATAGCCAAGTACTGAGCAGAGACTTAAATCTGAGATATCTCAAAAAATGCCTCCACACCAGGGCCCTCAGTTATAGAAAGTAGAATAAAAAGAAAAGGAGGAAAAAAGGATTTGAAATAGTCCAACCTATCAGTAATACCAAATTCATTAAAAAAAAAAAAAAGCAAATTGGATTCAAAGCTAGACATTTTAAACGAAAATAACAGAACTAAAGCTCCAAATATCGCTCTCAGGCGCAAACCGCAGGTCAGACAAGCACGTCAAGGCAACGTGCATTCGAGAGAGATATTTGAAGTTGGAGTATCAGATCCAAGCACAAGAAAAGAAAAGGGATGTGAAGCGCACTTGAATGTGATATCGGACGATGCAGTATCGGATCCAAGCGCATATTAGTCTACGAAAGGTAATGAGAGCAAGCGGCATGCTTGAAATCGATATCCGGAAAAGCAATCGTAAATTTGCATGAAAATTCGAGCCGAAAAAGACCTATTTATAAATAAACATTTGCACGTGTGGAGGAGTGTCAAAGAAACACGTGTCAAATTGTGATTGGTCAAAATAAATGCGTCATACCTAGAATGATTGATCTGACATTTGTCACGTGCACGAATGACACGCGTCGATATCAGATTCGCGCACATGTCTCAGCCCACGTGGCCTCATAATTGGGTCATCATTGTCAGTACAAACATTCCACGTGGATTACTAATCTAACAACATGTGTCTTCGCTGTCTTTTCACATGTGCAAAAATTTCGTATACATAAGTCCTCGGAATTTTCGTTTTTTTTCCGCAAAATTTTCGCTTTTAGCTCCCGATATTGCTCTCAAGCGCGCTCTTTCACCGTTCCAGCTTCCGCCCTCTCGCAGTGCGCTTGAGTCCGATACCGCTGGTTGTGCAATATCGCTTTCATTCACGCATCTCTTTTCTTCAAATAATATGTCTAGATCTTGTGCTCGAAACCGATATTCAGTTCTAGTATCAATCTCAAGCGCCCTTTCATCGCAATTTTTTTTGTTTTCATCCACTTTTGTTTTGTTCAAACTTCTTTTTGTTAATTTTTTTCTTCTGAGAATGATGGCCAGGACCAAATCCACCGCCCATGCCATCGCCACTGTACATGTTGAATTTACACGTGTGGGATGCCCTACACATGTACTTTTGATCTCCTAAGCCCAATAATACCATAAAGATCAAACTAGCATTGATTGACAATAAGAAAACTGATCATACAAGAGATATTATTATGTTAGAAGCAAGATCTATCAACAAAATATGAAACTAAGTACAATAAATGCCTCAACTCGGCTAGAGAGAGAATATGAATGTACAAACTCGAGTAGAGAGAGAGGGCACAAAGAGCTTAGTCTCCAAATTTGCATTACACACAAAAATCATCATCTTCTCAATGAGAGTACATCACATATATATAGATCCATGGACTCTCCTCCTACTTTGACTTGAATTGCAGTTATGAATCCACCTCTCAAGCTATCTAGACTTATTCAAGCCACCTCAATATGTCTAATTGTGCCAGCTAGTATTTTCATGCATTAAATGTGGCATGCAAAGTACAAATGGAAATTCCTATGGTAGCTCGAGTTTCTACTTCTACCTACCTTGAATATATTATTCTAAGATGAGTCTTTACTAAGCCAAAAGAGCTCAATTCATCTTTGGCATTTTTAGGACCCCTACTTACAACATTAGATAGATTTTTCCAATATTTCAACACTCCTCCTAAAAATGTATCTAATGTGGATCAAGCATCGATCTTGAGATAAGACCAAGATTAGATCTATGCTTTGAGAAGGCACTTTTGCAAAGTGGCTTTGTGAGAAGATCATCAATACATGAAGATGTGTTGACATGTTCCAAGTTGATTTCACCTCCAATGAGCTTTTCCCTTACAAAATGGTGTGCCACTTCTATATGCTTGCTTCTTGCATGAAAAATAGGATTGTTTGCAAGAGCTTGGGCCGATATGTTGTCACACTTGATCAAGGGAAGATCATCCTCTTTGATGCACTTTAGCTCCATGATTAACTTCTTGATCCAAAGCACCTCTTTAGTTGTTCTAGTGAGTGCTTTGTACTCGGCCTCACAAGAAGATAGGGATATGGTATCTTGCTTCTTTGAAAGCCAAGACACAAGATTGCCTCCAAGAAAGATAGTATATGCATTAATGGACTTTCGATCCATTTTATCACTTGCAAAATCGGAATCCGAATAGCCAACAATGGTTAGATCTTCATTCTTGTACAATAAACTTGAGTAGAAGATACATATCTTAGAACTCTCTTGGCCATCTTCCAATGTTGGATATTAGGATCTTGCATAAATTGACTCAATTTGTGCACACAATAGCTCAAATCGGTCTAGTGATAGTAAGCCAAATTAAGGAGCCTATAAGACTCCTATAAAGTGTGATGTCCTTGAAGGATCTTTCATCACCTTTAATAGGGTCTTTTACATGTTGCTCCATGGGAGTATCTATGCCTTTACAATTTTGCATATTCAATTTTCTCAACATAGAAAAGACATATCTAGATTGACAAATAAAAGCATACTCTTCATGAAAATCAATCTCAAGGCCTAAAATGTAATGGATCTTTCCTAAATCTTGCATTTTAAATTCTCCTCCTAACGCATCCTTAGTTTCTTGAACTAGCATCAAACAACTTCCACTAAGAATAATGTCATGTACATAGATTAGAATAATGACAATATTACTACCATCAAACTTTAAGTACATAGAAGGATCATAGTCACTAAGCACAAATCCTAATGAAAGTAGAAAGTTGTTGAGTCTTGAATATTGTGATCTAGGTGCTTGCTTCAAGCCATAAAGACTTCTAAATAGCAAACACACCTTAGATTTATCCTTGATGAATCCTTGAGGTTGTTCTATGTATATCTCCTCCTCAAGATAGCCATTCAAAAAAGCGTTGGAGACATCAAGTTGATACAATTTCCACTTAAAAAATAAGGCAAGAGAGATTATGATTCTTATTGTCACCATCTTTGCTATAGGAGCAAAGGTTTCTTCATAGTCAAGGCCATATATTTGTGCAAAGCCTTTAGCACATAATCTTGTCTTGTACTTGTTGATGGAGCCATCATGATTGTACTTGATCTTGAACACCCACTTGCATCCAATGATGTGCATGTTAGGTGGTGGATCCACTAGATCCCATGTGTGGTTGGTGATCAAGGCATCATATTCAATCTTCATGGCCTCATACCACTCCTTGGTATTGAGGGCTTCTTGGACATCTTTGGTCTCCTCATGAGAAACAAAATAAGCATACATGGAATCAAGATCCACTCGTTTTCCTTTGTCATCATAAGGGAGCCTCTTAGGCTCGGATCTCTCCCTCATGGATCTTCTAGGAGTGAAGATCCAAGGACTTCCATCTTCAGATCTTGACTCCTCCATATGTTGATTGTCTTCAATAACAAAAGGTGATAGATTTTGAGGTTGCTTGATATTGGCCCCTCCTAGATTGGACTTTTCTTCTTCATGAAAAACTACATCTCTACTTTCAATTACTTTAGAAGTAGAGAGCATGTAGATTCGATAGGCTTTCTTGTTGGATGAATATTCAACCATTACTCCTTTGCTTGCACAAGGATCATCCTTCTTTCTCATTTCTAAGGGAATATGGACAAAGCATATGCATCCAAATACTCTAAGGTGACCAGCCTTAGGTTTCTTCAAATAAAGTGCTTCATATGGTGACTTTCCTTCAAGTGCAACATGAGGGAGTCGATTGCAAAGATAGTTTGAACAATTGACGGCCTCACCCCAAAAGTCTTTTGGCAAGGATGCCTCAATTCTAATGTTTTTGGCACATTCACACAAGGTTCTATTCTTTCTTTCAGCCACCCCATTTTGAGATGGCGTATATGCACAAGGAAAGTCCCTTTTAATGCCTTCAAGCTCACAATAATCATGAAATTTATTGGAAGTGTACTCACCACCTCCATCACTTCTAAGAATCTTGATTTTGTATGAAAATTGCTTTTCAACTAGAGCTTTGAACTTTAGGAAATAGTCGAACACCATAGACTTTGAAGCTAGAAGATATAACCAAGTAAATCTTGTGAAATCATCAATGAAAGTTACAAAGCAAGTAGCACCACCCTTGCTCTTTGAAGATGAGAAGTGCACATCCGAGTGTATGAGCTCCAATGGATGTGTAGTCTTAATAGATGACTTTGAAAAAGGCTTCTTATGAGATTTAGATATGGCACAAGCCTCACATGGCTTGAAATTCTTGGAAATAAGGTTAGGCAGGCCAATAGCTTTGGCTTTCTTGACCATGGACACCATAGAACTATAGTTAGGATGCCCCAACCTTCTATGCCATAGTTCCTCCAAAGAAATATGAGAAGCAAAAGCACCATCACAAGAGTTAGCATACTCTTTGGGATCAAGCTTCTAGATTCCACCATATCTAGACCCAAATGCAAGGATATCATCATGCTTCTTGATTGTACATGTATCAACATTGAAATTCACATCTAGTCCACTATCAAGCAATTTCCCAACACTTATAAGATTTTTTGTTAACTTAGGAACAAAAAGTACTTTAGACAGAGAAAGAACTTTTGATGATGAAAGCTTTAAGGGAATGGTCCCTATGCCTTCAGTAGCACACTCATGATCATTTGTTGTGTAGATGGACTTCTTGGCTCCTTCATAAGGTGCCATGGATGAAAAAAAATGCTTGGAGCTACACATGTGTGAGGAAGCTCCACTGTCAATGTACCATGAACCATCCTTCTTGAAAGGTGATGAAGAAAAACTTGAGACCATAAGAGATCCCTCTCCATCACTTGCATGAGCATCTTCCTTCTCTTCATTGGAAATGTTGGCTTGCTTGAATTGACTCTTCTTCTTGAAGCAATTAGTGGCATAATGCCCCTTCTTGCCACAAAAGAAACACCTGATGTTTTTCTTCTTCTTCTTGGATGTGAAAGCTTGAGAGGACTCATCCTCTTCTCCTTTCTCCTTGGAAATAATATTGTTCTTGCTTAAAGAGGGTTGGTGTTGATTTTTACTTCTTGACTTGTGCTTGTCTTTGGTAGAGAGGGATTTACCATCAATGTTGAGAGACAATCTTTCCATTTTCAAGAGTTTATACTCTTGTCTTGATTCTTCA
The DNA here is from genome assembly GCA_029204225.1 of Diphasiastrum complanatum. NCBI lineage: Eukaryota > Viridiplantae > Streptophyta > Lycopodiopsida > Lycopodiales > Lycopodiaceae > Diphasiastrum > Diphasiastrum complanatum. Next base: position 13,963,634 of record CM055114.1, on the reverse strand, counting down.
TAAATGAGCACACTTTGGAGTGCTTCCAAACTTGGTAGCTCCTCCTTAATGGCATAACTCTGAATAAGGTTGTCATATTCCTCCTTTAACCCATTAAGTATGACTTGAACAAGTTCATTTTGGTTGATGGAGTCTCCTATGCATGACAATTCTCTATGGAGGTCTTTAACTCTCATTACATAAGCTGAAGCACTTTCATCACTTCTCTGTACACTTTAAAAAATTTGGTTTCTTAGTGTTAGAAGTCTAGAAGTATTTGTTGTCTCATAGATGGACTTGAGAGTATCCCAAGCATCTTTGGTATTAGTACAAACACCAATTTCTCTTAAGATGTCATTTGAGACATTCATTTTAATATAATGTAGAGCCATCCTAGCTCTCTTTTTGTATTTTGGAATTTCTTGAGGAATTTGTGGTTCTTCTTCAATACCAAGTACAATATCCATCAAATCTTGTAGAATTAAGACAGATTCCATCCTAACCTTCCATATTGAGTAATTGGAGGTTGACAATCTTTCACTTGCTTCTAATAGAAAGGCACCCATTGAAGCCATAAAGAATGTTGGAAATCAAAAAAGATAGATGAAAAAATTGCTTATCTTCTCACTATAGGAACCAATCAAGGGAAAAAAACCAAATCCTATGTAAGACTAAGCAAAAAACTGTGAGATAGATCTCACTAGTTTGACAATCTCTCTAAAACAAGATTTGAATCATCAAAAAAGATGAAGTATGGCAAAAGTTATGATTCTCTAAATTTCACACGTGTGAAATACTCCAAAAATGTCAAATTGACTCAAATACAATCTATTTGTATGAAAAAATTTGCCTAGATCCTCTCAATTTTGCCAAAATCACATATAGATGAGATTGCTCAACTTCTGGGTGATTTTTGTGATCATTCAACCAATACATGACATGTACTCATGATTTGCCACAGGTCTAGGCGCCCTACCTACACCTATTCAAAAGCTTATAACTTTTCAGATCTAAGCTGAGAGAGAACCACCAAACTGAAAATGGGCGGATTTCACACGTGCCTGCACCTAAAATTTCGTACAGTACCTGATCTGAACCATTCAAAGTGGTTTGACGCTCTAAATCACCAAAAAACTGCAAACTAGCTAGGAAGTAGAATCTAGACAATTTCTAGCTTAAAATCTGACCAAATTTGCAAACTTTTTGATTAGATTTGCTTGTAAATCTTAGGTTGGCTCTGATACCATGTTGAATTCACACGTGTGGGATGCCCTACACATGTACTTTTGATCTCCTAAGCCCAATAATACCATAAAGATCAAACTAGCATTGATTGACAATAGGAAAGCTGATCATACAAGAAATATTATTGTGCTAGAAGCAAGATCTATCAACAAAGTATGAAACTAAGTACAATAAATGCCTCAACTCGGCTAGAGAGAGAATATGAATGTACAAAAGCAAGTAGAGAGAGAGGGCACAAAGAGCTTAGTCTCCAAATTTGCATTACACACAAAAATCATCATCTTCTCAATGAGAGTACATCACATATATATAGATCCATGGACTCTCCTCCTACTTTGACTTGAATTGGAGTTATGAATCCACCTCTCAAGCTATCTAGACTTATTCAAGCCACCTCAATATGTCTAATTGTGCCACCTAGTATTTTCATGCATTAAATGTGGCATGCAAAGTACAAATGGCAATTCCTATGGTAGCTCGAGTTTCTACTTCTACCTACCTTGAATATTTTATTCTAAGATGAGTCTTTACTAAGCCAAAAGAGCTCAATTCATCTAGGACCCCTACTTACAACATTAGATAGATTTTTCCAATATTTCAACAGTACAACCATCCCATTCCCGTGTTCCCCCTCGTACTGGCCATAGGCGTGGCAGGAAGCAGATCTGGCTGAGGGAGATCAGAAAACTCCAGAGATCAATTGAATTGTTGATCCCTAGAGCTCCTTTCGGCCGATCTGTTCGAAATGTCACTCTGTCACTTGGGCTAAATGTTCATTTTGTCGTGACAGCCATGTAGGCCTTACAAGGTGCTGCAGAAGATTTTTTGTCCCAGTTTTTTGAGAATACTTGTCTTTTGACAGTGCATGGTAAGCGTGTCACCATCATGCCAAAGGATTTAGTCATTCTCAAAAGGCTTTGGGATAGATATTCTGGTCTGCATGTTGATAATGCCAGCACCTCCAGAGACCTGTCTCTGGATAGAACCAACGTGCCTACTACCTCTAGGAGGAAGAGAAAGCAGCATGTCCACAAGAAGGCTGGATCTCAAAGGCCAACTGCTTCCCTTCTTCCTAGATGTATCCTAGCCAAGAGACCCCGTATCTTCCTGAGCTCTGAGTCAAATGCTGGAGAATCTGACTCAGATCGAGAATCTTCACTCCTGCCTCCTCCTGTTAATCGTCTAGCTCCTCAGTAGGTTTCATCACCAAAAGTGTTGATTACCCAAGAGGAGCTAGACAAAATAACAGAGAAATCTGTAAATATTGTTTTCACTTCTGTTTCTGCTCCTGTACATAATCATTTTGTGAGAATTCCATACGATCCAGCCCAGGTTTTTTTTATTCTGACCATTATAATCAATATGAGGCCTACCTAGCTAACAAAATTGATCTTCTCGACAATTTTTTTGATTTTTTTCTTCCAGATACACGTAGAAGCTTTAGATTAGATCCCAAATTTTGTGCTGAGCTAAAAGATAAGACCACAAAAAATTTAGATGCAATAGTAGAGGCCGGAGTTTCTTTTTTGCAGAATAGTATTAGTTTCGATTCCTATGGTACAGTTTTTGTAGTTAGTCCATTTTTCATGGGAGCGATAAAGGCGAAAGAAGCCAATTTTGAGAAGGCTGTCTATTTCATCAAGTGCAGTCCTATGGCGAAATTCTATTTGATTCCATATGAAAATAAGTATAAAAAGCACTTTTGTTTTTGTTGCTTTAATCTGGATTGTTGCATGCTTCATTGCTTTGAAAAGAACGAAATTTTTTCATAAATATGAATTTATCGATATTTGTATTTTGGTTCTTGCAGTCGGCATTGGAGCCTGAACATTCTTTTTGTGAAGATAAATAAGGAGGGAGTATCAAATTTTCTATGTGTAAAATTAAACTCAGCTGCAAATACACATAGAGAATTTGATTCTCTACTTCATGATGTCGTTCAAAAAATACCGACAATGGCAACTTCAATTGGAGAGATAACCATTAAATCTCTTAAGGTATATTCAATTTATCTCTGATATGCATGTATTCCTTTTTTAATTCAAATGTACCGTCATAGCATAAATAAAATTTCTATCATTATATTACTAATTTTTGTTCTATATATGCAGTGTGTACAACAACAAGACGCTTTTAGTTGTGCATGGTTCGTCCTGTACAATACGAAGCTATTTTTTGAATGGTATGATTTACAAACGGATGTAGATATTGAAAAGGTAATATTCTGTTCATTTGTAGTTCATTTCATTTTAATTCATATTTCATTGTTTGTAATTTGCTGATTCTCGTGTTTTGTGATGACAGTTCACTCTTGAGCTGTATACTCCTAATGATGTATATAGATTTCGGCAAGAGTTGATCAGAATCTATGCCCAATACGGTGTAAGCATTGCACCTACAATCGAGGGCCCTCAAAAGGAAGATGCTCCTGCCTTAACAGCCTTTCAGGTTGTTTAGGATACAGATCTTATTTTATAAGATAAAAAAGGAATAAAGTCCTTCCTAATACAGAGGAAGGCAATTTTGTAGCAGATATTCCTCTTGTCTTAAAAAGCATTGAGGCCCTTCCCAAAACAGAGGAGGGTGAGATTATAGAAGGAGCTATTGCCTTATCAGTTCCTAATACTGATATAGAAAACATAGAAAAATTGATTGAATAGAGATCTATCATTTTACTTGTAAACAACCCGTTTATGAGTTTTTTCTATTGATATCACAATAAATTCTTACAATCAGCTTGTGTCCATAGTCTAATACTAGAATGCAATTTTTCTATAATGATAAAAAGACATGATGATTGGCACGTTTGCTTATAGTGAATCTCAATGTTATTTCATAAGTTGGATTGTTTTGACAATATCTCTGCATATGATCTCGAGCTCATGTCTTTTACGTACCTACATAAAACTAATACAAAGTTAGTTAGAATTAGTACAGAGTTTGTATTAGAAAGTTTTGATTGAAACTATTCATAAAAGATCGATTGTTTACAGTTACTTACGAGTTTACCATTGAAAATGAATTTGAAGTCTGAAAGTACATCATCTTGTAGGAGCAATAGTTCCCGCCGGATGTAGTTTAGACTCCAATCTTCTTCCACCTCAACACATGTCAAAACGGCATCATTATATATAATTTTAATATTTTTTCATTTTGAATGTCCACTGGCTTCCAAGTCTTGATCGAGTGACACCCATTTACCTTTATTTTCTTTCATCTTTGATAATGGAAGCATAAGCTCAACATTTGTCTTTCAATTTGATAACGGAAGCACATGGAAGACATTTTAATTCTGCATTCTATTACTCCATCTGATCTTTTGTCCCAGCCTTCATCCATAAGTTCAGATAATAAACTATCTGATAAATTTTTGCATACAAACATCGTTGGGGTTCTGTGTACATTGACACTTGAAAAGAAATCCACAAATATATTCAAGGAAATAAACCAACTCAATCTGACTATTTATCCCGTACTCATTTTTAATGAATTTTTTACATCATTATATATCTTGCAACGAAATGATTCTGAAATTGTAACATCTGGTGCAATCCATTCATCACTTTCAAAACTAGGTAATGGAATTGGTACTATTTGTCCAAAAAAAAAAATTTGTATCATGAATGTACATTGATTCAAAGCAAAAGATCTCACTATTAGCTAGATCTTTTGTAATTCTACCTTGATATTGCAGCTGTCCAATATCAATGTGAATAACATCTAACACACTTGCTAAAGATCCACTTGGCTCCCATTCATTTATGTTGGATGGATATAAATCTGCAAGAGAAAAATGATCAAATTGGCAAGTTTACTATTAGATATTTATGAATGACAAAAATCAAAGTATCAAAAATATCAATACTCACAGCTGATTTTTTTGTGATCCTGACGGTTGAATCTTTGCACATTTATCTCTGAATGCATATATACATGTTGGACTAGAATTTCATAAATAGATTTTCCTCCTGATGATGTTCTGATATCCAAATTTTGGCCTTCCAATATTATCGAAATGATAGTTTTGACCTTTTTCTTTTTCGAAATGCTCCTCTTGATGATGGATGCATCAAAACCCAAGAGTTTTGTGAATATTTTCTTGGCACCCATAATCCATTATCATCTGTCTCGTTGAATAGAAGCACAGAGTCGATTGAGGAGCACGGCTTCCTTGTCGGCGCCATTCGTAATTTGCATGCAAAAATCTGAAACAATGAACTATGAATCTGGAAATTTGCGTAGACAAAAAGCCATGAATCTGAAGAAAAAAAAGTGTTGGTAAAAATTTAAAACATTAATGTATTTGGCGCCACAAATTAACTCTGGTTAACCCTGTTAACCATGGTTTGACAATGCATATACATTAATGGTACATCGATTTTCTCATCTCAACCATCTGTCATATTCATTTTCAATATTTTTGGGTCTCTTCGGACAGTGATGAGCTAGAAGGGCAGGCTTCATCAACCAATAGCATTTCCACATGCTGGCCGACGAAATAGCAATATATTTAAAATGTTTTTATTTTATTTATATTTGGAAAATTCTACGTTACGTAGAACCCCGAAGCTAAGGTTTCAATTGGTCCACATGGCAACCAAAATAAGAAAAAATATAAAAAAGCATCTTTTACGAAGGCCCTCGTCGGGCTCTAAGTTTCTCTAATGCTTACAAGTGTGTTGGAGACACTATTGATAACAACAAAAATAAAAGATGTCATTTTGAAATCAGCAATCAAACAAAGCGTACACTGAAATATTCGTCAATTTTGGCAAGTGCTAATTGTCCACCCGACGGAATTCAGATTTTTCGGATATCAATTTTGATGAACATGATTACACAAGTACCATATTACATGATGCTAATATTACAAACAATCCTACAAGATCAAGATGGTCACAAGCAGATAACATTTTTGAAGGTCTACAAAGAGAACCTCAAGTATGTCCAACATCGACTTTTGGGACTACTCAGAGTTTCAAAAGAAAACATGTGCTTGCATATGTTGTACCAAAAAAGACTATATTTTATCATTAGAACATATAATGGAAACGTTGATGCAACCATGTTGTAGCAAGTTGTGTATTCGACAAATAACTTAAAAGAATGTCAAGACTTGCGACTAGGTGTGTGGAGAAAATGAGGAGCTGACAAGCATAATCATTTGTTGCAGATGTTCAAATGTTTTTTCCATAGACGAGAAATGTCAAACGCAGTGTTTGATATTTTGGAGGAACCCAATTTGCGCTTCAAACCTACTTTGGATGGTAAAATGTATGCATAAAAGCATATCAGAATTTGTTGGGAATCTCCCATGGAATGTTTTGGCAAGTAATTGTTGAGGCACATTATTTCATTGTGTTCAAGTTTCATGGAAACAACGGCACATTCAAGCAACGTGGACATTCTTCACAAGGGTTGGCCATAATGCATGGGCATTTGGAAAAGCACGCGTTGCCTCAACCACATCTACAACATAGATCAAAAGATGGCTTTGTCATTTGCGAGCATCATCTCCCACTCGGCATGCATAAACACGATGTCTTCAAAACTATAAACACACAACTTAAAGACGCGTGTATTTCTGAAGTTTCAAGATCCACACTCTCCAAGATGTGGAAACAAGAGTCTGGACATGTCAAGACTCCAACAAGACAAAGAATGTCCAAATGCAAAATATGTGATGACCTTAAAAATGCAATAGAGACAACTCCTGATGCTAGAATGCGTGATCGGTATGTTGCATTGAGAGGTCGTCATCTACGTCATGTTTTCGATTCCAGAAAATTGTATGCATATTGGAATGAAGAGTCAAGATCATGTCCTGAGAAATGTTTGTGTCTCGCCATTGATGGAATGAATTAAAATACAGCAGCATTACCCCATTTCAGTAAAACTCCTGCCAGATTAGAGGGCAATCTATTTTTGAAAACACATGTTTGTGGGGTATTGGTTCATGGATTCAAGTTGCTCTGTGATGTTTGGATTGATACTTTGCATGCTCATGATAGCAATCAAGCCACATCAACAATGCGAGCAATAAGAAAAGCACAAGCATCACGTCCGATCCTACGTATTCAAGTTGACAGTTGTTGGAGGGAGAACAAGAATAAATTTATTTTTGGTCTTTGTTGTATGTTAGTGGCACATAACATCTTCCAAAAGGTAGAAATGGGATTTCTTTTGGTTGGCCACACACATGAAGACATAGATCAGGTTTTCAATGTCATATATAGGGCTTTGAAGTCCAAATCAATTTATATAATGCTAGATATGCTAGCACGAATTGGTGAAAAGATAGGTGGCGGTCGTAGCGAAAGCACTGAAGTAGAAATACTGGAACGAATGGTTCACTGGAAACAATTTATCTTGTATTGCTCAAGGAAATGATGGCTTAGAAGGACACACCAATCCTCACTATTTTTGTTTTCAAATGTTGAATGGTGAGCCAACCATGCAATGGAAATACTATTCTTATGATGGAGAGAACGCATGGAGCGAGCCTCCAAATTGTTGCAACGTGTACCTTCAAAAGATGAAGACATCTTTCTAGCATCCACGAAGGATCTAGATCCAGATGAAATGAAAGGAATAATGTCCTTTATTGATTATTTGCGGCTCATGAGCCAGAAGTTTCCAGAATACAAGGATCGCAATGATGCATGTGTGAGCAATTCGGCCAAATAAATCATAACCCAACAAATAATGCCGAAATTTCTTTATAGTGAATATCTTTCCAAGTGCTTCCCTTTCTGTTGCCGAATAGTTTTTCTCCGAGGAACTAAGTTGTCGACTAGCATAGTATATTGGATGGTCTTTCTTATGTTCGTTGGCTCAGACAGACACCAATAGCGAATGTTGACACATCAACATAACTATGAAATAGTATCGTCCAATTAGGCGGTCTTAAAATTGGAGCATTAATCAGCTTCTGCTTGAGTTCTTCGAATGCTTTTTGTTGTTCTGGCATCCACAAATACACGACTTGCTTCTTAAGTAATTGTGTAAGAGTTGTAGCTATCGAGGCATGATTCTGTATGAATCTTCAGTAATAGCCAACATTACCTAAGAAGGCTATGAGTTCTCATAGATTCGTTGGCAATAGACCTACAACCTAGGCTTTTAAGCACATTTGGCACTTGGCACTAGCAAATGATCAAAGTGGGCCCTAATGGGCATTCGGACAATGGCAATGGTCAAAGTGGGTCCTAGTGGTCAAGTCATTGATCTAGCCTACATGACCCTATGATTAAGGCTTGTCATGCCCTCGATCTAGGAGGTCGACTATTTTGAAGAGTAGCCTCTTATTACCAATGCGCCTTAATAAACCTAGTTTACTTTTAGCATACATCCAGTTTTTTACTAAAATTTCACAAAAAATTTCCCATCATCTTGCATCATAATATCATTGATGATCAAGATTTCAATCGATACCTTAGAAGATGCACCTTAAGATATTTTCTTTCTACTCAGTATTTTGTGGATGTTGTCTATGTTGCCTGATGTTTAGAGTGTAGATAATCATATGGCCACAAGGCTATGTGAGGCAGAATCTTATGAATACATTGTTTGTAAAACAAGATTCCTTGGAACATAGCTTGCTTTCAGAATTCATCAATTGATAAGAACAAATTCTTATGATGGAAGATATGCATTGAAAAAAAATGGTCCAACTGGATTCCTGAAGCTGAAAATAGGCTTCAGATAGACTTTATTCAGGCAACCGGCAACACTGGGAGGCAGATGACAGGCCACATTTCTTGTTTCCATCTTTAAAAATTGTAACTCATATACACCAAAAGGTTTCCAAGTTATTAAGAAATTATATGAACAGACATACAAGCATTCTCATAGCATTCATCATAGAATAAGTAAAAGGTTAATTACACCCTCCAAGAGATTTTCTTTTATTGTTTTGAAATAATATAATGAACAGCTGATTTATGAAAATTACATAAGGGTCAAAATTTTCGACCCTAGTTTACCATGGAGATATATGATGAGCATCAGAATGATGCAGGCTGCAGCTCTGAATCAAACAAAATTTGTCACCAGGAGATTCCCTGAAGCCACATGGTTTTGGAGCATTGGAGTTACCTCCAATTTAGTAACATCACCTGTTATCTTTGAAAAAGGGGAACTGGGCACAATGCCATTCATAATCTTTGAATGGTCAGGGAAATCAGAAGGCGTTGCTCTTTTGCTGGTAAGCAGGAAACCTCTTAAGATTGATAAGAAGTCATTGTCTTCCAGTAGAGATTCAACTGAAACGTGCAATCCTGTGCATACAACAATCGGGTGGACATCACTGTTAAAACTTTGCAGATTCCAGAATAATGAAAATGAAATGAAAGTTGTAAATGTTCATGGGAATTTTCAAAAGGGCATAATAAAAGAGAAGCATACTGAAACGCCAATAGTGTTTGGGATTAGAAGGGTCATTGATGGTCTCCTCTTTGGCTGGACGATTGGCATACTCTTTCTTGAGGGCTAGAAAGTCCTGCCCACAGGAAAGAACAAACAATGAAGTTACAATGTTTAGCCATGATCCTTTTTTCAAGGGCAATAAACATCTGCGGACAGAAAAAACAGAAGCAATGAGATCACAACGCAAAAGGCGTAAATGACATCGGTCATTAGTCTGATTTTAATGTTCGAGCTACCTGTAGTGGAAAAATGGCCCACATAGATGGTGACTCCATGTGCTGCTGTATAATCATATGGGCTACACTAGGGTTACATTCTGTTGGTGGCACCTCTTTCAGTCCGAGAACGTTTCTGAAGAAACGCAGACGCCTGCCTTCATCTTCCTCCCACCAAGCACGCATAGTGGAGCAGTCATGGCATGAAGGAGCACATACCTGTCAATAAGAATACAGTTAATGTCCATGATATGAAAGTCAGAGCCTACAAAGAACAGATGACCTGTTTTGAGAATTTCAAGGTTGACCAGAACCAGAAACCTAGCACATAGAACTTAAACAGAATGAAATGAAAACATGTCATTGAGAAACATAGGGCCTGTACACTAACTGTCAGATAGTCATATTCAGATGGGATGCCAAATTCTTGCCCAGGAGTGCTCGGCATTCGTTGAATCCTCAGGCCAAGTAGCCCTAGTTCTTTGAGGACCTAAAAAAAAGCAACCCATACATGGGAGTTAGCTTGCATAAAGCTCAAAAAACACACAAAATGATCCATACATCTGTGTTTATGTGCAATAAAAATGATTGTGTATAAGCTCAATCAGCAAAAAAGCAGTGAATGAAAAGAAAATTTTCAAATTGTGGCCAGCCGTCATACCGGCTGAACACATGCAGGAACCATTCCAAGATCCTCCCCACAAGCAAGCATGTCAGATGAGTTCATCAACACTGGAAGGGTCTTATAAGCATTTTCACTCCATAACCTTTCTTGCCGATGATAAAAGTAATCATGGTACAACCTTAGGAGTACATCTTTGCTGCAAAAAAAATTGTGTTGAAATCAATAGTCCTCACCAACAATAAAAAACATGTAGTGCTGCATGTTCCAGAAATACTTTTGATATTGAGCCAATGCAATCTGCTAGCTCAGCCTGCTGTCAATACTCTTCAACACAAGATTTAGGTCTAAACTTGGATTGCCTTTATATGCACTAGGACAGGCATAGAGCTCTCTCCCTCCCTCTCTCTCTCTCTCACAATGGTACATATACGATTCCTATACAAATAAACTGGACATATAATACATAATGAGCATTGAGCACACGAACGAATTTCTAAACCATCTTGCTAACTCTATCCTTCATGTTGAATACTGGTACTAATTTAACTTATTTAGTTTATCATCACAGAACACTTGATTTCTTCGTGAAGCTGAAGACATGGAAAAAAGACTACCTATGATCATCTAACTCTTTAAAGCTAGCTGTTTGTTCTAAGCCAAAACGTGGATAAAATTTTCCAGAGTCCACACTGTCCCTCATAAGAACAACCTCCTGCCACATATAAAAGCAAAATCACAGTTGTGTGCCATTAGAAACGACTGTTTACAACTTAACATCCTAAATAGTGAAAACCCATTTGCCACCAATCAATCGTCTACTCTAAAACTTGGAAACAGGTCCTGCGGTAGAAAGAGAGAGTCTTTTTTTTTCTCCTAATACACCACTGTTCTAATAAGACACAGAAAAACAACTATGCCTGATGGTTTACCTGCAAAAGACAAATCAGCCCTTTTCTTGTTTTCTCTAAATCTTGGATCAGCCAACTGGGTGAACCACTCCTGGCCTTCAATTCCAAAAATATTTTCTTTTCTGTGTTATACTCCGGCTTAAACTGCAGCACAACTCAGAAATGTCGATCTTTCAACATATCAGCATGAGCATATCATACAATTTAGGAAAAAAAAGCTTAATCATCTCAACCATAAAATTAATGAACCGTTGGCGGTTCACCACGGTTCTGAGAACCGTACGGTTCACAAAGATTGGTTGCCAGAACCGTGGTGAACCGTGGTAATTAAATAAATAATTAATTAATTAATTTTATTTTTTACTTCCATGAGTGCCAAAAACAGTAATAGAAATTTCAACCATTTGTATTCCTAAGTGATACAGTTTAAAACAGTGAGTGCCAAAAACAGATTTTTTATAACACTGACTGCCAAAAACAGTGAGTGCCACAGATTCTATGACAGAGTGCCAAAAACAGTAGTGAAATGAGTGCCAAAAACAGTGAAATGAGGCCAAAAACAGGGAAATGAGGGCCAAAATTCCGTGGGAGGGGTTTTGGTGGGGCAAAGGGTCATAAAAAAGAAATTAATTACAAGAACCGTACCGTGGTACGGTTCACCCCACGGTTCTGAGAAGCGTGGGTTTTATGATCTCAACGTGTTAGAGAAGGCATGACCAACAACATAAGAACTAGGAGAGATAAGTATTAGCTATATCTTATTCTTCTCATCAATAGAGAGAATTTTAGACGACTTTCCCAGTCATAAGAAGACACATACCTGATAACACAAATGTTGATACTCATAAAAGTACTTGTTGGCAATTTCAGTCCATCTATTACCGAACTTCTCCTGAGAAGAAAAATCAAACTCGGTCAGAATCGATTCCAATCTTATTTTAGTGTTGTACTTCCTGGGTCAGAAAGAACCTGCAGTAAATGACACCGAACGTATGGCTCACTTAAGCGGTTGAAATCCCAAATGCCCTCTTTCTCCAACTCTTCCTGGTCAAATAAATGAGCATACTTTCAAAAAAAACTGCCAATATTGTGCCCCAGTAGATAACCACACATCCCTAAGTGATCCAAAAACCCTCAAGCTCTTCCTACTCATGTAGTTGATTGGATGATGGGTCAAAATTCTTACAAACAATCTTAAAAACAGGTAAATGCTTTTTAGTGTTGTCAACCGGTGGGATCACAGAGAATTGAACCCGCGTGGGAAGATCAAAACAAATAAATGACACAGCCTAGTAAGCAAGCTTACCTGGCTCAAAGGTATGGACGGTCGAAATCTTCCCATTAGACCAGTAATAGTATGATCTGGCAACTCCCATATTCGGAAGAAGCCAAGAATATGATCGATCCTGTACGCACTGAAATACTTTGCCATCTGCAGCAAGAAACGTGATGTCAAGGACAGTGACCAGGTTCCACAACAAAAAAGACAAGTTCCAAGATTATCCTCCAGAAAAAGTAGTTAATATTCAACCCATGGTAAACAGGGGATGACCTCAACGAACGAGAAATCCAAAAAATGGTAGAATCCAGGTTCAGTGTCAACCTGTGTCAGCCTTGCTCTCCACCAGCCATAGTTATCTTTTGACATCTCCTCCCAATTGTATGTTGGAAAACCCCAGTTTTGCCCATTCATATCAAAATAATCTGGTGGTGCACCGGTAGATGTATTCATTCTGAAAAGCATTGGAAAGACCCATGTATCTACACTGTTTCTGTCTACGCCGATTGGAAGATCACCTTTTAACACCACCCTGTGTTTCCGTGCATAATCTGCCGCCTCTGAAAGCTGACAATGGACTCAAGCTAATCGTCAGTAATGCTTGTTCCTTACTGGAATGAGTTCAAAAATTGATTGCTTCCTATTTCCACGTTTGGGTGAAGGAGTGCTATCTCACAATTTTTCCAAATTGGAGTTTATCATTACCTGTGAATGAAGGTGAAACTGAAGATAGTATATGAAGGCAATAGCTGAAAAATGTTCTGCATAGGGAGATGTCAACCTTTCCATCTGCACACGCATGGAAACATTCTTAATTTATAAACCTTGAATATGGAATGATAGGTGAATATCAGCAGGCAACTCGAAAACCATGGCTCTAGAAATATGCCTACTGTCCTCTTGCATTTTATAAGAAACTTTATGAAAGACTTTCAAAACAACAAAATAATTTCATGTCAAAAAGATTGGGTGTTTTATCGCCAAGTTTTATCCTTTAGGTGCACTGCAACTAAAGGATAATGCACCTCTTTGCTCTGACATTGTTCTTGGTTCTGATACTTCTAAAGCCACATTGGCATGCAATTAAAAAAAAGTTATTTCATGATATGTGGAAAATCACGGCTGTGAAACTGATTTTAATAAAACTACCAGATAAAATCTAGACTGCAAAACAACATATTCTGAAGTTGAAATAGTTGCAAAGCGTTGCCTTGCTTGTTGCAGAAATGGGCTCGTATTTACTAATGAAACAAACAAAAGCAGCAATGAAAATTTTTGATCAAAAAAATACCTTTTCAAAAGTGTAATCTGCAAAGAGGCCCCATTGAGAATGGTCGGAAGTGCCAAAAAGGTCTCTCAGGAAGCAGAATGCAGCATATGGCTTCAGCCACTCCTGCATTATAAATAACGATCATATAGAGCAGTAATTGAGAGATTCAGATACTTTCCATGGATTTTGCAGTGCTGGAATAAAAATATGAGTCACACTACCAAATACCTCGTAATAATGATAGACCACTAGACCCCATGCAGAAAGTTGAACCAACATTTCAATACTATAACATCAGTGTACACTGTATAGGCTACCTTGAAAAATTAGCTATGTACAACATAGCTGTCTAGCTCAAGAAGGAATGAGCTGGCTTAAGTTCAGGGTGTCTCCCCACAAAAGTTGAACGATCTAGTTCATCATCCATAGGATGGAGGACAGACTACAATAACTAACAAACAGGTAAATTCCCATTCAATAAAACTGTGTACCTTGTTGTCCTCAAAATAGCGCTTATATTCAGCTGAACTGAAAACAGCTTCTTTTTCCAGATTAAACAACTGTTTTGCAATCTTCAACTTTGTTGCCACAGTAGCTTCGTAGTCAACTTCCTGCAATCGACAGATGGATCCGATCTTTCTTCAGACATTTTTATAATTTTCTGAAAGGATTCTTCTTTATCACAATACAGGTGTAACATATTATGAGTCAAATTTGTACCTTGAATGAACTTCAACCAATAAGCTAGAATAAAAAACTAGCTACGAAATTAGTATGAATGATGAAAACCTAGCACTGTAAGATGTCGACGCTCAAGGGGAAATTGTTCTTGATTGTTGATTGTCGACTGTACTTGATTGTTTTTAAGTTCCACTTAATCAGCAAGGAGCAAATAGAACTCATAAATGCAGCTTCATCTACGCGAAATGCCTCTTTTTTTTATGTAAGTGGTATTTTTATAAGCAGAAGCAATACTAAAACATAACAAATACATTCATTGGAAAAGCACAATAGTTGAGATACTGCACTACTTTATTTGACACTGCTATCAGCTGGACAATAATGAATTGGTGTGCAACTATATGTAATGTGAAATCAAAATGCTCTTTGGATTTGTGTATCTTTACACATAAAATACAAGCAATTTCACAAAGCAAAACAAAACACTCCAGGGATACAAGGTCATCCACAAACAGACACAAAATCTTCTACTGTAGAATGATTATATCTCAAATAGCAGTAATTTCAAAGCAAGCATCTAGGTTTCTGACCTTTAGATCAAGCTTGTCCCTTGCAACTTCAATTTCTTCCTGCAAATCGAAACCAGCAACTTCTATTATACGGCAACAAGAATCTTGTTAGATAGACCAACTATGTCCGAAGGATATGAACAAACCAACTCATCCAAGGACAAAGGTGCAGAATATTTTTTTCCCATCAATTATAATAAATAAAGAATAAATGAGCCATCCTAGAGCAAAAGTTGCAGCTTAAGCTCAGCTGACATATTACTAATAGAAGAGAATCTCATGATTGCACTTATTGTCTAACTTCCATTTTTATCTTGGAAGTTTGATATCCCCATTATAGAAACTGTAAACACTATATAAAATGGACTGACCTCAATTTCACTGGGAATATTCTGCGAAAGAGCTTGCAGTCTTAAATAGAGTGGATGCAGCGCGAAGACTGAAAGAGAGCTGCATGATGATAAAATCAATATGAAAAAACTTCGAGTGAAGGTTAAACAGGAAACAACATTCATGGCTAGGACAAATGAAGGTCAGGTGGAAGACAATGGCATCAGTAGCTACCTATAGGGGTAAGAGTCCCACCACATGCCATGGACAGAAGTGTCATTTACCGGAAGAATCTGAATTAGTCGTAATCCTGACTTGACTGCTAGATCTACAAGGAGCTTCAAATCCAGAAATTCTCCTACTCCAACATCAGCATGTGACCTGACTGAAAAGACAGGAACAGCAAGACCAGATCCTCTCCATGGCTTGGCCTAAAAAAGAAAATAATTGAGGTACTTTTTTAGAGGAAAGAATACAACTACAGCCAACGTGAGTAGTAGCAATACATAACTTAAGTAGCACATCCACATGTTATGATTACAATAACAAGATTGAAGCAATTTCGCACTTCCAACAAGCAAATTTATTCCATCTTTTCCAAGTATAAGATGTGCAACCCCACTATCGATAACCAGACGAATTTGTCCAAGGAAAAAATCTCACCCTGAAGAACCCATCGGCAACACTGATCATTGTGGAAGGCTTACTGACAAATGAGTCAAATTGTAATATCCTGGCACCCCCAATCTCATGAGAGATTTTACCTTCTTTATTCTGAAGAGCATAGTTATATGTGCTCTAATGTCAAGGTGTTCCAATGGTGTACCTTAGGCTGTAGGCAAGAAGTTGCAATGATAATGTACCAACTTCCAAGCAATGAAAACCTGATCAACAAATATTACCATTCATTTTTAGTGCCAACTCATAATCGTCAAAAGGAACTCAGCTTATAAGTTCAAGATTAGCAAAATGAACCAAGTCAAGGACCAAGGAGCAGCCAAGGCAAGAATGTGAATAAAAACTATTCATGGTGTAATTGATACATCGGCAGCAGATGAAGATTCAACCTTTTTTTAGGATATATATATGTGAAGAAACCTACAACATTGTTATGGAGCATTATCTAACTAAGACGACAATTGAGCGAGTGAATGCATCATGAAGTTCAAAAAGAGGTCAATTCTAGTTATCCAGAAAAAAATGTTTGGAAAGGATATCTAATGGGAAACTCTTTTTTGTTGACAAAACCCTCCCCTTGCCAGCTTAAACCACTAGTGCAGAGAAGCTTCAAAGGTATTCCAGTTTCCCATTTTCCCACTCCAGAGGCACTACCAGACAAATAGACCTGCACATTAACTACCAGAATTAGCTGGTAGACGAGAGGCTTTTGTAGAAATGAAATCAAGGTAATCTTGCCTTATCCACAAGATTAATTTAGATTGAACAGCTAGCAATTAAAAATGACACATGAATCTAGCATGAACAACTCCGTCAAAACACAAAGCCCTTGCTAAAAATCGTATGATAGGCACACAAAAGTGTGGAGCGGAGCAAACGACTAAGTTCTCTGAAGATGTTGATGCACAAGCACTTGACATAACTCGCGTCTATGCTAAAGCCTACTCCAAAACTTTGATGTGCATACCACTATACAATTTTTCATTAAAAGGAAAGCCTTCAACTCATTGAAAAGGTAACATACTCAAAAACTCCGATAACAATCAGAATAATTCCAAATCAGAAAACTATATTCATGAATTTGGAAGGTGAGAAAACTTTACTGTTTCGCCACTTTTAAGGTGTGCACATTTGACAAGGAACCGAACCAAAACCTTGTCTGCCAAAAACACAAAAAGAATTGCTTAAAGCCTGGCGCTCTATTTAATTCATACCATGACAAACAGCATTGGACATCAATCTCAAAACCGGAGCAATTTATTGTGATATGCTTCAAAGCTAGTTCACGAAGACATCACTTGTTGGCCAACACAAAACAGAACAACCTACTCTGACTTTTTTGCACTTCATCTGATTACGCAACTATGCCACACATCAATCTCGACACCCTAACAACCTATCATGAGAATGACTCCAATCTAATTTATTAAAGTATCTCTCATTCAGAATGCTACCTTGTGAAAGAGGAACATTGAATTTGTTTGGAAGTTCACTAGTGAAGTCTTCAAGGTATTTGTCATCCTTCTTTCCAAAAAGAACATTTCTGAATGCACCTCTTGTCAAAAGAGTTTCTGGAGCGCATCCATCCTGCAGAACACTCAAATTCATTAAGGTTGAATAGAACAATTTGCAGTTGAAAGCATGTTTGATCAATGCAACAGAATGAAGCACTACGCCAGTACAGTAACGCTTTGCAGGTAGTCAAGCTGTACCTCCCTTCCAGAAAGGATAGAATAAAACGTCATACAGAAGGCTATTTATACTATTATAACCGAAGCTTTAATCTTCGTTTTAAAAGCAGTGCAGCTACCTTAAATGTTTGCAAGGAAAAGCTTAAAAAATTCTCTTTATAGGCAAAAAACCGTCAATTGATTGCTTCCAAAGTCATATCACTGAAAACAGCTTGGTATGAAAAGAAGAATGCCCCACTGAGACAACAAAAATTGAGCATGTATACAGTGGCATGACCACTTAGCAGGAAGACGATAACATCTTCAGATATTTACGTCCCTCAAGCAAGCAAGTAAACCGATACAAAAACCTAGTTGCTGCCTCCCTCACCTGCCACAGGTCATAGAAATCGATAACTGCACCATCCGGAAGGTCTGAGGGAAGGTTCAAAATGCGGCGGTCACCAGATTCCCACTTGATCACGTTTTTCTGATCATCTACCAGACAATAATTGTACTGTGACTCTAAATCGTTGGAGACAAACAGCTGAGCGTGCCAAATAAGTGTCTCACCTTCGTGGTAAGGAATCATAGGTAGACCTTGTTTGATATTCCAACTTCCAAGAACAGGATCTGAACCTGAAACTAAAAGATTTTGACCCCATTGTGTATAATAAGGCAACCTGAATCTTAATGTCACCCTTTTTAGAAGTTGGTGCTGCGGCTGTCTTGACATCGACTGTGTGGCATTGTCCATTAATTGAACAGAAGGCATTCCCACTATTATGGAACAGATCAATTTGCAAGTAGATTAATAGACTCGAAATTCGAAGCTCTGAAAATAATCTCACGCGACAATGCTTTCTTGCCGACTATGATAAATAAAAATTGAATAAAACACAACAGTTTACAGTTTGAAAGCCTTAGCAGAGAATATATGGCAAGAACGAGCGTATGCACTTTATCAGGCGAGATCCTTTGGCAATTAGGAATGCATCTATAAAACGGACGCGATCTTTCAAAATATCAAGCTACCATCACCAAGTTGGAGTAGAGTTGCTTTCTGTGGGACACAAATTCTATGTACTAGGTATGAGGCATCATCACATCAGCGTGTAGTCAATTCAACATGCTGTTAACTGTAATCAATAACTGCCCACGCTTGCTTCAGACACAACCATATTGCTTCTAGTTGAATATATGGTGGCCTTTAGACCTCAGGCAGACTTGCAATCCGACTTAAAACTAATTTTCCTCTAATAAGCAACGCAGTTCCGAGACTCGGTAGTGCCAAAAGCATAGACGTAGGTTCACGTAAACTATACAGTGAAATGAATTTAGACTGATACCAGTTTCACACTTGTAAATCACCCGTAACTAAACAGACCAACAGGAAGGAAAATTAAATTTCAATACTGAATAAGTCAGAGATCCTGAAGAAAGAAAGGGATCCTATATAAGAGCTCAGATTTGAACCCAGATCTGAGTGCAACAGATTGGCAAATGGATGGAAAAAGAGCATTTAAAGAGCAAATCACAGGCGGTTTGCCTTCTCCGATCACAGATCTGCCTCAAAAAACTACAATAAGGAGGTGGATCCGAAGATCTTGCAATTGCTCCCAGGCCAACGGCGATGGAACAGAAGAGAAAAGAGGAGCAAGGAATCGAGGGAGACAGAGATCCACGAAGAAGAAGAAGAAGATGAAGAGAGAAGAATTGACGAGAGACCATCGCTGGGAAGAAGGCGACCAGGGAGGAGCGATGCATCCATCCATGCATGCATGCATGCATGGATGTATGCATGTCCCATCCAGGCACAGCCTATTCCAACCCACTCCTCAGATGATCTCCACGTGTCAGAGAGGCCAAATCAATGGCTAGCCCGTAATAGCGTGGCAGAATCTCAACGCTTGTTATAGCATCCAACGGTGTGGGGCCTCAGTCTCGCTTGCCATTAAGACACGAGAAAGTCTTTATGCGTGGGTCACGTGTCCCGTCCCGGTTAGAGATCTGGCGGGATTCTTAGTCACTAGAAATCCACGGTCCAGAATCCGCCACGTCATGTGTATTGTGATTGGGCAGTTTTTTTTTTTCTTAGAGGGAATACTCAAGACTCAAGTACAGTATATATACTGAATCCCAAAAGTTTCCAGCCCTTTCTATTTGCACCCTCCTCCTTTGGGTAGGCACCCACAAGTTATAGCCTCTTCACATGTTGGGGCCCACTTTTCACTCCTATTCACATGTACCCCGAGTCGGCACTTTTCATTCTTTGGGTTGATGTCCCCAGCACCTCTTATCGTTCTATAAGTTGACAAAGAACTTGAGAGAAAAGCAAATCGAAACGAAAAACGGGCCTCTGTACATGCCTAAACTGGTTGCAACACCCTTCTATTGTTGGTGAGAAGGCAATAGGTCTCTATATGCCTACACTAGTTGCAACACCCTTCTGTTGTTGGTGAGAAGGCAACAGGTCTCTATACGCCTACATTGGTTGCATCAGCTCGAGGTGACGACGTAATTGCATCCCATGACCTAGAACTCTCTGAAGAGAAAGGAAACTTGGACCCATGGTGACGTCATGCAAGGTTCCAAGTTTTAAAGGTGAAGAGCCCTGAAGTTGATTATCTTACATGCTAGCTTTGTGGCACAGATCTAAAAACTTTTGATGACAGTATCAATTTTAGACGAGCACAACATTTTCAATATAAATTGTCGGGTCATGGTTTTTGAAAACTTCCCTAAGAGTCATTAAACCAACTAATTCCTTAGGATTAGAGAATTATTTTTTATTTCAATTGGGTAACACAAATATCGTCTTTGGATTAGTCACACATTGGTATCAACCAAACTCGTGTTGCAATGGTGGTATCAATCATCAATCCAAACATGAATTATTACAATTTAATTATGCAAGCAATGGAAAAAAAAATGGGGCAAGCTTAAAGTAATCTACTCCAAATAGCAAGCCTATGATTAGATGTAAAATTATGAATACCATGTTTAAGACCCCTTTTTTGGCCTAAGTCCGAGTATTGTGCCTTGAGTATTGTTGGGCCAAAACTAGCTCGGCTTCAGGTTGGGTATTGAGGTACGTATTTGCAAAGCCAATATCACTTGGGTATTGTCCCCAATATCATAAAGGTCATACCATCCAAGTCAATTTCTTCATACCCTAGTTATAAAATCGTTGATTCCCCACCCATTTATCCACCTCAAATAGCACAATTTACCTCCATCTGCCAAATAAAAGCTTATATGAAAAAAAATAACCACATCATCTATACATACTAAAAGAATTTGGGTTTCCGGGTAGCTCACGTTGCCCGTCACACTCTCACGAGCAGCGTGAGCTGCCCAGAAACCCATGTTTTTAAACTAAAAAGAGGCTAGGGAAGGGTCAAGGCCACGGGCAGGAGAGGGGCGCGAGCAGGGGCGGGGACGGGGACAGGCAGGGGGATGGGCACGGGCTGCCGCCCTCACATTTCAATTTGACGGCAGGCATTACTAGTTTAGAAGAGAAAAAATATTCACATTTGTGTCAAAAGGCCCAAGGCCTCAAGCCTACCCCTAACATCGAGTCTTGCTCTCCGGCTTCCATCCTTGGGAGAAGGCCCTCGTCCATCCCCCATTCCGCTAAGAAAAAAAATCCAACATTTTATAGATTCTTGTGGCATTTTAGCAATTGTTGCCTTATAAACTCTTTGAAGCAAGGCTCTTGCCTTGTTAAATCCTAAGCTTTGACCTTGAATACATATAGGTAGTATGTTGGCATACCTAATGTCAATTTGATAAGCAAAGTAACTACCTATCACAAATATGTTTGAAAACTTATCATTTATTTTCTAGAAGCCTTGAACCTCCTCTTACACAATAAGTTTAAACTTGAGAGTATGTATGAGCTTTGCATTCTTTAAATGTAACTTCTCGGTGTCTCTTCTAGGTATTGGGATTTTTACTATACATATTCAGAAGTATTGAAATCTTTTGAGTTTATACAATTTTACAAACTATTTATTAATGAAGTAAATGAGCTCTATGTATAGTTAGCTTTTATGTTTGAACTTTCTTGGAATATAATATTAAGCGTAAACTTTTGTACAAAAGAGAATAATTGTCACTTATACACATAATCAACAAACTTCAAACTTTCTATGATATATTTTTGAGGGAAAAAATTGCCTAGTTCCATTCTCACGTAATTCCAAGGTTTTGAAATGCTACCTTTATGGTCTAATTGATCTCCAATAGCTCAACTTGCCATGGAAATGGGATTAGTTGTCTCTAAGCAGTGGTAAAAGGGGAATGATACGTCATGTGCTAATGCTTCTTGGTTTCCAAGAGGAGGCTCGAACCTGGGACCAAAGAAACTTTGGATGCCAAGCTAACCAGCTGAGCCAACCCTGTTGGGTACGTCATGTGCTAATGGCAAAGCGGTGGTAAAAAGGAAATGAAACTCATGTGCTAGTGACAACTCATTAAAGGTGTCGTTGCAACTTGCCAAGAAATGGGGCCGGCTGAAAACTACACTTGACTACTAGACATCAAAATCAAGAGAACTCCACCTCATGTGCTATGTAGTGGTAACTCAAGCATATTATGAAGAGGAGGCCATTTTTTACTATGTATAAATATCTACCCGTCATGGGGCGAGATGAGAGTTGTCAATGCTTGTAGTCTAAAAGCAACCTCCACTATTATGATATCCACAACATGATGGATAAGACCTTGGCTTGTGGGCTTGCTCACCCAACTTCAGGCCCCTCATATGTCCAACTCTTCATACACTAAACTTTGGCTGGAACTGGGGCCACTATGCCCTCTAGAGTTTGGCCTTGTACTTGGCAATTGAAAATTTTGTAAATTTTGCTTTGACCAAGATAGTCGACACTTGTCTTAGATTGAAATGGCATCTCTATGTGGTCTATCTAAATTAGAAATGCCAAATGAAAGTGCCCGCTTGTTGAAAATCAACCAGTCTGAAGTACTCATATCCTAGAGAAAACAAAATAAACCTCAATCATTATATATTTACATATGAACTCTAAATTACTCATGTACCAATAAGGGGTCATAGATTACGACCTGGGCCAATCCCTTGCCAACATTCCATTTATAGTAGTCGAGTTGGATAAGACTTGGAACTATGACCACAAAGGTAGATGCATTGTTGGGCTAATTGACGTCAAGAGGCTCTTGCTCCATGTTGTCTTGGCCTTATTTTGTAATGAAAATTGTACATATGTATATAATAAAATGAGTATAGCCTACCATTGTTAAAAACAACTAGCCAACAATACAAAAACATAATATTGGGTGTTGTGCTAGTAGGAAACACATTCCTAAACACTTCCTCTGCCTAAACGCAAAAGGTGAGTCTTTCAAGACCTCAACTATTACTTAGTAAAAAAATTGTTTAAAACATAACCACCTTCTAATGATAATAATAGAGCCTTCAAGATGACAATGAAATTGGATGGATGATGAGAGGTCTTCACCCCTTGAGTTATTGGATATAGCCTTCAACTTGATCTTAATAGGGCCGATGTAATCGAGTCCCCATTTCTCAAATGGCGCTTGATCCAATATAGGATGTAACGGCTCATAGTTTGCCTTCGTTGGTCTGTGTGCCCTTTGACATACATCACATTGTTTGATGTACGCTTCAGTATCCTTGTGCATTGTTGGCCACTAGCAGCAAGATTGTAGGATATTATGTATTGTAACATCCGCTGCAAAGTGTCCACCTCTCATTGCTTCATGCGACAGGGACATGATCTGACTTGTTTTATGAGGCATGATACAACGACGAATGATATTGTCTGCCCCTCTTCGATACAGTTGGTCGACAATCAACTGATATACAAAAATCGAATTCTAGCAACAAGAGTAGCCGTCTAGTGATTTTCCATGTGTTGCAATTTTGTTGACTAGGTAGAGCAAAGGTTGATGATCAGTGTAGAAAAATGTAGGCTTCTGCTCCAGCTACTCGATCCAAGATGCTTTCTGTGAACGATAAGGGGAAGTGGTCCTTCTGCATCACAATGTTAAGTGCCTTCAGATTGACACAGATCCACATTTTGCCATTCTTCTTGAAAACAATGTGTTGGAATTCAATGCTCAGCCTCAATTCCATTCACTAATGAGCATCCTAAAAAACCAGAATTAGATGGCTCGAACTTTTGAGTAGAAGATCAAAAAATTCAAGATCGAACTTTCTAGAATTTTTTGAAATGATATCAACTTGGAAAATCCGTTATTTTTTTGAGTCAGAGTATATTTTCAAGTCATTGTACATTTTTTGATACATTGGTGATTCTGAAACTTTTGGTTAGAAATCTGATTTGCATTAACAATCTGCCTACTTTTTTCATTCAAGGGCGGTTTTAATAAATGAGGCAAATAGCATTTAATGCTAATTAGACATTTAGCAAATAGAAGATATTTTGTGATAGACTTAATCTTCATCAAAAAAAACTTCTTTTGATAATTCTCAATCTGATTAATCTTTTTGTAGCTTGTGTCATCATGCTCAACGACTGTAAGTTGAAGTTATCACTTCAAGCACTGTACTCATTGTTTGATGTTAATCAGAGTGCAAATTCTTAGTCTCACTACTGTATTGTTTCATTGAGCATTTGTTTGAATCATTCAATTTGAATATTCTGCTACTAATTGTGGCGCTTCCGATTCTACACCAAGCTCGCTCATCAGCTTCCGCTCATTCCCACTGATTTTCGACATGGTATTAGAGTGGGCTATTTAGTAATCTGCACATTGTCTGCGGATTATCAAGTCTTTTTTCTATCAAGACGTTGTTCTAGCAAGCGCACAGCCAATAGTATCATGAAATCATTGTTTCTACCAATGATCTCACTCAACCATTATGGATCCATCTACTAGTTCTTCTCTAATCAACATACTCGATGAGAGTAACTACCATCTCTGGAAGTTCAAAATGAAGGTCACACTACTAGCCAAGGAACTGTGGGACATCGTTGATGGCACAAAAGTTAAACCTGAAGGTGATGCACCCACTATCACCAAATGGAGACTGAAAGATGGCAAGGCTTTTGCCATTATCACTCTAACATTAGAGACAATCAAATCAATCACATATGTGTTGCTCAGACTACTAAGGATGCATGGGACATCCTAACAAGCCTATACAATATCAGGGATGTCACCTCCAAACTTCATTTGAGAAAAAAAAATTTCACCTTGAGAATGTCTGAAGCAGTAAGTGTTTCGAGCCATATCAACACTTTCCAAAATCTTATGGAGCAAATGACTGCAACTGGCTCAGTCATAGAAGATACCAATGTTGTTATGACTCTATTATTGAGTCTTCTTGAGGCCTATGAGAATTGGGTCCTAGCCATTTCGATTCAGAGGAAGATTACCCTTTCAAGAGTGATTTCATTACTTCAACAAGAGGAGGCCAGAAGATCTGCATAACAATAACTTTGAACTTATCCAAAGTTCCAAACAAATTGCATTCCAAGGACATGAAATAAATCCCAAGTGACACTAATGAAAGTGACATTTATCTTTGCATCTTGAACCAAGAAATTCACTTCCAAATTAGAAACTTCAAAAGGTTTGAAATGTGTGGTGATGGACTTTTGAAGACAAATCTTGTAAGTCCTTGTGAGACTCCAAGCCTCATGCATCTTTCCACAAAGGAAACACCTTTCCCTGGATTTTCCCTTCTTGCCTTTGCACTTTGAACTTGAAGCTCCATCCTTCACCTCAGGCCCCCTTGCTTTAGTTCTCCTTGGATGGATTGGTCTTCATTTTGTAGCATCTTGAGACAAAGTGATATCTCTGGCCACAAAGGTTGCATTTAGGATCCTTACTTGCCTCCAATAGGTTGCCACCTATTGATGCCATGATGAGGAAGTAAAACTTTGTGATATGACTTTTCAAAATGTAATTTGTGACTCCCAAGAAACTAGATTTGAACATATTCAACAATCTAGAAGGATCTACACAAGATCTAGACCACAAATTTTGAATCATATCTCTTTTCAACCTAGTCAATTGGATTATAAGCTTTGATTTGATCACTAAGACAAAAGCGCTCTATCAAATCACAAAAATCAGATCCAAACACCCCTATTGGACTCAACAAACACCAACGACTCTTTCTTTTGAGAGCTGGAATGGATTTTGAAAAGATTTGACACCTAGATTTTCATTTTCTATTGACTAGTTCACTCGACTTTTGATATTCTTGAAAAAAGGATGGGTATTGTTTCAAATACTTGGAAATCAAACTTAATCACCTCTTTTGGACTCACTCTTGACCCAAATAATCTCACTCTTGAGATTTGGATTGAATTTGATTTGATTTGACAACAAATTAAACCACTAATTTTCACAAAAGAAAGATGATCTACACTAGATCACATAAACTTGACATGTGTACTTGATTCAAACGCACAAAGATCAGATCCAATCACCCCTTTTGGAATCCATCTTGACCCAAAGAATCTCACTCTTGAGATTTGGAATGGACATGAAATGGTTTGATAACAATCTATGTCAATAATCTTTCACCAAGCTTAAAAATTAGACATCTAGAGATTCACAAATGAGAACTTTTCACACGTGTGAGCCAGTTGCAAGTACAAAGGATCAAGAGAATGAATGATTTCACACTTAACTAGCTTCTATTCCAAAAACAATGAGATGGAAAACATTGGCAAGCTAGTTAGCATGAAGGCAAGAGCATTCATCACAATCTAACTACATTACACCTCAAATGGATCAAATGGAAGCTTTACTTGAAGAAGTGTCTTCTTGTGGTACAAAGCCACCTTATTTATAATACAAGAGGCCTTCTAGAACTCGTGGAGAGAGAGAACAATCTAGATGCCACATTGCCTCTACCTCTCTACTAGATGACAAAAAGAGAGATGGATAAGACTTGAGAATCCTTTGACCTACAAGAGTAGCCTCAAATGCTTCTTGATAGGTTCTAGACCTACACATCACTATGAAGAAAAAAATTAACTTGACTCTAATTGGACAGTTACTAGACTACTCTAACTCAAGTTTGGACAAACCCCAAAACTTGAATCTCTAAGTTTAATATTATTTTAATTTTACAATATTTTCACACTCCTTAGAATAAAAATAATATTTACATTACTAAGGACTTGGAGATCAAGCCAAGATTTGATCTATATCTTTCAAAGTCCTTCTTAGCTAGAGGCTTGGTGAGTAAATCTGCATAACAATTTAAAGTTGATACATGCTCAAGGAGAATCTCACCATCCATAACTTTTTCTCTTACATAGTGGTGTGCTACCTCTATGTGCTTACTTCTTGCATGAATGATTGGATTACTTGCAAGATATTGGGCCGAGGTGCTATCACATTTGATGCAAGGTATTTCCTCCTCTTGAATGATCCCGAGCTCCACTAGTAATCTTTTGATCCAAATGACTTCCTTTGTTGTGATAGTCAAAGCCTTGTACTCGGCTTCACATGAGGATATGGAGATAGTGTCTTGCTTCTTAGATTGTCAAGAGACAAGATTACCTCCCAAAAATATTGTATAAGCACTTGTGGACTTTCTATCCACCTTATCACCTGCAAAATCCGAATCTAAAAAGGCAACAAGGCTTAAATCATGTCTTTTAAAACAAAGTCCATAGTCTTGAGTAGATGCAACATATCTCAAGATCCTCTTCCTCTTTTTCCAATCATGGATCTTTGGAATTTGAATGCTTTGACTAAGCTTATGCACACTAAAACTAAGATCATCCCTAGTGATAGTGAGCCATATTAAAGAGCCTATTAGACTTCTAAAAAGTGTGATGTCCTCAAAGGACTCTTCATCACAAGTTTTAGTGTCTTTAACATTGGACTCCATAGGAGTATCTATGCTTTCACAATCTTGCATTTTAAACTTCTTAAGCATAAATCTTACATAACTTTCTTGAGAAATGAAAGCTAAGTCATTAGAGATCTTAATCTCTAATCCAAGTACATGATGTAAAAATCCAAAATCTTGCATTTTCAATTCCTTTCCTAAGGAGATCTTGGTATCAACAAGGAAATCCATGTTGCTTCCACATAATAGGATGTCATCAACATCAATAAGCAACATGATTATATCATTACCGACATGTTTAAGATATAATTATGGATCATATGAACTAATCTTGAAACCAATAGAAAGAAGATAAGTGTTCAACCTCTCATACCAAGCCCTTGGAGCTTGTTTCAAGCCATAAAGACTTTTCAAAAGTAAGCATACTTTTGATCCTTTGCCATTCACAACAAAACCCGGAGGTTGATGCATATGTATTTCTTCTTCTAAGTAACCATTTAAGAAAGCATTGGAAACATCAAGTTGAAGCATTTTCCAATCATAAAAGCAACAAATAGTAATGAGAATTCTAATGGTTACCATCTTTGCTACAAGAGCAAAGGTTTCTTCATAATCTATGCCTTTGATTTGCGCATAGCCTTTAGCACAAAGCCTTGCTTTGAACTTAGTGATTGATCCATCATTATTGAGCTTGATTCTATAGACCCACTTGCATCCAATGACATGCTTGTCATTAGCTGGATCTACAAGTTGCCAAGTCTCATTTTGCATCAAGGCTTCATACTCGGCCTCCATAGCCTTGATCCAATCCTTTGATTGAAGAGCTTCCTCCACACTTGATGGTTCTTCAATGGAAGTGTGAAAAGCATGTAGAGAACTTGAATCCTCCACTTGTTTGTCTTTTTTCAAGTAGGTGAGTCTTCTAGGCTCGGATCTCTCTCGGGTTGATCTTCTTGGAGTCATTGGTAGACTCGGCTTCTCTTGTGATCTTGGCCCCAAAAAGTCTTCAAATGTTCTAAGATGATTGAGCTCGGGTTTCCTTCCATACAACTTTTCATAAGGTGAAATATCTTCTATAGCATGATTTGGCAAAAAATTGCAAAGATAGTTAGCACATCCTATTGCTTCTCCCCAAAAATCTTTAGAAAGAGAGGCTCCTAGTCTAAGTGCCTTTGCACATTCACATAGAGTTCTATTTTTTCTTTCGGCCACTCCATTAGATTGAGGAGAGTAGGAACAAGTGAAATCTCTTCTAATGCCAAAATCATTACAAAAGTTTATGAACTTTGTGGAGATGTATTCACCTCCATTATCACTTCTCAAAGCTTTAATTTTACAAGATAGTTGATTCTCAACAAAAGCTTTGAACTTCGCAAAAGTTTCATATGCAAGTATTTTAGAAGATAAGAGGCAAACCCAACAAAAACATGAGTAATCATCAATAAATGTTATAAAACATGTAGCTCCACCCTTGCTCTTGGTGGATGAGAAATGGATGTCACTATGGATGAGTTCCAAAGGTGCTTTGGACTTGATGGTTGATCTTTGATGTGGCCTTGCATGTGATTTGGCCAATGCACATGCATCCCAAGGACTTGACTCCTTGATCATGGACTTAGGCAAACCATGAGCTAGCTCCAACCTGCACATAGATTGCATGGCCTTGGAGTTGGGATGTGCCCAACCTCCTATGCCATAGATCTTCATTTGAAAGCTTTCCTTGTAGCACTATCCGAGCAAAGATTAGCATTTCCATTTCCATCAAGCTTGAATAACCTTCCAAAATGAGAAAATGATGCTATTATGTCATCATCTTTTGTGATCAAGCAAGTACCATCCTTAAAATCTACTTGTAGACCATCATCATTGAGTTGGCCTACACTTATTAGATTTTTAGTCAAACTAGGAACATAGAGCACATCATTGAGATCAAGCTTATCTAGAGATATGCTTTCTATACCTTCTATCATGCATTCCTCATCATTTGTTGTATAGATACAACTTCTAGATCCTTTGTATGGTACAAGATTACAAAAAGAGTTTTTATCACTACTCATGTGGGATGAGGCACCACTATCTAGCCACCATACATTAGAATGATTGAAAGAGGAAGATGAAAGGTTAGACATCATAAGTGAATCTTCTTTGTCACAAGGAGATTCATCTTCACAAGTGATGTTGGCTTGCTTTTTCCTTTTGTAGCATTGGGAGGCAAAATGCCCCTTCTTGCCACATGAGAAACAAGTAACCTTGCACTTGTTCTTCTTCACATTGGATGAGCTTGGTTCCTCCTTGGATGTCTTCTCCATTGCTTTTGTGTTGTCCTTGGATCTCTTGCCATTCTTCTTGTCTTTTCTCTTCTCCTTGGATTTGGTGAAGAGTGCTTGATCACTTCCTCCATCCTTGAGAGACAATCTCTCAAATCTTGCCACTCGAGTTTGATGCCTATACTCCTCGGCTATCAAGACTCCTTGTAAGGCTTCTAAAGAGGGTAAGTTCTCTTTAATTTCATAAGATTGAACAATGGTATCAAAATCCTCATGTAATCCATTTAAAATAACTTGAACAATTTCTTTGGATTTGATAGAATCATCTATGCAACAAAGACTTTTATGGAGATCCTTGACTCTAGAAACATAGGATGAAGCACTTTTATCCTTTCTTTGAAAACTTTGAGAAATCATATTTCTTAGAGTAAGGACTCTTGAAGTGTTTTTAGACTCATAGATGGATTGAAGAGTACTCCATGCTTCTTGAGCATTGACACAAGAGCTAATCTCTCTTAGAAATTCATTAGAGACATTTAGCTTTAAAACATGAAGAGCAACACGTGCTCTTTTCTTGAATTTGAGAATTTCTTGAGGATTAGTAGGCTCCTCCTCATTCCCATTCACTATATCTATTAGATCTTGAAGCACAAGAATGGATTCTATCCTCACTTTCCATGTACCATAATTTGTAGAAGTGAGTCTCTCACTTTGTTCTAATAGATAAGATCCCATTGAAGTCATGCCTAGAGAATTGATTTGGGCTTACTAGATGAATGTTTTTAGAGGTTCAAAACTAATCAAATGTAAACTATTGATCACTTGGAATCAAGTAACAAATGATTGAGAACTCAAAGCTCAAATGCTTTTTGATAGGTTCTAGACCTACACATCACTATGAAGAAAAAAAGTAACTTGACTCTGATTGGAAAGTTACTAGACTAGTCTACCTCAAGTTTGGACAAACCCCAAAACTTGAATCTCTACAATATTTTCACAACAAAGATCCCAACCATGCATGAACACTCAAATATGGACTCCTCCCAATGGGATCACAACACCCTCACCCTCTCACAAAGAAAGTTGAATTAGAACTTATTTGAGTTTCATAAATACAATGTCAAATTTTGCTCAAAAATTGAATTCATCCATCCCTATTGGACTCCACCAAGTACCAATGACTCTACCTGTTCAGAGTTGGAATGAAATTCAAATTTTCAGAAATGTGATACTTCTCTCTCACTAATATATGTGCTTACAAAGAGCTAATGGCACTTAGCAAGATTTGATCACAATGAAGAAGACAATTTTTCCACCAAAGTCAAGAAATGAGTTACTAGATCTTGCCCTCCACAAAGGAAGGAACTCTTAGGATTTTTAATCAAACACTACACATGTCACTCACACACCTCTATGACTCTCTTTTAAGCCAAACAAAACTCAACTCTTTGAGTATAGTGGAACAATGTGACTTAGATCTCAAAAATCACTTCTAGAACTCTCTAACAATGCTTATCACTTGTATTGGTGGATTTTGCCTTTATGAGTGTTTGTGCTCTAGAAATTCACTTAATATTTCACTTGGAGGACTTATAGCACTTAGATGCTTCTAGTATCAGCCCTTTCACTCTTGAACACATCTAGAAAGAAGGTACAATGGATTTCAATCTCTCCCCTTGCAAATCACTCCTTAATCTTCGGTTTTTGGCAATCTCTCACTCTCAACTTTAATGCACACCCAAAGCATCTTAGAATCAGATTTAATGTACTGTAATAAAGCTTGAAATCATCTATATGATTGATCTATACCAAGAACAAATCAAAGGAACAGAAACAATGCATTAGAAAGCTTGAAAAATGCCCTAGTTTTGGGTGTATGAGGCATTAAATGCACCAAAACTGAATTTTATTGCTCAGAATAGGTTCGGTATGGCCTCACATGTGTGGTAAGTACACCTAAATCCCACAACAATATTTGGTACAAATATAATGATTCTATCTATCCATTCAAACTCGCTACCTCAAGATTAGCTAGTTTCCAAAAACTTGCTAGTTTGGGTGTATGAGTAAGATAGAGCATCAAATTGAAAAATATAGCTCCAAAACTGGTATTGTATGGCCTCACACGTGTGAACACTACCCTTGCAGCCCACAACCAAGTTTGATGCACAAATATCAAGGCTAACTAACTCTTAAAACTCCCCCACTCAAGATTAGTGAGTTTTCTCAAAAAAAAACTTGCCAATCTGGGTGTTGTTTAGATCAATGCTTTAATCTCTTGTACTTGGCTCTGATACCATTTGAAATTTCAGAGAAATAAAGACCAAGAATGGATCTAGATCAGATCCTCAAGAGGTGTTGGAAGCTAGATTACTTGATCTACTAATCAACCAATGATTAGATCTAGAATTAGATCAATTTCCCATCAAAAATCTAGCAAGAACAACAAGCAAATGATTAAACTTGAGACCTACCACCTTCACACGTGTGAAGAACAGTACTTGTATGGACTTACAACAAAGAGTTAAGTACACAAGTGTCAAGAAACAATAGAACCATAAAATCACAACACAAATATGAGAATACTCAAGATATGCCTCCTAAATCAGGACCTGGAGCTCTCCTTTCGAAATCAAATCTCAAATATGATGGTACTTCAGAGGAATGTGCTTCGTCTTTGAATGGAAGACAGGATCCTGGGAAAGATAGATGGCACTCTGAGAGTCCATCATCATCGTGCTTGTCCCGTCTTGTGGTATCCCGATTACCTCCAACATCATTTGTAGCCACACTACCTCATTCGCCACTTTCGAGGCTGTGACATACTCAACCGTGGAAAATTGGTTCTCCCTTGAATTCTTGAACTTAACAAATACATCATATGCTTTGTCTTTGCTCTTTAGTACATAGATCCAACAAAATCTACTAAAATCATCAATGACATACATCTTAGCTCCACTAGTGCTAATTGTAGTAATTCCATGAATATCTGAATGTACAACTTGAAAAGGCTTTGTAGATCTAGGATAAGATAGTCTATGTGACTTTGACAAAGCACAAGACTCACAGACATGATTGATGCTACTTAAGGATTTTGGAAGACTAATCACAACTTGCTCCTTAGCCATTACCTCCAATGACTTGAAGTTGAGGTGTCCCATCCTTTTATGCCAAACCTCTTAAATAGGTATTTGATCACTTGCCACAAATCCAACCTGGTTAGCAATAAGCATCTAGTTTGAACAACTTCCCTTGTCTTTTACCTTTTGCAATCAAGATGTCCTTCCTTTTGATCATGCAAGCATCTCCTTCAAACTCAACTTTGAAACCTTTACTTAGCAATTGACTCACACCAAGTAAATTCTTGGTAATGGAAGGTATGAACAAGACATCCTTCAAATGATCATTCCTATTTGTAGAGAGAGAAATAGGAATTGTGCCAATCCCTTTGATTGCACACTCACCATCATTGGTCGTGTAGATCACCCTCTTGTCATCTCCATATGCCAACAAAAAAGTGAAGTTCTCTTTGTGAAAAGTCATGTGTGAGCCACCACTATCAATCCACCATGGATCTAGATCTCCATTAGTAGCAAGCATACATGAAGACATCACAAAAATATCATCATTTGAATTTTGAACATCCAAACCATCTTCATCATGAGAAAGATTACCTTTCTTGTCTCCTTGATCTCTCTTCTTCTTGTAGCACTCACTTGCAAATCAATGAGATCAAATGGCACCATTGGCCGCTACAAAGCAAGGCTTGTCGCGAAGGGCTACACGCAGAGATATGGTGTCGACTATTTCGACACATATTCGCCCATGGTCAAGATGACAAGCATAAGGCTGCTCCTTGCATACGCCACACAGTACAATCTGGAAATTCACCAGATTGACGTGAAAACAGCCTTTCTCTACGGAGATCTAGAGGAGGAAATTTGCATGAAGCAACCTGAAGGCTATGAAGACCCCGAAAGCAGACAATATGTCTGTCAATTGCAAAGATGCATCTACGGTCTAAAATAGGCATCACGAGCCTGGTACAAAAAGCTTGACGCTCTTCTGAACTCTCTAGACTTCAATCCTACTCAACTAGACTATAATGTCTACATCAAAAGAGTAGAAAAGGATTTTGTGATACTGACCATTTTCATGGATGATTCGTTGATGATAGAAAATTTCTTGATGTTGATCAAAGACACGAAGAGTCAGATTTCTGAAAACTACGAAATCATAGATCTTGGAGAAGCAACAAAATGCCTAAGGTTGGAGATCAGAAGAGATCGAACAAATGGCGAAATGCACTTGAGTCAGTCAGAATACGCCAGAAGAGTGCTGAAGTAGTACCACATGATGGACTGTGAAGAGAAAGCCACACCAATGATTGTTGGAGCCAAGCTCATGAAACATGACTGCCCAAAAACAGAAGAGGAAGAACAGAAGATGGCAGGTATACCCTGACAGAACTTAATCGGTAGTCTGATGTACTTAACAATTTGTACCAGACCCAATCTGGCCTTCTTTGTTTACGCATTTAGCCAATTTTGTTCCAATCCTGGTTTAGCACATTGGAAAATGGCCAAACAAATCCTACAGTATCTGAAGGGTACCCAAAATGTTGGATTAACCTACAGAGTTAGAAACGAAGAGAAAGAATTTGAGCTGCATCACTACAGTGATGCGAGCTGGGCGAGCTGCAAAGATGACAACAAGTCCATTACTGGAGGATGTACGATAGCGTGCAGAGCTGCAATCAGCTGGATATGCAAAAAGCAAATCTTGGTAGCTCAATCCTCTTGCGAATCAAGTGCTTAAGGAGTTACAATGGTGGAGAGTACATATCTACCAAGTTTAAGACTTTTTGTGATGCGCATGGGATTAAGAGGGAGTATACAACACCAAGGACCCCACAACAAAATGCAGTGGCCGAGAGGAAGAATAGGACTTTATATGAAAGTGCTAAAGCCATGAGGTTAAGTGCTAGCCTTGATAAGCCATTTTGGGATCAAGCTTTGTTGTGTGCTAATTTCTTGTGCAATAGGTGGCCGAGTGCTATTTTGGATGGAAGGACATCTTTTGAGATGCTATTCGAGGAGGCCGAGTGTCAACTTTCTTAGAGCTTTTGGATGCACATGATATGTCAATATAACTCTTGATGATAGGACCAAGGTGTATCCATCTTCAAGGAAAGGTATATTTGCTGGATATAGTGAGGTGAGTAAAGCCTACAAGGTTTACATTCCTTCTACTAATAAGGTGATTATTGATAGAGATGTCATTTTTTAAGAGGGGAACATTCCAAAAGTATCTTCAAGCATTATTGATGGTGATGTGGATGGATCTAACATTCTTGATGTTGATGTAAAGGATCCTATTTTAGATGGTGATGATGATGGACCTACATAACTTTGGCTTTCATAACCTCTTCTGATGAACCTACATGTGTAGATGAAGCAAGGAACAAATATGAGTGGATCTAAGCAATGCTATGGATGCGGAGAAGGACATAGGATTGTTGAATGTCCAAACAAAGAAATCTACACGCTCTGCTGCCGTGAGTGTGGATATGGACACTATTACAAGGATCGTGCAATGAGAAAAGAGATTTTTGTATCTCAAATGTGGATTAAGGCAATACTAGTTAAGTGTGATGCCTTAATAGATAGCAAAGCATGTTTTCCTTGTAAACTTACATTGAGTATAAAGACAAGGAAATGGAAATGTCTTTATGATGTATTTGCTTTTGGTTTGAATAAGATCATGAATTATGTGTTCATTCACAATATTGAAAATTGTAAATTTTCAATTTTAAAGTAAAGTTGTAAACTTCTTATGAGAATAAGTGAAGCATCCAAAGTGGACACTTATATCCATAAGCAAGTAGTTAGACTTATTGAGATGGAAATGCTTTTTGATTTCATTATTATAAAAATTCATAAGCAAGTAGTTAGCCTTGTTGAGATGGAAATACTTTTTGATTTCATTATTAGAAAAATCATGCCAAGCTATGGTGATTTTTGGACTTATGATTCTAGCATAAGTAATGTTGATGATCATATGAAGTTCACATTATATGATCATGTTTGTTGTGATCATTTTGAGACATGGAGGTCCCGGATTTCCATCAAGGAGGAGCACCAAGAAGTTGATCTTGAGGAGTCATCTCAAGGTTCAAGTGTGCCAAGGATTGAGGAGGAGAGTCTTTATCAAGTCATGATTCCAAGAATAATATCAAGAGACATGGTTGAACTCATGTGGTTCACATTTCAAAAGAAAGAGGAGCACATTTCAAGTGGTATACATCTCATGCTTGCTTCTCTTATGTCATTTGGTGAATCAATTTGCTTTAGTGAGACTTTTGCAACTCAAAGCTAGAGTAAAGCAATACTAGTTGAGTATGGTGTCTCTCTTGAGAACATAGTTGATGTTCTTAATGATTTGAAATTGATTTTAGATCAATTAGAAAGCAAATGGTTATTTCATCAAATGTATGCTCTTCAGTCTTGCAAGAGCAAGAGCGATTTGTTCACTCATAGTGTGAAAATTTGTCTTTTTTCATGTATTGAGGCAAAATGTAAACTCTTTATGAGAGTAAGTGAATTATCCTCTAAGGACACATCTCCATAATGAAGTATTTAGCCTCATTAGATCTGAGATTAGCATGGAAATCAAGCATGAAGATGTGATGCAAACTCTTGGTTATTATAACATGCATAGTCTTGCCAATGTTGATGAGCCTAATTCTCGAGATCTTGGTAACACGATGTTGGATCTTTGTGATCCTTATGATTCAAGAAGGACTCCTTATTTTCTCATGGAGTTTCAGCTATTTTTAAGGAGGAGGAGCTTTTAGATCAACCATATGTTTCAAGGATGGAACAAATCAATGGAAAAAGTGATCAAGTGCTGCAAAGCTCTCAAGTTCATCAAAGAAGTCAACATCAAAGAGGCACTATCATGGATATGGTGATTTAGAGATCTTCATCAAACTCATTGGCTGATCTTCTCACCTATCATTATAGGAGGAACTTTGAGCTCCAAAAAGACCCTTTGTAAAGATTCTTTTTATATTTTTCTCAATTTTTTCTTACACATGGATCAATCAAAACACTCAAATTTGAAATCTACGTAACGTAACTTTTTGAGTCCACATTTTGAGTCCACACTAAAAATGGCATAACTTTTTAGTGGTAAGTTTGAATTTAGCGGAGTCTGGTGCATTGGAAATCGCTCAAATAAGGGCTTCTCAATGATATGTTAGATGACATACTTTTGAGCTACAATTAAAAAGTTATGGCAAGTCAAAAGTATTAGTGTTATAATATTTTAATAATATAAACTACATCTTGCACGAATTCTTAAAGGGTCTTTTTGGAGCTCAAAGTTCCTCTAATGGAACCTGCAACGATAAGCCTTAAGTGTTGTAAATAGATGTACCCTAAATGTATCAAGTTACTTTTGAGGAGGAGTGTTAAAATTGGCAAAAGCTAACTTGATTAAATCTTGTAAATACCATAATGACTTGTACCTATTAGACATGTGTGGAGCCTATTATCATGTGTGAAATCTATGCCTAAGTCATTTAGATAGATCATATAGGTTGTGCATATCATTTAATTTGGAAACTAGTGGCTAAATTGACCACTTGGCACCATTCTAGTGGTAGAAAATGCTATATCACATGGGTAGGAGTGGTCTCCCACATGTGAAATATCATGTTAAAAGTTCAGATCCATTGTATATAGTTTTCACACAAGTCAAATGTCAAATCCCCTAGATTGTAGGACCTATCTCCTAATTTGTAGGAATCTAGAAGGTTTGAACACTAGCCACCAATGATGATGTGAAAAATTAATGGAATCTTAGCCAAAGTGGATATGTATAAGCACTATGACCTGTCTCACACATGCTGGAAGTGGCTTAGAGAGAGAGTATGATGATTTTTGTATTTAATCCATGATGGATCCACTTTGAGAAATCAATAAAGCAAGATCTTGGTTTAGGAGGCATATCTTGAGTATTCTCATATTTGTGTTGTGATTTTATGGTTCTATTGTTTTCTAACACTTGTGTACTTCACTCTCTGCTGTAAGTCCATACAAGTACTGTTCTTCACACGTCTGAAGGTGGTAGGTCTCAAGTTTAATCATTTGCTTGTTGTTCTTGCTAGATTTTTGATGGAAAATTGATCTAATTCTAGATCTAATCATTGATTGATTAGTAGATCAAGTAATCTAGCTTCCAACACCTCTTGAAGATCTGATCCAGATCCATTCTTGGTCTTTATTTCTTTGAAATTTCACATGGTATCAGAGCCAAGTACAAGAGATTAAAGCATTGATCTAAACAACACCCAGATTGGCAAGTTTTTTTTGAGAAAACTCACTAATCTTGAGTGGGCGAGTTCTAAGAGTTAGTTAGCCTTGATATTTGTGCATCAAATTTGGTTGTGGGCTGCAGGGGTAAATAGGTCTTTTTCGGCTCGGATTTTCACACAAATTTACAATTGCTTTGCCGAATATCAATTCAAGCGCGCCGCTTGCTCTCATTACGTCTCGTTGACTATTATG
Source organism: Diphasiastrum complanatum (assembly GCA_029204225.1). NCBI lineage: Eukaryota > Viridiplantae > Streptophyta > Lycopodiopsida > Lycopodiales > Lycopodiaceae > Diphasiastrum > Diphasiastrum complanatum. Next base: position 13,925,074 of record CM055114.1, on the reverse strand, counting down.
CGTCTGGATCCGATACTGCATCCTCCGGTATTGCATTCAAGCGCGTTTCATATCCCTTTTCTTTCCTGCTAGTTGTTCTTGCGCTCGGATCCGATACTCCAGCTTCCAATATCTCTCTCGAGTGCACATTGCCTTGATGTGCTTGTCTGACTTGGGGTTTGCGCTTGAGAGCGATATTTGGAACTTTAGTTCTATTATTTTTGTTTAAAATGTCTAATTTTGAATCCAGTTTGCTTTCTTTTTTAAATGAATTTGGTAGTACTGATAGGTTGGACTATTTCAAATCTCTTTTTTCTCATTTTCTTTTTATTCTACCTTCTATAACTGAGGGCCTTTGTGTGGAGACATTTTTTGAGATATATCTCATATTTAGGTCCCTACTCAGTACTCCGTTATTCAGGTCTCAGAATAAAGACATGATTCATTATCAGGACCTGGTGGCACTCGACAAGCATATCTACAAAGCTGAGCTTGACAGAATGTTTACCAAGTTACATAATGATTTCAAGTCTGTAGATGAGTGCCCAATTCATAATAAAAAATGTAGATTTATTGATTTTCAGTCTGCTTTTGTTTTTTTCTTTTTGTTAAATTTTTCTAACAATTCAGACTCTATGCCTTCCACTTCTGAAGCAGCTTCTTCTAGTGGTACAAAGTCCGAAAGGTCAAAGATTGTAGATATAGATGTCTTTTTTATTGACACGAGTGTTAATTTAGATGATTGTTCTGATTTTGATCTTGCTCAAAATAGGCTACTTTTATAGACCCTAGAACACCCACTATCCTTTCTCCTTCTGATAAATCTTTGATCATTTTGCCTACTTATAATATAGATAATAATTCCTTTTTGACAAAATCGGATATATCGGATCTTTTTGACTTCACTGAAGCTGAGACTCTTTGCATTTTGAGCAAAGAGCTTGATGAATTTTTGGATATAATTGATTTTGATGTTGATGATCTTCTCCCTGGTGTTGACGATGTACATAATGATAAGTTTTATTCAGGGAAAGATTGCTTGAAAATGGTTGTGGAAGAAATGTGCAACAAAGAAGATGATCTACCTTCTGAGGAGGAGTTTCTTAGAATCCAAATTCAACTTGGTTTTCCACAGCCAACTGTCTATTCACCAACAATATTGACATCAAAAGGTGGACATAATATTGGAGAGACTGTAATCAGAGAAGACAAAGCCGAATGCGTAAGTTTTTGTCTCTTATCAAGTACTAGTAGATTTGTTATGTCAGATTATATACTGGAGCTTACTTTGTTTTTTATCATTTCAGGAAACAATTTTCCTTGATGATTTCGCAATTCGTTGAGGAGGGCAGAGATCTTCTGCGAGAGAAGTTTCAAGAGATCATACACTCGGGCACTATCTAAAGTCCCTCAAGAATAATGAGATAAGTGTTGCCCATTCAAAGTTTCATCAACATGGTGAAACTCTGATTATGGCAATCAAGGCACTGTCTCATTTTCTTGGAGGACATAATTTTAATAAGGTGCATAAAATAATTTTTGTAAAGAAAACTATTGCGGTTAAAATTTTAGGATATGGACCAGTAAATTCCATGCTCAGATCATCTCATTTTGTAGTGTATGCTGCTTACGTTGCTCTGAGTAAGCATGAAAACTATGAGCTATTGGATCCATACAAAAGAACAAAATTGTTGCATGATTTTAAGTTGCAACTTTCATTGGAGAAACTATCGGAAGCAGATTAGATACTGGTGAATTGTACTTTGTAAATATTTTTATTTAATATACAAAATTTTATTATGTGTCTATAGCCTACTGGCTTGTATATATTTGCATGCTTTTTGAAATTTTTTATAATCTGTCGATTTTGTATTATGATGAATTTAGATTCTTTTGTAAAACCATTGGAAAAGTTGCAGTATATAGGTGTTTTTTGTGCTAGTCCCACCATGTTGTGTACTTTTATAAAATGTTGCTCTTGCTTGCCAATGAGATTTTTCCATTCCTTACGATGACCATATGCTAAGACTTCTACTATTTCTTGCAAAGAATGTCGAATGATATCGTAATATGTGCTGCATGTCATAAAAACATAATCTAAATCAGTACCAAAAGTATCTAATTTAATTGCACGTATTTGTCTATCGTAGTGTAAAATCAAAATCTTACCATATGATGTGTTATATGATCAACACCCCATGCACTCTGAACTACATCCACAAATTCATTGGCTATGTATTATTTGAACATCAGTATTTGAAAATTTATCTTTTCTCAAGTATTTCACCATGTTGTCTAACTTTTTCCAAACTTCTACTTTGTGTATACGAATAGAACCTTCTTCTTTGAAATCTTGAATTGTTGCAATAATTTCTTTCCAAACCGTGTATTGAACCTTAGATTGTTTGCCAGAATAATTTGATAAAAATCTTCAAGCTTTAGATCCTCCAATGCTCGACTTGCATGGAATATTTCCTGTTTTACGTGATATTTTGTCATCTTTTTTTATTTTAACGTGGAAATTGTTTGCGAACCATTGCACAGCTGAGGAAGAGGATATGTGGAGCCTCATGATCCCACATTATCCAAAATTATTGTTTATATTGTAAATTTTTTTTATTTTTATACATGTATATGTGCTATAGTGCCTAAATTCATGTAAAGGCCTATTTTGCACTTTGTAAAGTTACAATTAGGTTAGAGATGCAGTAGTGGACCCCAACCGACATCTTAACGGTTGGTAAACGACATTGAGACTGGTGATCGTTCCTATAAGGTTGACACTTCGTGCCATTGTACTTACGCATTTGCATAGATCTGAGTATCAATAGAGAGAGACGAGCCAGTTTCTATAAGCTTGAGCATTCTTTCCCTCTGCTATCTTTTACAACATTACTTCTTATCAATTGAGTGAAAATACTCTATATGATCTGTAACTGTTTGTGATACTGCTCTGTCTGCATCACACATATTTCTCATGTTTTACTAAATTTCAGTCACTCTAATGTGGATTTTCAGGCATCATCAATGAGCAACAATCCTGACTAATGTCTGCAGGGGATTAGCCGAAGCTGTTAAGCATAACCTTAAGCAGAACTTCTTTCAATTCTGAATGAGCTATGTGTTCAGTTAATGAACATGTTTGATGCTCTGTTTTGTTTGCTTTCTGTGATAGGAACTAATTCTCTGTGTTTGATTAAGAGAAATCTTTAGCCAATACGATTCTGTTTGATGAATCTATTTGCTAGCTGTTGTCTAATCTGATTGCTTATTGTTATCCAAAGAGCCTGAAAGATAAAGTAATATTTATAATCACAAACCTTGACCAAAACGTTTCACCATTGGTGTTTTTAGATGCCAATTTGCCCAAATATCTTTGGATAACTAGATATGTCGCTGTAGTATTCACTATGAATATTACACATCCCAGTCCATTTACCATCTTACATACACTTATCATACAAAAGATGAGATTATTCTCTCTCTTGGAGAACGATCAAGCCTTTTATACTACTTAATTTATTGATTTTGTGGAAATCTATAATGACTAGGCCATGACAATTGAATTAAGCATGCAGATTTAAGAGATATATTGCATGAGTGTGATAGACAATTTTAGACAATTAGAACAACTGAGAAAAAATTATCTTTTGAGAAACTTTGATCAATCGAATTTTTATAATTTTGATTCTGATTCTTCAATATACATCTTTTGCTGCCTTGTTGCTTTGTTGTTGTTTATAACAAGTAGTGCACATGTATTTATATTGTTATAGGATAGGTCTTTTGGCCTTCTTCCTTCTGTAACAATCGATCTAATCGTTAAGATGGTTGATATTCAACAAACATTCTGTTTCCAGACTTGAATGGTTTTTGTTCGCAAATTGTTCGTGACAGTTTATCTGTTCGCAATTGTTTGTTGTTCGCAACAATTTATTGTTCGTGAAACTTTTGAGTTTCAACAAGATATTGTTCGCAAAACTTTCAAGTTTCAACAAGATATGGTTCGTGAAACTTTTGCATTCAAGTTCGTTTGTTAGCCTTTGTCAATTAGACTGTGCACTTTGTTGGTAAAACCGAGATTTGTCTGTTGAGGTGTTCTGCAGAAACATTGTAACTTTTTGTCTCAAGGACATTTTTACTCTAAATATAAAGCTTGCTATGCTTAGTAATGCATTTAAGTTGATATTTTTGAAGTCCAATGTGTTTTTATCTTAATAACTAAGATAACATAAGGACGTAAGAAAAATTGCATGAAACCAAGAGCATTTTGTTTCTCATTGTTGCTACTTGCAAAGGATACAAATTCATATGGAAAGCCCGATATGAGAAGAGTTTCCTATCAAAAGATTCACTAAAGTTTCATGAAGAACAAATAACATTTTTTAGAAAATGTACATGTGGAATATGAGAATATGTTTTGCATACATATTTAGTGGGGTCTAAGAGTTCCAATAATTTTCATATTTGAGGAGCAAAATAAAAAGGGCACAAGGAAACAAAAACTATATCTAATAAAGTAAAAGTTGAGTGCGCATGAAACAATGTCTCTTCACATCAAGTTCATCAATTATTCCAACTTTTTATGTTCAAACACCACAAAAGCTATGTTGACTATGCAAGGAGTATCTTGCATGGAGCTAGCTAAAGTACCAATAGCAAATATCACAAATCATGAGTCATGATATGTTTGCAAGAAGTATTTCACACAATTATTAAATTGTAGAGGCTTGATAAATGTGCCCAAAATATAAATTGTTATATTTGACTAGACCTCTTATTCGACATAAACTATTATTCGTGTGGTTGCTCACCAACTCATATAGAATATCATAGACATCATTATGAAAAATAGATCATTCTTATAAGGACACTTTTTGTTAAGATTTATAAAGACAAGTATTTAATTATATAGGATACAATATAAAAAAGAAGAAGAAGATAAAATAACATCATACATGCACTATACATAAAACTACATACAAACAAATATTTTTTTGGGCTTTATAGGAGCAATTAAGGACCAGATGGTTAGTCTTACTTGATTCATAAACAAAATTTTACAAAAAGGTATTTGATGATCTTGGGAAAAGTGGGTGGGTGCACATTCCATACCCCCCATGGTTCACTTGAATCAAGAAGTGATGATAGTAAGGTGGCTTGACAAATAAGTTGGTTCGTCTTAGTTGGCTCAGCTACTTGAGTAGCTTATTAGATTGATGATTGAATAATACACAAGATAATTAAATTAGATAGCAAGAAGACTCAAGTCAGTTGTGAATGATAATTTGAGCTGGAGCATCAAATAGACATAGTTTTGAGCTGAAATTTGGTGTGAGTTGGACCATTATAATAATCATTTGAAAGGGTAATGGAGAAGTTTGCAATTTATACTTATTTTACACATAAGATATGAGAGGGAGAGTGAGATATTCTTCATGTTGCATGGGAGAACATTCGTGTGATGAGAAGCATAGAGCACGGTTCTCATTAGGCATTAGGCATGTATTTGCTAATGCTAGTTCCAAGGATACATTGAGAGATAGACTTGGAACTAACAAGTTAGTTAATGAAGGTGGATGCCTTTCTCATATACCTAAGGAACCTCATACCGATCATGAATTATCTCTTAGACAAAATCAAACAAGTTGTTGACTGTCGGATCCAGAGAAGGTAACTTGTATCAAGCAAGTTTTCTGATACTAAATGTATCAGAAAACGAAGATCAACTCTGGCACAAGCGAATGTATCATTAAACATGAGAAGAAGCGAGATGCATGATGGCACAAGATCAGTTGCCAAGTCAATTTTGGGCTAAGGCAATAGTTGCAGTTGCACACCTACAGAACAGATTGACAACAACGCCTCTCAACACTAAACTTGACATATTTTCAACATTCTCTTTTTTGCCATGCAGAAGTTACAAAAAATCATTATTTTGAAAGATTTGAAGGTTCAACAATTGTCATTGGATATTTGATATGCTAGTGAATTCCTTTAATTGATGATGGATCTCCAAGGTTGAGCAAACTGATTTTTTGTTCTTCCAAAAGTCTATCTATCAATGCTAATCAAGTTTGTGAAAAAAATTGAAAAGTTGATCGAGTGCTTGATTTCAAAAAGTTTAATGATGCAATTAGGTCAATCTCCTATTGTTCTTTTGGAGTCTTATATTTTTCTAACATGGATTTTAAAGCAGGCAATGCTACGATCTTGACTTAATCAAAAGACATATTAAACAAAAGTTGTTGAACTCCTTTAAGAGGTAACCATGATGGTAAATTCGAATATTGTTTATTCCACAAGAATGAAGTACCAGTTTCTTACACTTAATTTTAAACTAAAATATTAGCTATACAACATTGTCTTACTAGATGTCTTAATATACTCTCAAAAATTATATGTGACAAATGATTTTGGCACATATAATTTCTCAATAATATTTTGAAGCATTGATAAAGAGAATATTTTTTTTGCATTTAAACCTTTAAAAAAAAATAGACATGTGATTAATTTGATCGTGAGTGTGGCCAACCAACAAGAACATTATTTTGATTTTTTTTTTTTGAAATTGATCAACATAGACAAATATTTCAACACAATCTGAATTTCATTATCTCTCACAATATTGTCTAGCTGCAAGTAAGTATTTTTAGAAGATTCTCAACAAGTTAGCATGTTAATATATGTACAATTATAGTAATTGTCAAATTTAAATCATTTCTAACATTACGATAATTGAAAAAAAAAATTTAGACCCCAAAATGTCACTAAATGTAAGTGTTCCAACCAAATTAACATGAATGAAATTGATCTCATTGCAACGAAATGATTCTGAAACTGTAGCATCTGGTGCAATCCATTCATCACTTTCAAAACTAGATAATGGAATTGGTACTATTTGTTCAAAATTTTAATTTTGTATCAAGAATGTACATTGATTCATAAAAAAAGATTCCACTATCAGCTAGATCTGTTGCAGTTCTACCTCGATATTGCAGTTGTCCAATATCAGTGTGAATAACATCTAACACACATGCTAAAGATCCACTCGGCTCCCATTCATTTATGTTGGATGGATATAAATTTGCAAGAGAAAAATGATCAGATTGACAAGTTTACTATTAGATATTTATGAATGACAAAAATCTACGTATAAAAATATCAATACTCACAATTGCTTTTTTTGTGATCTTGATGGTTGAATCCTTGCACATTTATCTCTGAATGCATATATACATGTTGGACTAGAATTTTAGAAATAGATTTTTCTCTTGATGATGTTCTGAAATCCAAAATTCTGGCCTTCCAATAAGATCGAAATGATAGTTTTGACCTTTTGCTTTTTCAAAATGCTCCTCTTGATGATGGATGCATCAAAACCCAAGAGTTTTTTGAATATTTTCTCGGCACCCATAATCCATAATGCAATCTTATATTGAAATATTGTCTTCTTCTCCAAATCATATCCATCAGGATATATCTGATCCTTACTAAGATAAATAATAATGTTAGGATATAAAGAATTCGTAGAAGATATCTCGAATAAATTTTCATCTGGAAAGTCATCATTCAACGCTTCTTCAGTCTTTCCCGTACTAAGCCATGAAAGACAATCAACATTAGTATGATACTTTCCTTGACAAAGCTCAGCTTGATAAGTGAACTCTTGTAGCAATAAAGTCCAGCGAGCAATTCGACCAAATAAATCAAGTTTATTAACAAGATACTTTAAAGCATAATGATCAACATGGAATATAAACGCATATCCCATGTCGAAATTTTTTTATAGTAAAAATCATTCCAAGTGCTTCTCTTTTTGTTGTCGAATAATTTTTTTTCGAGGCACAAAATCTCCGTGATAATCAAGTCATCAACATAAAGAGCAATCAAAACAACCATACCATCAAAGCATAAGACATAAAGATTCAGATCAAAATGTGTTCTCACCATCCACTTAGAACGGAAGTAGGCATCAAACTTGCTGTACCACGCACGTGTGTGGTGCCTGTTTAAGACCATAAAGTGTTTTCTTCAAGCGACAGACTTTATTCTCCTGTCCTTTCGCTACAAAGCCTTCAGGTTAATCCATGAACACCTCTTCTTCTAACTCACCATTTAGAAAAGCAGATTTCACATCATCTGATGCAAAGGCCAACCAAAATGTGAAGTTAAAGCAACAAGTAGGCATAGAGTATTCCGCTTACATACTGGCGGAAAGGTCTCCTCATAGTCAATGCCTTTACTTTGTGCATAACCTTTGATCACCAATCTTGCTATGTGCTTTGCTATACTTCCATCTGCATGGTACTTAGTCATGTATACCCATTTACAACCAATGGGTTTCTTGCCAACTGGTGGTTCCACTAAGTCCCATGTGCTATGCTTAGCAATTGACTTCATCTCCTCTCCCATGGCCTTGACCCAAATGTCATCATCCTTCACCTCAACATAAGTCAAAGGTTCTTTGCTTTGAATAATGCTAGATAAGAGAGCATAATTTGCTTCATACCTTTCAGGTTGTGTCTTTTCTCTTGTTGATCTTCGTAGCTCTCCCTGGCTAGATGATCCTGGAAAGTCATCCATGTCGCGGCTCTCCACCAATCTCTCAGGCTACTTAAAGAGCTTTCTATCAGGTGATCGACTTCCAGGTGAAAATGTATCCCACGGTACATCTCCTTGATCTTGCACACATCACCATTTGCTTGTGAAACAGACGTTCCATTATCCAACTCTCTCAAGCTGCTGAACCAATCTTTGTTACCTGTCATGTGTCTTGCGGCTCCCATGCTTGATCATCTTGATTAGATGACAATGCTGATATGAAGATGATAGAGTCTTCAATCTCACCTTCATCGGCAAGGTTACCTGCTTGTTTTGGTTTCCCCTTGCTTGATTACGCCAAGAATTTTCAGCATTCGCTCTTCCAATGGCCCTTTTTGCAGCAATGCAAGCATTTTCCCTTCTTCTTGGTTTTGCTGGAAGACCCCTCATCCTCCTGAGTCTTGGCAAATTGCTGCTTAGACTTCTTCTTGCCCTTGCCTTTGCTTTGTTTTTGGCATGTCGCAAGTGCTTGATTGTCAGTATTTTGATGTCTAACTTTCACCATTTCTCGTTGTTGCTCCTCCTACATCTGCATAGTTGAAAATCTCGTCCAATTTGCTACTATTCACTCAAAATGGGACTCTCCCATGTTTGCCATCCCAAAAATGTCTGAAACTGCAACCGTAGGCTAAAAAATGTATGTCGAGACCAATAGTGATGTACAAAGGCCAAGGGAGATGCAATTAGAGACACTTTGAATTTTTTGAACTATTTCTTCTTAATGAAGAAACTCGACCCTTCAGTGAATTTGAACCAACTCTCACTTCAAACTGTCATTTTTTAAAGAAGTTGCAATGTGAATTGCACTTCAGGCCCCTTTCTTTGAAGTTCACAATGGACTTAAAAAAAATCCAATGGCTTATCAGGATCCAATGATCTATTGTTTATCCTTGAGACTTGATCTTGACCATTGATCTGTTGTCCTTTGATCCTACAGTGATGCGCAATCTGGCGCGCTAATATAAGCCCCTCTAATCGCTGGCCACTCAGATACACAAGGGATTAGCAAGAGTGAGGGCGTGCGCCCTGTCCTCGCCGGCCTCCTTCTCCTTCATGAGCTTCTTAGCTATGGCAGCCACCCAGCTCATGCAAATCCAACATTCTATTTGCAGCGCCTTCCACGGCCTCTTGATAGTCTATTTAACTGATCAAGGTGCCCTCCAACAAGCTTTTACAGCTCCAAAAATAGCCCAGAACAAAGAGATAACTGCGATTTTATGCTTCCAAATCCCAAACTAGAGTTTTTCTCACAAATCTCATCTAGCTTCCTGTTCATAGTCTTCAATCCGCCGTAAACCTCGAACTCTCAGAAGATTGCTCTTCTCCCGAAGCTCTCTTCAAACGGCGATACTGTATTGTGTACACTCCCTGTACGGCTCTGATACCAGCTTAGAATTTCTTCAAACAGTACACTGATCATCTACACAGTAACACAACCAGCAAACACTCTCCACAACAAGCTCACATAGCAATTGTATTTCTCAAAATGAATTTACATTGTACATATAGTTCTTTATTAAGGCAACCCATGCATGGCCCAGGTTGCCGTTGACGGGACGCAGTGTCCCATCGACTCGCCTCGTGGTGAGGCCAACTGGTCCTTATCTACTGATAGGACCCACAAGTATAGTAACACAGTGATTCCTCTTTAATTCTAACTGAGTACATATTGGCTTATTGTGTCACGATATTCCAGTTTTGGCTAAGCATTGCTCTTCATTACTTGTGTTGTTGTTTTTCCTCTCTCTCTCTTAGAGGAGGGCGCCCAACCTCTTCTCTCTGTGTCTTGTGGAGATTGATTGATAGCTAGATCTTGGTGCCTTGACTCTTGTTTTCCTTCAGACAAAGCCTGTTGGCTTTTTGCGTGTATTTTTACAGGTATGTTGATCAAGAGCTACTAGTGCTTTGTGGATAGAAACTTGATGTTTCTTCAGCTCCCTCTCAAAGCATGGTAGTCTTGTGATTCCTAGGACTTGCTCTTTGTCCTTCAAACAATCCCTTATCTAGGGGTTTGTGAATATATTAGCAACCATTTGTTGGTCAAAATGAATACAGTTCTCAGCTGGTCTTTCTCAACCATGTCTCTGATCAAGTGGTACTTGATCACAATGTGCTTCATCTCTGAATGAAACACAGGGTCCTTTGTCAGGTGTATGGCAGAGGTTTGTCCACGGACAGGATCAACGGCTCATTAGCGCTCTCTCCCAGTCTGTCTAGGAGACTGCTTGAGTCATGTCAGTTCATTGGAGTCACAAAACGACATATTCAGCTTCACAGATGATTGTGCAGTGATCGTTTGCTTCTTGCTTACCCATAGAACTACGACATTTGTGACTATGGTGCAGCCTTTTGAAATACTCTTATAGTCATCCTTTAATGATGCCAACTAGCATCATTACAGGACTTGACTTGAAGTCCCGATCTGTGTGAATAGGTGGATGTACGATTGTCTACATCTCCTCTCCAGCTTGCATCAGAATATCCACTGAGCTGATGAAGATTGTCATTGCTGACATCTCCATAGCAGATGCACTAGTCCATGGTAGCTCAAATATATCTCATGACTCTTATGAGAGCCTTCCAATGGGTAATGCTAGGATTAGCCATATATTGGCTGAGTGAGCTTACTGCAAAAGAGATATTTGCTCTTGTACAGACCATTGCGTACATGAGAGATCCAAGTATCGATCGATAAGGATACTCTGTCATCTGCTCCTCTTCTTGCTTGGTCTGGGGACATTGGTCCTTTGACAAATGTAGGCTTGGATCCATCGGTGAGTGAGCTAATTTACAATTCATTAGATTGTATCTGTTAAGAACATTGTGAAGATACCTTTCTTGAGTGATGTAAATTAGTCGTCTCGCTCTGTCTCTGTGGATTTGAATGTCCAAACAAAAGTGAGCTTCGCCCAAATCAATCATGTCGAACTCTGAAAACAGCATCTGCTTAGAATCCTTGACCAAATTAGTATTGTTTCTGAAGAGCAACGTATCATGCACATATAAGGTGATGATAATGAAGGATTGCTACATTGACTTGGAATAGAAGTTGCAATCAGTAGTGCTTGGTTTGAATCCTTGTTCGGACCCATATAACACTTAAGTGCTAACAAAAAGGATTAGAAATGAACGACATGTGTTGTTTGACTTGTACATGGCCATGAAACAAATGGTAGAGACATAGGAATATAAGTTTTGGAAGTAGCACATAGATGGGACAAGAGTCACCATATTTAGTCGAGTAGGATAAAGTACAAGTAATGGAGAATACATAGTAATGGACTAGATACTGTAATATTGAGATGATGAACATTTCATGGATAACATGAAGCATGTGTTTAAATTGTTGTTCATGTAGAGAATGCCACTTCTTCAATCATCTCCAAGAGTTATATCGTGAATAGAGTGTTGTATGTTGTTCCCGTTGTTTATCTTGTTTTGGTATACCCATGACCTTGAAAATATGGTGCTTGTGTTTGTTTCTCCTACATATTGGAGTTGAGATTGTGGATTGTGGATTGTGTACATGTCATTCTACTTTGAGGGTGGTGAAGCTTGATGCTTCTTAGAGTGTGCCGATGCTTGAGTGCATGAGGAGCAAACTAAAGATCAAGAAAGTTCAAAAGTGAAAATGATCTTGATGAGTTTGACATGCTACCTCAGACCATTTTATTCTAGTCCATAACTTGATATTATGATGCGGATTCTAACATTCCATTTTATTGTGAAAAGGATTTGGCAACACAATAATGGTGTTTGATATGTCACATCACAAAAAAATTTAGCTATAGATACTTTGTCTCATGTTTTAAGACAAAAATGGAACAATATATTGTTCAGCTAGTAGAAAGTCATATACTTTGAAAATGAGCTATTTTGAATTTTGAGCAAGTGAAATATTGAAGATGACAAAAATTGTTTGTTGGAGACAAATCTTAATCTAAAGTTAGCAAGAGTTTTATAATAGCATTGGTTGACAAGACACATTACTAAAGCCTATTACTTTTCTAATGAAAACTTCATCAATTTTTTGAATTACAAGACCAAAGACTTATTCTCTTCTATAATAATCAGTTGTCACTTTGACTTTTCTTTCCATGTACTTGTAAAAAGTTCTTAATCAGAGGGTAAGCTTTTGTCCACAAAAAAAAAAAACTAGCCGAAGATAGGAAATATTGTGTTAATGAATATCTAAATCATGAAGACGTAAGATACTAAAAAATGACAGGCACACTTACAATAGTATAGATCTAATTACTATAAAATCCCTTGAGAAACTCTTATTCTTTCTTGGGATGCTTGGGTGTGTTTTGTGTGTGGGAGAACGGTAGTGAATCCATTCTTTTGATGGATATTAAGGTGTGTTACAATCATAGGGCTAACAAATACCACAACTTGAAAACAAGGAGCTTCAAGTAAACATAGAACTCCAACATATGCAAATGAATAAAAGGAGTACATATAGCCTACAACAAATTTTTTGGAGGGTACCAATACATGGCATGGTAGTTCCCATTATGAGACAAGTGTTCCAAGTTACAAAACTTATGTGGTGTTAAGGTGTTGGGCTTCCGGTACTAGTTTTAAGAAATCAATTGATTAAAGATTCAAAGAAATGTTAACCTCCAAAAGATTGATTATGATTTTTCTTTATAAGAATTTCATCTTTAGCAATATAAACGGATAAAGAAATAAATGAGAGAGAGAGAGAGAGAGAGAGAGAGAGAGAGAGAGAGAGAGAGAGAGAGAGAGAGAGAGAGAGAGAAGAGAGAGAGGAGAGAGAGAATTTTTCAACATAGTGGGGTGAGGCTCAACAAAAAGTTGACATACCAGGAGTCTTTGGAAATTTGAAGGAGAATATTAATCGGCAAAAGTTTTGAGTTGGAGGACATAGAAGGCAACATTATTTAGAAGCTGACAAGCCTTCAAAACTATAGGATAATTAAAGGATACTGCTTGAAAGAACTTGCATACTATGAGAATAGGACATCTTTTTCTAAATGCACTCTGTAAACAAATTTGTAAGACGTTGATATTCAAAACATTGACACTTAATTTTTATGTAAGAGATGCTAGGTTCTATGAAGACATTCAGAGAACCTTAAACCTCAAGATTTGTGATAGTAGTATTTATATGTCTCAATGAAATGATCTACACGATTTTGAGATTGTTATGTATTATATATTATGACAACATATGACATATAAGGGAGGCAAAATTCAAGGAAAAGGTTATTATTGAAAAACTTTAGAGAAATTAGATGTTGTAAAACTGCACTCAAACTCAAAGCCGAGTTAATTTAATCTCATGTCTTAGCCTTTAGCCATTTCTTGGGCATGCTCCATTGAATGCCGAAGGTTTTAAAAAATACAACACATAATCTAGTATTCAAAACATTTTATTTGACAAATCTTAAGTTATAGTATTTGTAAGTCGTGAAATGAGTGTTTGCCCTCCTCAGATGGAATACGTGCACCAATGCATGTAGAAAAAAATTGACCACAAAAAAAAGACCAAAATATAAAAAAATCTTTCCCCATTGAGGAAGTTTTGCATCCTAGAACATTTCATTTTGGGCTACTAGCCCAATGGGGTTGGCTTTGTTGGTTAGCTTGCCATCCAAAGTTTCTTTGGTCCAAGTTCGAGCCTCCCCTTGGAAATCAAGAAGCATTTTGGGCTACTAAGTTTCTTTGGTCCCAAGTTCGAGCCTCCCCCTTGGAAATCAAGAAGCATTTTTGGCTACTGCCCTGGACTAAAGGCCTTTCCCTAATAGAAGGGCCTTAGAGGGTGAAGCCCCCCCCAAAAAAAAATGTGAATAACCCACAAAGCGGTGTCCGAAGAACCTTTTTTGAGTTGTCCTCAAAAAGCTTGTTTTGAAGCTTTCCATCTACACATAAAAGGCATTATATGCCTATGTAAAACACGACAAAAAATTTCATGACAACATTTCTTGAGAGAAGCGTCGCTTTCATTCCTATACTTTGTCGGCTTTCCCGAACATCCACCCACAAGCTACTGGAGGCATGTTCTTAAAGAAAAATTTCATGACGCCAATTCTTGAGAGAAGCGCCGATTTAGTTCCTATACTTTGTCAGCTTTCCCGAACATCTACTCACAAATCTACCCACAAGCTAATGGAGCCATGTTCTGACCTAGGTATTCCCCCCTCACTCCAATCAAGAATCAACACTTGCCCCATGCATTATGCATCTTATTAAAACCGTTTATAATATGCTGTTTTTCATGGCTGGTCACACTGGTCACTGGTCAAAGGATGGACGGCTTAGGTTGGTAATAGGTACCTGACACAAGGGTCACTCGTCTAGCATTGGTCTTCGGACCAGCGTGACGTGCGCACGTCACTAAGGGACGTGCAATGGGCGTCATCGACATTCGTACACTTCTCCGTTTGCAATGGACGTCACACATGAAATCTTCGTACAGCTGCGTTGCCCCTGCCACTTGCTGCCACGTGGAAAAGGGTCACGTGATATCAGTCACGAGGTCCCGGTGATGGTCATATGAATATACCGGTGTGGGGGGCTAAGCACTTTGCACATGCAGAGGGGATTGTAGGTTTCGTGAGTTGGTAGGTTGGAGTGCACCTAAAATGAGGGGCATGTGCCATAGATTTTGGACACTTTTACCGATTTTGATGTGCCAAGTTCCAACCAACCTAGAGCTCTTTCCATGGACATGAAACCGATCTTCTTTTTCCACCATCCATCCGGAATTTGTGTCCTCATGAAAACTTTACAACTCTCTGGTGAGTAGTGGCTTCAGCGGGCCCTTCTACCTACCTTCTCAATCCGCTGTTGACCGAAATTTGTTTCGCCATGAAAATTTTAAAACACCTTTGTGGTGAGTAGTGGCTTAAGAGGGCCCTTCTACCTACCTTCTCAATCCTTGTTGACCGAAATAGCCTATGGAGTCTCGACTGGAATTATCGAGCCAAGAGATGTCCAAGAACCACTCCAATCAAAGGAGTGGTGTGAAGCCATGTCAAAGGAGTATGAAGCCTTGCTTGGCCTTTGACCAGCTCCCTTTTCTAGGATGGGTTGTTAAAAGGCTTTATTCTGATTCTTAACATGGCCGATTTCTCCCTTTATAATCTTGATTGGACATTTGATAATAATCTTTAATTTGAGTTTGGAATGATAATTCTTGTGAATTTGACTAGTTTAAATCAACCGGGCTGGTTTTTTGGACTTTGTTGGCCCTTTGTTAGCTAGTGGTTACAACTTACAATACAATCACAAGTGACTTGGACTCTTGATTCTAGGTTGGCCACATGAGCCATTAGGTTTGTGCCATTTGGTAATGTGGAACTAGCATTGTTGAGCTAACTTTGCCCAAGAGCCCAACAAGCCTAAGATGCCATTTCATAATCTGGAGATACTTGGTTAAGCAATTCCACTCAAGGGACTTCGTGAGCTTGAGAGGGTGTTAGAAATGGTGAACTCCTGCAACTTTGTCGCAACACGAACAAGACACGAAGGTCGAACGAGAACAATTCGTGACAGTCAACGTGTCTTTGACTCGAAGCACGAACGATTCGCGAATCGTAAACACACCTCCAGGACCGCAAACCGCAAAATGGACGCAAAACAAAAACTACGAAAAGAAACGAAAAGAACAAAAACACACGAAGAAAAATTTCGCGCTGCCAGCTGGCAGCTCAACGGGCTTCACGCCCAACTGAAACGAATAGCAACAACGGAGACTAACTAACTAGTTGATTAGCGTTAACTAGTCTTGTGATTCTACGTTTGGCTATCTTGTAAACTCCACATAGTGGAGGTATAAACGATCCTCTCTGGATCATAACTGTGTGATGAGAATTTGACGGAGATCTGTAAAAAACATAGAGAGACGTAGCGAATAGAGTAAGAAAGCAAAAATACCATAGTTGTGCATGAAAGTCTGCCAACGAGCAGAACACAACGTCAGAGCAGAGTGTCAATCCGCCAACGAGCGAGACATTGACGATCTCGCTCTAAAACCAAACTAACAATATAGTCGCTCTATTTCGTGTATCTCTTGGCCTTATGCTGTGTCTCTTGATTGCAAAAAGATATGTTCTGTGATGCGTAGTCGCATGTCTGGGATCCTGTAAGAGCTTCCGCACGAAAAGAAAATTCAAAGACAAAAAATTGTTCGCGAATCAGAAGAGAGAAGACGAACATGAAACGAAAAAAAACTTCCGCTACATGGTATCAGAGCATACAGGTCATCACTACTGATATTCCAACAGTGATTCCTCTAGACAACACAATATGGCTACGACAATCTAGACCAGAGTACCAATCAGTCTTGATGGTGCAAATTACAGATCTGAAAATTCAAAATCAAAACACTCCTGAAGGGCGAAGGCATCTGGTTGGTGACCGAGCTCTCAGAGGTGTAGCCTCCAAAGGGAGACCCAAGGAGAGCTGAATGGATCAGAAAGGATGAGCGCGCAATGGCGATCATCGTTTCGTCCATAAATGAAGATCTACTCATATAGATTGAAGATCTACTCATATAGATTGAAGACTACGAAAGCAACCATGCAGCATGGGAAAGATTCAAGCAGAAGTATGAAGTGAGGACTGTAGCTTCAGTCATGCACTTCGCTCAACTCGCTGCATCAGGATAGGAGCACCAGGTCTCAGCACCACAGCAGCTGATGTACTTCATGAAATTTCTACCGACGTCCTATCAACCACTGAGAATGCTCATACTGAGTCTAACAGATATGACATTCGACAAAGCAGTCAGTCTTGTCGTTGATGAGAGACTGATGAGAGACGAAGGAGAGGGAAGCAGTGATCAAGAGAAGGCTCTCTTCACGAAAGGAAAGAAGAAGAACAAAAACAAGCCAAGATTCGAGAAGATGAAGTCCTCGAATCAACAATCTTCTTCATGCGATCACTGCCACAAACCAGGCCATACGACCAACAAATGCTGGTTCAATCCAGCAATACCTTGCATGCACTACAAGAAGAAAGGGCATTCTGCATACGACTGCAGATCAACCCAAAAAGGAAAAACAGAGCTGAAAAGGCAAACATTGTAGAGTCATCAAAGGATGCTGAAAGAGGTGACGAAGCTTTCACGATACTCGACGAAGCTTCGACAAGCTAGTTCGAACATGGCTACGATGTGGTCATCGATTCAGGAGCAACATCTTACATAACCTACAACAAGAAGATCTTGATCAACTTTCACGAACTAGAAAATGACAGAGCGGTGATTCTAGGCGATGGAAGCAGACACGATGTCAAGGGCATTGGCTCTCTACAGCTACGAACACTGTCAGGCCAAGCAGAGCTGCCAAGAGCACTTTATGTGCCCACACTCAGAAAGAGTTATGCGAAGCTTGTCAGAAAGGCAAGCAACATCGGAATCCATTCACACACGAGGGAAGAAGAGCCAAGGAAGTCCTTGAGCTCGTTCACTCTGATGTCTGTGGACCGATGAAAACATATTCGCTCTCAGGTTCAAGATATTTTCTAACGTTCATAGATGATTATAGCCGAATGACACGATCTACTACTTGAAGAAAAAATCCAAAGTATTTGATTCTTTCAAGAAGTTCGTGGCATTCGCAGAGCGACACACCTCAAAAAAGATACAGATCCTTAGATCTGACAATGGAGGTGAATACAAAAGGACAGAATTCTCAAGATTCTGTGAAGAACAGGCATGCTATCGATTTAGCCCTAATTTGTTCATAGTAAATAGCTAAGCATAAGAGAGTCGAAAACGTCATTCTGTAAGCAAAAAGGTCCTTACAGGAGTTCTAGTTTATATCGAATCCCTTGTAATCTTACCATTATGCATAATTCTTTGTGCACGTTATCCTCTGGATTAATGCCAATTCAAAATAGAAGAAGCTCATACCTGGATAGATGTAGTTGGGTTTTCTTGTGACGATGCCATGACTTTCCCACAATTTGTGTACTCTTTATGAGCCAAAACATAAACTAGGTTTGAGTCTACGTCCCAAATAGTAGCAAAATTAAAAATGCTAAATGCACAATTAGGTTTTAATTCTTAAACGAGCATTTTAATCATAGCTTTATTCGTTAAGCAACCAACTCCAAATAGCAATGGTTGAAAAAGCACACTTCCATTTGTAACTATGTCAGTAATGATAAAAAAACATTTACTAGTAACAAATTTTGATACAACTTTGAGTATAAGAATTTGTAGATAATAATCTAATAATAAAGTGAAATTCTAAATGCTCATTGTGCTAGTAGAGCCACAAGAGTTAATGCTTTGCAGAATTTGAATTTGGTCCGACTTCTAATTGATACGAATTGATAGACTTGCATTCATAATTTTTTATTCAAGTTAAGATGCATTATGCTTTGCCAAAAAATCAATAATAAATGCATGACAAAAGCATTGGAGAGAGAAAAGAGTTCTAAATATAGGTGGTATTCTCACTCCAACCCAATATAGATCCAATTCAAGATTACAAGAACTCTTCTAAGATTTATTAGAGAGACATAGAGGCTTCCAACAGGTCCAGCAAGCAATCATAAGCTCAGATCATGCAAAAATTGCATTTATGAAGTCCTTCAACAAGCAAAACTTCAAGATATTGGTGCATAAGTCCCCCAACTCCAAATTGGGTTCATGATGGCTCAAATCAAAGGCAATTCATCATATCTTTCAACTTGTAACAAGATCTAACAGGTTCAGACCACCAATTGAGAGTTATTCAAGCTCAAAAAAATCACAAAAATACACTATTTTTTGATTTTTTGAGATTCGTAATGGTATATAATCACAACCAAACTTCATGACAGCCTTAGGACATCATCATCGCCTCTGAAAATGTGCATGTAAAATAGTAGCCAAGGATTTTATGATAATCACCAAAAACATTGAAAAAACCACCAAGAAACCATGTTTTTGACCATTTTTCAACCAATTTTGCATTTTTTTGTGGATCAAACCCACATGCAAGTGCAATCAGGCCATATCTACTGTAATTTAATAACATGCAAGCACTAAAAGTTTTTATTTCAGTCAATCATGGTTCATATAGCCCATTTCTAGCCAAAATCACTATCTTTGACCATAATCATGGCATGCATTCATTAGAATCAATCATAATGACTGGAAAACAACAAGTACAATTTTGAAAAATGTTCAATATCAGTAGTTCTGATAAATTTCAAGCCCAAAAATTGAATACTAGCTCAAAAACTGCAAAAAACCATAAAAATTCCATAAACTTCCATCATTTTCTATGGAAAATTTTCATAATAATGATCATCAAACCAAAATAAGAGAAGCCACTTACTTGGAGGTCAATTCCACCACTCGAAAGTTAAAAGCAAGGAAACAATACCAAAAAGTTGGGAAAAAGCAAAAAACAACTCCATATTCTGATCGATGCAAAGCCTTGTTCTGATACCACTGTAATGATCGCCAAGTGAAGATCTACCTAGATCATGTTGCATACAACCAAAATGACACGTGTGGAGCCAAGCCACCCAACCAACATGAAACAAAAATCGAAATCCCTAACCGCTTTACCCCCAAGCCATGGTGCCTGAATGCAAGAGAGGAGAGGATCCTGGGCTCTCGGAAACAAAAAAATTGAATGAGGAGATGGGCAAGTTCCACCAGGTTATGTAATCTCCAAATGATAGAGAATATTCTCCATAGGATCCCTCCATTCCTATCAAAATCAATTGATCTCATATTCTTGCACAAAAGCTGTCAATCACCATGCAAAAGCTCCATAGATCCAATTACAGCACATGTGCCCTTACAAGGTTATTAATTACATTTTTGGCCTAGTCCAAAATGACGTGGTGTAACTAATAATCTCGTACATTGGAGTATCGGAAATCCAAGTCTAGGATTTTGCCGAATCCTATATACAGGACATACGTAACAATTGTAAAGTCAAGAATCTAGAATCATTAATATTAAATAGCAAATAATGAAAATTATAGTTGTTTTTAATGCAAACTTGGCATTATTCAAATCAGAGAATAGTGAATGTTGAATTCTAAATTCATAAAAATTAATATTCAAAGTGAGAAAAAAAAACATTTCAATTACTACACAATGTAAAGCTAGAAAATGCCTCCATATTTTTCATACATTCTTATTGAATGGCCATATTTACAAATCCCAAAAAATCACAATAATGACAAGGGCTTTGTGTTAGGCCACAACATTCTTTTTTTGGGGGGCGGGGGGTGGGAGGTGAGGGTGGGGTTGCGTTATGAGCCTAGAATCTTGGAGGCATGCACGTGTTTGAGCCCAACGTGCCTGAAACCACTCATGAAAGTTTTTGGCTTCTTGGAGTGCCACATCATCGGGCAGCCAAAAACATACTCTCATAAGCAAAGAGCACCCCAGATCAATGGCTTATATAAGTGAAAACTGGAAACCTTTCAGGGGAGGGGGGGAACGCCCAAGGGCCCCATCAAGCAAGTCGCCGAGTGCAACGACCTTCCCCTACATCATGATGTGTGAAGACATGTGTGAAGGTTTTTTTTCGGAATTTTTTTCCCTTATTTTTTTGTTGATTCTTTTCCACTTTGTTTCTTCGGTTTTTCTTTCGCACTTTTTGTTTCAGTTTTTTATTTTTGTAAATTTTTTTTTTCACGTTTTTTTTTTTCAGGTCTTCTCATTTTCCAAAAAAAGATTTACATTTTTTTTTCAATTTTTTTTGAAAGAATGTGCATGAGGACACCAAGCTCATAGCGCATGTATATTTCTATGCGCTATGTGGCAACCTGTCATTTGTCATTGGTCACATACATTCCATCATAACTTTCATGTACGTTAACTTTTTATGCACCATATCCTTACAACGGACATCCAAACAACCATTATCTAGTGTTCATAACTGGGCAACCCAATTATCGAATATGTAATCACAATGGACATTTTCGCATCAAATAATTAATTAAAGAGTCATTAAATGCCAATCTATCTAAGCCATTGGAAGCACTATCATGTATAACCCAAAAATGTGTATCCAGCAAGAAATGGCTAAAACCATCTGTAAACTAAATGTGCGAGTGATCAGTCAGTTTTCTCTCAGTCATCTCCACTAAACTGAAAAGCTAGGGTTGAATTTCTGTAAATCTGGAGTTTGGGCACTTTCATATGTGATCTTCAAGATTTGGACAAGTCTCGAAAAAAATTTGCACGATGTTGACTTTATTTTGATGAATTGGACATTGTCATGAGATTTTGATATTTCTTCCTTGAAATTATTACTTTCTGCCCAATGTATAAGAGGCTACAGATGCTTGAAATGTCATGAACTTCAGTCAAAAAACTTTTCATGATATGTATGTTTGACGAAAAGTACCTGAAAAACAGTATAATTCTACAGATCTCTGTGCTAGGCGAGCAACATTCAGCTCTTTTAAATTATAATAAAGAGAACTATTTGCAAGATAAAATTGACCTATCCCTTGCAAACAATTTCACGTTTACTGAGAAACCGGGTGGAGTGTACACTGTGATTCAACAATGCTTTCCACATCCCAAAGAAAAGAACCAAAAGCCACCGCTTCTAGCACCAGCAGTTTGAGTTGCAAGGAAGTAAGATGGATGTTGGCCTTCTGACCAAATGGGTCCAGTTCCACCTCTAAATCTGGCCTACCAAACAGAGCTTCAGCCTGTTTCTCAATCACATCCAAGGTCTCCCTGTAACGCAATGTAGCGTACTGATCCAATGTCTGGGGGTCAAAAGATGACACATAGGCTTTCAATTTCCTAAGTTTTGCATTTAACTCTCCATCTGACTGCAGACCACTCGTCCCCTTGAATCTGTTTAGTCCAGAACTTACAAATATTTCATTTGATCCTCTTGCTTCTCCATCTCCCCCGTACCTAGACTTTTGAATTGCATCATCTACCTCATGCCTTTGATTCAACCCTGAGGCCAAGTGTTTCATCCTCCGTTCTAGTTGGAATCGTTGATCTACTCTCCTTATAAAGTATCCGTACACAATGGAGCTAGCATACAGCTGGCCAACACGAAATCTGCTAATCTTCACCATGGTACCTCCATCATGTTTAAGTGAAATTCCTTCCTTACCTTCAATCACTGAATAGAGATGGTCTTTAATCATTTCCAAAGCTTCGGAAGAATGAATCATTTCAAGCTGCTTTTCATCTGGAGGACTTCCAATGTTTGCAAGCACGTCCTTATTTGAAAGGGAAGGGGTAAGAGCAATGCCAGTCTCAACAAACTTCTGCACCACCAGGGCATACATGAGCTCCTTTAACACCATACATCTTTCTCTTGCTTTTACATCAGCTATTTTCCTGTCAAGTAACATGAACATGTCATTGTCAAAATCCTGGACTAAAACAGCCTTCTGCAGTATGTGACTTACCATAATTTGCTGATAGACATAAAGGGTATTCACCTGTATAGCGTCAGAAGGTGCCCTGAAACTTTAGGCAGCTCTTGCAAAGCAACGTTCTCCTCTGCAGCAAGCTGCTCAAGTTCGTGATCTACAGCTGAATAAAAAAGGTGGGGATTGCTTTGAAGCATTGACACGAGATACTGCCCTGCTGGTGACTCTAGCTTCAAGGGAGCAATTGATGTACTAAAAGTGGCTCCACTATTGATGATTCTGCTACTTTTTGGAGAACTGGTTTTACCACATTGGGTATCCTTAAAAGGAGGGGTAGATTGCCCTTTGGGCACCTGATCATACATCTGATTACATAGATTAGTTAGCAAATCTTGAATCCATAAAAGCACTTTCCAGAAAATTCAAAGGTCAAGAGATTGCTAGATCTAAAGACCTGCATGCTCCTTGAACCTAAAAAGGACGTTGTTAGTTGCAACGTACTGAACTATCAAAATTTGGATGTGCTTACAAACACTTATCCGACTCTATCTGGGAATACGATCCAAACATCAGCAGTATCAGGCAGGACCCTTTAACTGCAGTACCTTACTAGCGAGGTTTTGAATCAGCTCATGCATTTTTTACCATGGGATCTAAGAAATGCCAATGAAAATAGCACGCGCTTCTCATTGATTGCAAAAGGAATAGAAAATCTTTCTCCAAAAAATATTCCGTTTTCTAGTATCATTCCCTTGCTGAAGATCGAAAACTCTAGCTGTGGACCCATACAAGATTGGGAAAGGCTTGTACAATGAAAACCATAACGTGCAACAAGTCAAGGAACAAGATCCTTGGATCGAAGAAAACTCGCCGACTACCCTTAATGATTCGCAGCTTTGTGTACGAAGGCTGGGAATGCGGTGAATAAGAGGCAGTTTACAGCTAAATAAGATAATTGAAAAACCCAATTCTTAAAAAGTAGTTGACAGATACTTACCATTAGAGTTTTTGGCGACCGATAGAATAAAGGCGAGAGGCAGGTAGACACAGTAGGCAATGGAATGGCCTCGTCATCAATCTTAAGACTGGGAAGTCCACAAGGTAAAACTAGCCCGTTAGTGGATCGTACAGCGACTGTAACGCTCAGCATCTCGTCGATCTAGGTGCCAAACACAAGTACACTATTCCTTCTGGAATTTGCATATGGCTATGTGCATAGCATCCTTTCAAAAACTCTTCTCAAGGCAACAACTCCACACCATCTTTGTCTTAATGACCACAGATCAGGTTCAGCCTCCAATGTTATCACCAGATATCAAACCGCACTAGTTTGTCGGAACTAATGTTGTTGCACTTTCACAAAGTATTGACCGCTAAACCAACATAAGGATAACCTCAAGCAGCCTTCAGCTCTCCTTCAAACAAACATCCATGGAAGCAACAGGCAACATTATTGACAGAAATCTACCGGGGTTCCGAGAAATCTAAGCGATTTCTCACTAAAATCTTCCCTAATTGTCATCACATCTTGAAATTACATAATTACATACCGTATGTAAGACCTATGATATAGATCCCGTTCCGGTATAGTCGTGTAAGGACATTACGATAGCGAAACCTTCTTGTACATCTTGTATTAACCTCAATGGCAACAATTACCACAAAACCGACAAACCCTCTGTGTGAAGCCGTGCCAATAGTCACCCATTAGCTAAGCCTGAACCACATCTTGCAGATTCCACATCGTTGAACTTCCGATTTTTGGGAAACAGGCAATCCAAAAACAAAAACGTGATCTAAACTGCCAGGAAATACTCTCGCATGTCAGAACCGAAAACGTGGGAGATTGCAGAAGCCCAAAATCATCCGAATGCATAAAAAGGCAGGATCACATGCAAAGAAACCTTTCAAGCTTTGGCGACATCCCCATGTTCTCCTCCTCCTCCTCCTCGTACTGCTCCCTCTCCCTCATCAAAAAAGGATGGCTCGCAAAAACAGAGTGCAAAACAGAGAGATAAGATCCAGAGATGGAGTACTCGCGAAATGCATGCATTAATAAGAGATGGTGTTCTGTGCAATTTCTGTTGGCAATTTATGGCTGTAAATCATAAATCATTAAAATTTAATTGTAAAACCATGTCCAGGCCAGTTTAGAGAGCAAATATGTGCTTGCCACCAACAAATATGATCTCCCTCCCACTCTTCACATGACTGGGGCCACTTGTCTTTATCACCCCATTTTTTAAGGTTCATAACTTAATACCTTCGGCATGATGACTCATCTTCATGCTATTTATTCGGTGACACCTCACACAAATCTTAGTCGGGGTGAAGGTTCTCTCGGGGAAGATCCTTTGGTGAGGGTGATAGCCGCCCGAGGCGAAAGGCCCTTCTCACGGCGGAATGGCCAAGGACGTCACCTTTCTTCGACGTCAAAACCTTTTTTTCATGTTTTTGCCATAATCTTATTTTTACCTTTTTCATGAAGGAAAGGGAGGTGTCTCCCTGCGCAGAATTTACGCACCTCCCTGTCTTTTTTTTCTTTTCAACTTTAGTTGGAAGGTGCATGTAAAGCAAATTTATGGCAAGAAAACATAAATAAAAAAATAAAAAATTGAAATTATGGCATGGAAGTACACCTTGTGGGGGCATTCCGCCCAAGGAAGGGCTTATGCCCTTTGGCTACCACCCTCGGGCCTCACCTAACGGCCATGGGTCGACAAACTGGTCCTAAAGTAATTTACAGAGGCTCTGGCAACAAGCAACAAGACTGGCAAATTATTGTAAGGACTCATCCTCCCCATGACCATTTTCTACAACAGAGACTTGTTTTTAAAGTGTTATGGTTATCTAGGAAGAAGCCTCGTGGTGCTTTATCCATATGACATTACATTTCACTTTAATAAACTAATCATGTTCAAAAGCACTTGTAGATATTTGAATAGTAGCTTGAATATGCGTCGAACAAAATTGAAACTAAACTTATTGTCCATAGTGCTAGTGTTTACAAATGGAGTATCAAAAGATAAACCTTGTATCTGATGACGTTATATTACTTTAGTGACATCATAAGGTTCTAAAGATCCTAAGAACAAGTGGAAAATGTCAAGGAAGAACCTCAAAAAAGAGACCCTGGTCACTTCATGTGAAGTTTTGGAAGCTTTTGGTATGCACCTAATGAAAATCATAAATACCTAAACAAAAGGCCATGATTGAAGATTCTAAAACCAAGGCCTAGGGCCTATGGAGGGAAATGCTTGTGTGAAAAGACAAGAGCATCATATTTGCTTCCATTCAACTTAGAATTGGAGCGTAGGCACATGACTTCAAGGGTGTCTATGAATTTAATTCAATTTAGAGCTGGAGTGTAAGCACATGATGGGTGTCCATGGTTTTGTTCATGGGGTTACATTTTAACTTTGTAAATGGTTGAGTTTTCCATATTATTGCAAGTCAATAAATATACCACGAAGAGTCAACGACAAACTTAGATTATTATTTTTGTCTAAGGTGAAAATTGCATCGTTTTATGGCCAAGGTAAAGAGAAAAGAAGATAAAAGACAGTCTTGTTTGACTCCACATCTTACATGCAGTATTTTGGAGAGTATTGCTTGAAAATAATAAGTTAGATCTCATAACCAACAAAAGCTTCAATCAAGATAATGAAGTTAGATGGAAGTTTCATGCTCCTACTATAGCCAAAGCAAAGCAAGAATGTTGTAATAAATTACAAAGGCGTTGCCACTTGAATAAAGAATGTGATTGTTTAGGATGGATACAAGGTATTTAGCTATTTTCAAATCGGAAATGTGGCATAAATTTGTAGAAAGTAACGAGTTCCTATTATTATGCCCCAGGTAAATGTGGTTCCCTAACTCAATTTGGACTGCTAATTCGTGTAAGATTTGAGTAGACACACATCATGATTTGGTGCATCTAAAGTGTGCGCATGCATGCAAGGAAAAAAGAGGGACATGAAAATTTTGTTATTTACTATTTGCATATAGAGGTGCATCTAAAGGACCAAGTTTTTGCAATAAGGTCTTTACCAATGTGGCAAAGTTTTTGTGTGCACATACTCTTATGATTTAAGACATTGACTTTTGCAAAAAAAAATCCATTAATCAACATGAACACAATATTGCCTTTTGCAAGGAAATGTCAAAAACTTAAGTCCAATATGTCCAAGGCTTTGAGAAAGGCTAACTTGTCATTCATGTACAAAAACTGTCAAGGCTCAACTATTCAAACTATTATAGAAAATAGAGAGTCCCTTTTGGTTAGATCTAACCAAATTAGGGAGATGTAAAATAACCTTCTTAATGGGGCCTTAACAACGATTTTGTATGACGTGTTGAGCTTGGTCGATGGGTAGAAGTCTTTGATGGAAATAAGGGATCTAGACTTTTGGGGTTTACCTTAATGACTCCTTCAATAATATGGTATGGTAATGATTCTTTGGAGGAGGCCCTCTTCAAGAAGCCCAAGAGGCTATCCTCTAGAAAAGAGTAGTTGATACTCGAGGTTCTCTCTCTATGTAAGTCCTTGAGTACTTCAAGTAGACCATTCTCAATAAGAGGAATATTAAGAGTTTCTCTTTGAGAGGAGGAGATCTTCTTATCAAAAGTGCAATAATCCAAGGGTCAAAATTTGATGCATGGTAAAAGATATTTCAAAAGTAGTCAATGATAATAGCTTCTATTTGAGGGAGGGCCCTATAGGTAACAAGAAGCATGAATGTAGAGTGAAATCCTGGCAATGAATCCACAACCATAATGAGGAGTAGGGCGAGTTTGGATCCAATATATAGATCCAAAAGCATCCTGGGCACATAGATAGCCATGCATAGCCCTAAGTTCCCTATACATAGATTCATCTAGAATAGAGTCTTAAGCATGGACCAACTATTCATAAAATTGCTATTGATAACAAGTCTACACATGCATACACTATCTCATACCTTGTCTAAACTCCATTTAGTGTGTTCTTAGTTTCAAATGACTTATATGAAATACCGGGTGTGCAGTCGATTTTTCTTGAAGATCGAGTTCATATGCCAAAGAACCAATCCTACGTACAATCCTGAAATGTCCACAATAATGAGTAGATAGCTTATAATGCTTCCCTGTACGTAATGTCTTAGAATCTTTTGGAATCTGAAGATATACCTAGTCATCAACTTTAAAATCTCTTGGAGATCTCTTAAGACCGGTATAGTGTTTACCTAGTCATCAACTTTAAAATCTCTTGGAGATCTCTTAAGACCGGTATAGTGTTTAGCTCTATCCTGAGCACTTCGAATACCATTATTAGCCACTTGGAACATCTCTTGCATATCATGCAAAAAACCAGCAACCTTCTGGATCTTAACAGACTTCGTCTCAACATTTACTAGAGATCTAGGTTGAAAACTGTACATAAGCATAAAAGGACTGTAATCTGTAGCAGAATGTTTTCTACTATTATATGCAAACTCAACCAGTGGGAGATAATCTTCCCAATGAGATTGCCTATGAGAAACATACATTTGCAAAATATCTTCCATAGTTTGATTAGTCCTTTCTGTCTGGCCATCTGATTTAGGATGAATAGAAGAACTTAAACTCAAAGAAGTTTCTAGTTTATGGAGTACTTCTGACCAAAAGTGACCTGTTAACTTAGGCTCTATTATTAACAAAGTCACTGGGTAGACCATACAATCGAAATAATCTTTCAACAAAGATCTGGGCTAATTCAGAAGTCTTTATAGTTGACTTGACTGGTATAAATGCAGCTAACTTAGTTAACCGATCCACTACAACCCAAATAGAATCATTTTGTCGTTGGGTCTTTGGAAGTCCAACTACAAAATCCATAGATATGCTTTCATTTTTTATCATGATCTAAATTTACTGAGTTAAGCAACCATTTAGATTCATTTCAGAACATCCACAACTGGAATAACACATATTGAAAAAACTTCATACTACTTAGAATAGTTCAATATATGATCCGACAGATGTACAAAATTACTGCTAAATAATGTAACTACCTTATCACCCTCCTTGAAAGTGAGAACATGCTTCTCAAAATCAATTAACAGAGAAGGCAATTTACTAAATAACCACTCAATGTAACCTAAGATTAAATTGGTACGGGCTAAGTCTAAAATATGAAAATTAACTACTTCTGTGTGTTCTTGCATCAAAACTGGGAGCTTCGAGCCAACTCTGTTCCTAAAACTAGATAAACTTTATATCTATGATTGTTGGCTTCAGTTTCCAAGCTGATTCTTGTACAAGATGAGAATCAATAAAATTATGAGCTGAGCCACTGTCCAATAAAATACTCACTTCTTGATCTTTAACTGTGCCAATTAAATGGAAAAGTTCATTAAGAAAGAAAGAAGTAGAACTAAAAGAACATTCACACTCACAATCAGTCAGTTTAATTTCCAAAGTCTTACCATTGCCTCCTGGGAACTCAATCATGTGAGCAGACACTTTCTTCCTTTCTGGACAAAATTTCATCATATGTCCAGGCTTCTTACAAACGAAACATAAGTTCTCTTTCTTAGCCTTTTCTCGGGACATAGATTTCTTAAATTTTTTTCTCTTCAGCTTCCTGGGTTCCGATGTTGCTTGATCTAATTTGTCAAAATATTTTGCTTGGTCTGGACCGCGCTTCTTACTCTTCCTGGTTTTCAAAGTGGTTGGAATTAGTGCAAACTGCTTCCAAGATGCCACTCTTGTGGAATCATATGCTTTCACAATCCAAAATGCATCCTCGAGGTTTTGAAGCACATTTCGCCTGCATTTGTTCTGATAGTTGGCTGGCAAATCTAGGACAAACTGCCAAGTGCCAACTTCGCATCGAATGATGGAACCCTATTCCATAGGTCAATAAATTCCTGGATATAAGAGTCTAAACTCTTTGTACCCATCCTCAGTTCACGAACTTCAGGTAGTAGTCAACGTCATCAGCAACCACGAAAGCTTTCTTGAAAACTATCGCAAACGCATCCCAAGTAGTTGGCTTCACTAGTAAATCTTGCCACCACGATGACGCTTTGCCACGTAAGAACAGCACGACACTTTCAATTTTCTTCTCATCAGGAACATTGTGCAGATTGAATTAACTACTCCACTTAACAATGGCAATGTTCCATTTGCATGTTGCTCTTCCGATGGAATGCACTCCAATTATTAAGAAAAATGTGAAAGTTGTAGAGAATGCTGCCACAATAGTTAGAAAATTGAGAATGAATAATCATATGAATATAGATTTGTGGGTGGATGGATCAATTTATCCTAATGATCCAGCTACCAATTTGTGTCCAGATTTTAAGTCTGTAACCATCTTCTCAGATATATATGTGAAGGAAATAGCAGATTACTTGGATATTGTCAAAGGTTGCAAGATCATAGTATTGGAATGCATAGCATATCTTGTTTGAATCAACAATTACAGTTTGCTAATCAACAATTGCAACGTGCAAATCAACAATTGCTTCATTATGTGCAACACACTAGTGCTGAAAACAATGCACTCAAGAATGCTATGTCAGAGTTGAATGCTACTGTCACTACTCTTCAAGGATCAAACCAAGAAATGTTAGAATCCATGGAAAAGTTGCGATCCGAGAGTTTAAAATCTGCTGTTGATCTAAAAGTTATCAATAAGGCAATGAGGAAGAGAAAAAGAAAGAGAGTACCGATGAAGAATATTGATGACCTATCTACACATAGCGGCAATCAGAAAAAAAAGAATCCGAACATTCAAGTATGTTGTCATCTAAACTGTCTATTTGATTTGTATATGTCATTTAAGTTTGATTTGCACTTGATAACATGCATTATTTATTTATTGAACATAATTTGAGTTTCATATGTTTGGTGTAGATCATGTTTGGTGGCAAAGAACTATTCAACAAATCGTTCATGCATTGGATCATCTTTAAGTTATGTTTTACCAAGAAAGTCAGCAAAGAAAATGATAAAAAATGCTCGGTTTGAAAAAATGAAAAAATGAAATTGTAGAGACTGTTTTCATTAAGGTTCAATCATACTTGGATGCGAATGTGATAGAAGGTGCATGTGATGTATCTCGAATTAGCAGAAATGCTTATTCTACTTTTTTTAGAATAGTTAAAGAAGCTTTTTCCCAAGTGATGGTGAAGAAAATTAATCTTCCATGTCCATATCGGGTAAGGTTAGCAAGAAATTTTTATAATGACGGAATGTTTAAAGTAGTTGGCCAACCACTTCATATAACTGAATTATACAAATTAGAATATGGTGAGCTCAATTACAACAATTGCAATAATATTTTCCTTGACATTGAAAATGTTCTAAAATATATTATTCGATTCTATAAACTAGACGAACATCAAGTAAATGGAAAGATCATTATTGTAATAAAATTGGATGAATCTGAAATCATCAAGGGTCAGAAGTTGGAACGTGTGAGTGTCACTTTGATGTATTATTGAAAAACTAATTTACTTGCATATTTTACTAGCATGGAATCATAATCCAGAGTCAGTGGCTAAAGCAACAATTAGGAGGTTGAAAATAGTTCTGTCAAATGAAAGACTACATAAAGGGAATGTCACAATTGAAAAAAGTGACAGACTCTTAGGGAAAAAAGGAAACGTTCCTAATAAGCCATCAATTGGAGGTGCTAAAGCAAGAAGATTTTTATTAAATCACACATGTAAAGAATCAAGTGTAAGATACGAAATTTGGAGAGAAATTGTTCAAGCCACACGAACATTGAAAAGAAGTAATCGAGTGGAAAAGGGACAAGTGTGGACCAACTTAGACAAACTCATAGGTGTTATTAGGAAAGAAAACCTATCATCAGGAGATATGAGGAATTTGCAAAATCATTGCACCACATTTGTAAAATCTGTACATGATTGTTGGGGAAAAGACATTGTTACTTATTACAGGGTGCTAATCTATATCATTATCTGGTACTTTTCTCATTCAGGCTTATATTTTTTTCTGCTGATGTAACTAATCAAAACTATTGTTTGCAGCACATCCTTCTTCATCATGCAACTTATTTTGCAAAGGAATATGGGAGCTTAAGTATCTGGTCATCACAAGGCATGGAAAAATCTCATTGACAAGCAAGGGGAGCATTTCATAGAGCAACAAATCATGGAGGACACAATTCAAGAAATAAATATTTAGTTCAACTTTTTCAGTGGTTTTACAGAAGAGCACAATTTAGATATCAAGCTAAAAACTCGCCAAGTATTACGATATTTCGAAAGGCATTCAAATTCATTACAAAAGAGAGATCCTTGTAATATATCTAAAATCTATTACAGAAAATTATTTAATTATCATCATCATCCTCTTCAAGATTCAGACGGATGGTATTGTCATGAAGGAATAATCTTCTTTCATATGGATCCAAAAATTCTAAATTTTTCCTCTTACTCATATCAATGTAACCCGAATAAAGGGCCATTGCAGATGATCTTTTGGTAGTCTCATTGGGAGTATAATCCAATATCTTGATAGCCAAATCTCTCTTCACAAAAAATATTTTATATATTCCTCTTGCGTACTTACGGCCTCCTAAACAAAGTGATAATGATTTGATGGCCATAATAACAGTGGTTGCATATGGATTATAAGATGAATGATATATACAAATCTCATTATTTTGAAAGTTTTTCAAATAATGAGATAGAGAAACATCTTTTTCTCCTAGCTGATACACCTCGGACGTCTCCATGTCTCATACCAAAGGCATCTATTTCAATAGCATCCTGTAAACGAGAAAAGAAAATAAATTTAGAATGATACATAACACTGCAAACTCAATAAGAAGATTGAACAATATCAATACCAATAAAAAATAAGAAAATTGAACAATATCAATACCAATATAATATCTACTTAGATCATAATCATCGTAATCAATGATGTTTGCTCTGCTGATGTCATGTCCTCCAATGGCCTCTACATTTCCGGAGGGGATATATCTAGCCCTAGGGGAATATCTTTTTTGAAAAAAAAAATTCCTCCTTTGTAGGCAAAGTCTTTTCATAGGCTTCAGATTTTTCAATCATGGCCTCCAAGGCCTCATTGCCAGATTTCCAATTGCCATCTTTATCATAATCTCTCTCACTTTCAAGGTCATCATATGAGTAATCAACAATGTCAGAAAATTTTGATAAATTTTGAGCAAAAATTGAGAGGATTTCATCCTCTCTCAGATTCAATACATCTTCTGTATCATTAAATGAAATATAACATTTATTATTTATAAAATATAAAGGAATATCAAGTAGAGTTAATTGATTAACAGAAGATGCAGATGGAAGAGAATCAGAGAGGATTATAGAACGAGGGAGAGTTTTTTGATAATCTGAAGCCATAGAAGCTTCAGCTTCAACCCCTATATCAGTATTTGCATCATTTACATCAACTGGAGCAGGTGCAGATGCTTTGATCAATGGAACAGTTGAAGATTCAACAGAATTATCATCTGGAATTTCAGCAGATATGTAGAACACAAAAGCCATTCCTTTGATTAGAAGGCGACATATTCTTTTGTGGATATCACAATATATATTTCTTTTGAAATGGTCATGCAGGTTAGAGTACTTTCTATTGTGTTTATGCTTAGAGGATGGTTGGGAATGTACAAGGTCCTAAAAATGAACGAAACAAAAATTATCTATATCCATGACAGGAGTACTAATAATCTAAGAAAAATGATCAAGATAAGAAATTAAATTACAACGATTCTTATAAACTAACTTATTGATATCGAAAAGAGCAAAAAAAAATTTAGCAAAATACTCTAATTTGTCAGATGGAATGTCACTGACATTAAAAAAATCCATAAGTTTGTCATCTGAGGCCATGGAGGAACTAGCCATATTAAATCCGATATCGGTTCAACGCGACAGATAAATATCGGTAGAAGAATAAAACAAAGTGCGCGCGTTGATCCGATATGGTAAGGCCAAGAATGAAATTTTTTAAAAAGAACTGGTCGGTAGTGGCTGATATCGATTCAGCGCGCCAGAATGAATACGAACATACACAACAAGGGTTGACGCGTGTCGATTCGATATCGGGAGAATGAAGAAAAACAAGAAGGCTAGAGAATTCAGAATAAAAGAACGAGAAGAATTATTACAATCTCTCGTCCTATTTAAGCACCGTAAAGACAAAAAATTTTCTTTCGAGATAATGTTCATTCAGAACATTTTCATAAGCCTTTCATTATGCATTCCAGTAATATTTTTCTGCATATGGGATATTGGATCAGCACGTCTGGCAGACGATGTATTAGCTGCATTTGGACCTCGCGCGTCGAATCGCTATTCCAGGAAAAAAATATTGTCAAAATTTTTGAAACTATTGGACCCTATATGCATGCTCAAAGCTTGATTCGAAAGACTCTTCATAATGGCCAAAGTTATGCAGAATCTATCGAATCAAGCTCTGATCATTCTTATTGCGTCCAATATCGGATGAGCGCGCGAGAATACATACTATGGTTGTCAAATGCTTTATATGCACGTTGATTAGCTATCGGGTGAAAATCTGGCTTTTGGTATTTTCAAAAAATATAATTATTGGATATAAAAAAGGTCTTATATTTAAAGCTTAACGTTGTCAAATTCAGCATTAAATGACAGAAGTGTGATAGTATACTTTTGTAGCATTAATTGTAGATGTGACCATACTTTATTTGAAATTAAATCTGTTTAATTCGATATGGACTAATCATTTTGAAGACTGATGGATATTTAGATTGATTTGATTGAAAAGCCTCTGAGTAATCATCATCGTAATATGAACCACCACGTTTGCAATCATTTCTGATTTTCTCTATATATACTGATCGACGACGTTGAATTTTTTTTTGCTTATAGTTAATTGCATCCATGCGATATCGATTCAGTGCGCTCGAAACCATATTCCTTCACGCCCATCCGCTACCAGCTTACGTAATTGTTGAGCTCCGGTATCGCTTCGATGCGTCCGACCTGAGGTCTGATCATGTAATCAACATTATCGCGCGCTAAACCGCTACTACACATTAATGGCGCAGACCAAGCAGACAACACGTGGGCATTCAGGTGGAATACCAATTTCAGGTGCGGGTCAGGGAAATCCACAACCGACACCTCGTCCACCACACCTCCTCCTAGGCCAAGGGGCAGAAGAAGAGACCCTCCATGTCTCAAGGATATTCAGAAGATCGAAAATTCATATCCAATTGCAGTGGCCGAGTGTTCTCCACCCAAGCTACTTCCAACTGGAGAAATGGATTTAGAGGTCATAGATTGTTGATTATGTTTAAATAGTCATCTCACTTTATGTGGATGAGACACACTTACAAATTTTTTTAATAGAAATATACTTACAGTTTTTCTATGGTTGTTCTTACATGTTTTTTTTTCCTCTTATCAATTCAGGTTATGATTCATTCATCTTCAATTTCTACTGTTTTTCGACATGTTTGTTTTTCATAGCCTTGGTCTGCCTTGCCTTTACCATGGTCTTTTTTTGGATAAGTTCAGAATGATGATCTGATCGAACCTTTGCCACAACCAATCCAAACATGCGACATTAGTTCACTTAGATTTGTCACAGCAAAGCTTTGATCAGATCATCATCTGAACATATCCAAATATGCCAAGACAACGACAATACAGACCAAGGCAATGAAGACCAAAAATACAACCGATATATATGAGACTTCAACAAGGGCAAGCGTTCAACTGGAGTTCAAGTGACTGAAGATTGGAGATAGTGCATTTCCTGTGGAGATAATGAATCTTGCTATCGAAAACTCATATTATCCAATTGCAATTACATTGTGTTTTGCACCATGGAAATGGAGATCATAGAAATGAATGAGTTTCATAGAAAAAGTGGTTCATATATATTCTTAAATGATGTATACAAATAATTGTATTACATAATACAAAATTCCATAGTTCATAATCTATGGATCTTCAATTTCGATGGATGTTTTAATGTCTTTGCATTTTATATGCTCTTCCTACCTTACTCTTACCTGCACAAGAGAAATTGTTTAGTTATATATTTTATGAAACTGATTCACTTAGAAATAGAAAAAAAGGAATATTTTTATATGGCATAACGTACCTTTACACCATTCAATCGAAATTGATAGTATTGAGGTAGATCGAATTGCAACATGTCTAGTTCTGATCGAATGTGATTGAGACACCAATCTTCCTCGACTTCAACCATTGCAAGAATGTTGTCATTTCTTTTCACTGTTATCTGAAGTTGCTCTTGAGGGTTTATACCAAAATCTTGATCAAGTGGCTTCCAAACTTTTTTGTATTTAATCCATCTTCTATAATACAGCAGCAAAGTGAGCATTTGTTTTTCGATGTGATATCTAAATGTCATGGATGAGTAACATACTCTGCACTCAACTTGCTGATTTTGTTTTGTATCCCAACCATCATCCAACAACTCGGTGATTATATCAGCACTCAAGTCCTTACAAATAAACATTGTTTTTGTTCTCCGAACATTGCATTTGAAAAAAAAATCAACAAAAATTATATAAGATATATACCAACTTAATCTATTATTTTTTGATCCAGTGCTGCATTTTAATATACTCTTAATATAAATATATAGCCTAGATAAAAGAATTTCTGAAATTGCTGCATCAGGAGAAATCCATTCCTCACTCAAGAAATCTGGTAGAGGATATGACTCTAATCTACCAACTAAACCATTTACAGAAAAATATGCGTGATCATAATAAAAAACTCCTGACTCTAAAAGTGATTTTGGAGAAGGACCTTTATATTGTAAAATACGGATATCCGAATGTATGACATCGATTATTCCTGCAATCGATTGAGCTGATTGCCATTCAAAGAAATTTGATGGATACAAATCTGCAAAACCAACAAAAACATCTCAAGAAAAATATAATTTAAAGACAATGATAAATATATAGAAATTGAATCTGAAAACTTACAATTGCATTTCCTTCTATCATTTGGATTCAGATCATGAATGTTGAGCTCATTGTGAAGATAAGCATGTTGAACTAAAACTTCCGTGATAGATTGACCGGCAGGTGATACTTTAAAATCCATTATCCTGCCTTTCCAAGAGCTTTTATATATGTTATCCGATCTTTTTCTTTTTCGAAATGAGCCTTTTGCAAAGGGATGCATCAAGATCCATTGATATTTTCGATAAATTCTTGGCATCCATCGATCTTCTGCATTTTTTTCATTGCAAATATTGATTGCATCAATGGTTCCTCTTGGTCTCCGATTATGTGTAGCCATTAGTCAAAAATACGAGTACGCAAGTCGGAGAGAATGTAGATATTGCGAGGTAAACTTAAAAATGACAAGAAAATGAGAGATAGAATGAAAAAAATGAGAGATATACCTATGAATGACAAAAAGTTCCTTAACTACAAGGATTAGTTAACCACAGTTTATGAATATTGACGTCAAATCAACCTCGAGTGAACAATGACGGGCAGCATAAGAGTATTCGGACAGTAACTGTGGTCCAATCACAATTATTTATTCTGTCCGGCGGGATATTTGAAAATCACGAAAATTTGGCCTGTAAAGTTAAATACAATTTCCGTTCATCAACCACTGTTACAGTTCGTCACAGATGGACACCATTCATTGGGACACATAAGCGGTGAAAGCGTGCGAAGTCAAAAAGAACATCTTGACAAATGGCCCATTTTGAGTTCTAATATCCCCTAATGCCCGGTAGACAGTCATACCTATGTTTGGAATACGATGATGTTTGGTTCTAAAATGAAATGTTCAAGAATAACTGCTCCATAGTACTACTCTTGTAAGCAATTCTGAATGCCCATAATGTTGCGTGCAATATATGTTCTCAATCAGACCGACTTGCTTCAACTGTTTTCGTCTTGATAGTACAGAGAATCTGTTAAAATCCTATTAGGATCTAGTGCAATATGCAGATCACATCAATCAATCACCATAGACACTCCTCACAAGCTCTCAAAGATGGCACAACAAAAGCTTTAGATTACAAAGAGAAAACTGTACATATGCCAAAATCCCCAACATGCATGGGCTCGACAAGTGTCAACACACTAAAAAGGCACATGTCTGACTAGAAGGCCCAACATGGGCTAAAATATTGACAAACCCAGGACATGCCCCTGAGTATAGCATAACAAAGCCAAAATATATCCTGTACAGGCTAATTTCTCCTACCTGGCTAACCCAAGTAGTCGTCTATGGAACTACTGCCCGACTGATATGATGATAGTGGGTCACATTCCGATAACAACCAAAAATCGTAAATCCTAATTAACTGAAGATATCTACAGTTAATTACAATACTGAACTTCAAGCTTACAATAAAAATATATCAGATCGAATCTGATTCTTAACACTCTCCCTTAAGCTCAAATGTAGTAGGAGTAAAGAAATATATTGTAGCAGCGTCTCGAGTGTCCAAAAGATGTTATGCATGTCACAACTACCCTGTACTTGAGTCACACTCAAGCACACCATCAAACCGCCAGGTTTGGCACACAAAGTATCATGCAAACACAATGCTCATACAGAGAGTCTATCACACTCTCGACCAACTGACTTGTCCCCAATCCAACTTGACCACAAGTGGATCACATGAGAGACATGGCTCAAACTGAGGGAATCCCACTACCACCATGAGACTTACATCCTCCATCTAGCTAGGCTGACATCCTATCAGACACTTACAAGCACAAACTTGTAAAGCTGACATAAATGAGTGATTGAGGCTCAATTTGAGAAAATCTTACTACCACCATAAGATTGCACCCTCACCAGATAGACAACTAGTAGACAATGACAAGTCAATGAGCATGAAATGACTACTTTGTTTCACACGTAGCAAATGCACAACCACATAAAACTCTGACTCAGATCTAGACTCTTGTGACAAGGTAACATGCAAGCACACATTCATGCAAACCAACACGAATATGTCAAATACATGACCAAGCTTGTGCAAATTGTGGTATCCTATCGTACCAGCACCTGTCACCTGTAGATCCATTGCTACACCACTGGTCACCAAATCAGGTTTCCTACCATGGCCCGCACCTATAACCAAGATGCCCTCACGTCCAAGCATATCCAAATGACCAATAAGCCCTAAAAGCTAATCTCCATCCATTCCCCATGCTCCAAGCACAAGAGTCTACCAAGGACTCAATGAATGAATGTACACAAATCTCACCATAGGCTATACCTGAGTAGCTCGCCCATCTTTGCCTCTCTTACATCCCATGTAGGTTCAATTTTCCATGTTTGAATTGCCAACTCTGATTTGACCAGTACATCGGCCTCCCACCAAGGAGCCTATCTCACCACAACATGTGACCCCAACCTGGAGACAACTATGCATATAACCATGCAGCTCACCTGATCACTCGCCAAAGTATCAGCTGTCACTCCTTGAGCAACCATCTCCATCCTTGTTGGCTCACAACCATGGGCATGATGGATCCACATCACCCCGAAATGCACTCCATGCCCTCAGGAGATGTACCACCACTAGGTACACTCCATGCCACCTACATCCAAGTAGGCATGACCCGTCCCTAGGTCACCATCCTGCTATCCAAGCCGATCGTCGAAGCATCACCTATGCCTCTCCTGACTCCTAGCAGTGTCGCTCGCTCTCCCTAGCTATGTGCCACCCGACACCATGTCTATGCAAGCTCATCCATGAGTCACCGCTCACGGGATTCTAAGACTACTGTCTCCCTGATCGTACTGAGGTATATGGCTATGAGTGACTCCCTCTAGGCTTCCTGATCTCACCACCTGAGAATCTGCACCATGGAAATTCCAACACTTATGCCAAGCCTAGACTCCTGCAAATACAGCCAACTGCATGAAAGATATAGGTAGCTTATCCCCCCTGTAATGGTAGATGCCTCCCCATCAATGCCAATGTCAATGACTAGCTCCCTGTTGTAATGCCATCTTGTACTCCCAAATGAGCACACCATGAAGTCCTCGCCATCAGTGTCCCCTGTAGTAGATTGCTAGCAAAACACCCATCATGGTGCTTGCCCTCCAATCACACCCCATGTGATCTCCATCAGCTCTCCATCCTAGAGTTGGCTCCCAAAGCTTCATGCTTTGGCC
Source organism: Diphasiastrum complanatum (assembly GCA_029204225.1). Taxonomy (NCBI): domain Eukaryota; kingdom Viridiplantae; phylum Streptophyta; class Lycopodiopsida; order Lycopodiales; family Lycopodiaceae; genus Diphasiastrum; species Diphasiastrum complanatum. The sequence continues at coordinate 13,884,980 of CM055114.1, read as the reverse complement.
ATTTGCATTTGCAGCTTCCTGATTCCATCATGAATCCCACATGTAAGTCCTATCCATGACAATGACTCAAGTCCAATATGAGATAGTTGCCCCCTGATGATCACCCCAATGTCATCCTGTAGTGTTATCCCTACCAAGTATCCCAATGCCATCCCTGATCACAAAGATCTAAGCATCTACCCTGTAGTGCCCACTTGTATTTCCTCAAGCTACTCTTGTGAATGGTTCCAAACCACTCCTTGAGAATACATTGAGATGTGAGCTCCAAAGCCACTATCAAGTCCCTCACATGACTGTGCATGCCAATATCCCTTCAAGTGGACCTGTGAGAGCTTCCATGGCCCAAACCAAACGATCCGCACCTTGTCATCACTGGAATCTGCATCCTTGATGCAATACTGATATGGGAAATTGACCTGACTTACTCAGAATAGACAGTTGAAGTATATCTCCTTGATGACAAACCTGATACACTACTCCACAACTAATTTGACTTGATCAAAATTGACTTATGGACTGCAAAATCGCAAAATTATCATACTCACCACTCACCAAGAGCATCCAAAATGTGATTATTGACCCGTTCTTCATCCTCTGTGTGTCCCACACACAGCTCGTCCAATGCAAGCTCGCTATTTTGCCTAATGGCTTCCAACTGACACCACCTTGCACTTCCATCACTTGTGATCACCAATATGTGTGTACCTCCAAGCTAGCCCATATTTCCCTCCAAACGAGAAATTTCCAAGCTACAAATGCGTGTGTCAATGCAGTTGTCACCTGACTCGATAATGCCACTACCGATCATACCTGTGAGAGCGTTCCTCCAAAAAGCCACTTGACATTGGTTGGTTCGAACCCCAAGAGTTGAACCTGATTACAAGAGTTTTTCACCTATCACCGGCATACCATGCTTACTTCTCACATGTGATTGCTTGCCCTCTCAAAATTGTCGCCAATGATGAGTAGTCACGATGCCAAACTGCATTCCATCGCCAATACTAGCTTTCTCCACACAATTCTGTTACCATTCATCCCCATACTGCATTTATCGCTTCCAAACACCCTGTTACCCTGTCAAGAGTAAGTAATAATGATTTAGAAGTGATTATACCTCATCATACCACTCTGTAGCAGGTTTCACTAGCCAAAAATTGTCCCAAATTTGGCCCTACGGTACCCAAATAGCCAATGTACTTTGTTTCTAGACTTAGAAATTGACTTTTCAAAGTTCATTAGTCTAAATTTCATGTGAATAAACACTTTTTGAAAGTGTGGGAAAGTTAGAATGCGAGTTTTAGTAGATTCAAATTTGAATATTGGGTACTTTGAATCTAGACCCAAAAATAGTAGGATTAGTATTTTGGAGGGAAAACCAAGTGGCCAAATAGGTTTTGGACCTGTTATAAAAGAAAGAAACTCATGGAGAGACACATCTTCTCTCTTCTCTATCTCATTTCATGCTTATACATGGTTCTCTTGGGTTCTAGTATCCATTGGTGCAGTATACTTGTGATTGCATCCAATTCTATGTGTAGAATGGTCTATATTTGTTATTTTTGGATCCACACGTGTGAAATACAGTAGCTTGCAATAGTACTTATCCTTTGATTCATGTTTGATCAAGTTCTATTAGAGTTTGCATCTCATTTTGTGTGTAGATGTTGATTTTTTTACATTAATGACATTGTTAGAGTATCTTCTTTTGTAACCCAAGATCTTTTTTGTGGATTGGATCATCAATGATCTGAAATCCTTCAAAGTCTCATCACCGTCATTGCCTACACACACGTAGAGCATCTAGGTGTGAGAACACCCACATCCTCCTCTTCATTCGCCAGCCTCTCCTCCCAAGATCCACCTTGTTGGTAGGCCAACAATCACCCACCTTTACCTGCCAACAATCACCCGCCTTCACCTCATTGCCTACGCCATCCACTTGCACATGCACTAGCCCAACACACATGAGCCCCATCCACTCCTCTCCCATGATTCAAATCATGTCCCTTGTGCATAGCCCCTTCCATCCAATTGTATTTTCCCCTGTTTCCACCACTATCACAACTTCCATGGTTCCCACCATCACCACTCTCGCCATTGTCACCTCATCCCCCCTCTTTGTCACTCTTCCACTTGTTTTATCTCCCATTCACCCCACGTTATTTCCACCATTGTCACTCTCACCACCATTGTTGTCACCCTACTATCACCACCATCTCCACCGCCATCTCTACCACCATTATTCTGCTTATCACTGAAGAAACAAAATGTGTCTGTTTACAAAGCCTTGCTAGCTTTCAGCCCTAGGCCTGCTGAAGATGTTCACAAACACGAAAGTCAAGAGACCCGAAGCACGAAAGTTTCGCGACCACTTGACGAAGATGTTCGTGAACACGAAAGTCAAGAGACACGAACACGAAAGATTCGCGAACGAGAATCTTTTGTGGTCCAACACGAGAAAGTCAAACGACGGAAACGAAACCAAAGACGCGACACGAAAAACGTCATGAAACCCTTTCTGCCCTCACGCTCCAAAGAGTACCAGCAAGATCATACAAGTACCTAGAAGTACAGATGTCTGATCTGATGGCATGATGTCAGCATATACACTCTAGGTCATGGGTAATCTCCCACTCTTGTAATTTTTTGAATAGTTGTAGATGCTTAATCACTCTAATCTTAAAGTTACATAGAGCGACTATATACTTACTGGATGATACTTGACATACAGAGAATGAACTATTCTGATGCTAGTAAGCAATCAAGACGAAATACAGACAAGAAGTCCGTCTGCGAGCGAGACAAGTTTTGTGATCAGGATCCATAGAGATCCACAGGTCTGCTAGTAAGCGAGACATCCACTCGTGAGAGAAGTGTGTTTCTCTCACACCAACGCACTGCGTGGATATGCATGTAGTGCTTGAAGAATCAAGGAAAATCAATAGATAATCTTGTAGCCATTGTGCACATGTCAATTTATGAGTATGATCTTGAATGCAAATGTGTCTGTTGTCATTCGTGTGTCTGATTCTCCCATTCATTTCAGTTTCACACATTGGTTGAATTTGTTGAATGCTGCATTAAATTATAAACGTAGATCAGCAGTGCCTGACTACATTCTGGAGGACTGTAGGAGTGATTCAGCCAGCAGTGTCCAACGATCACCTCTGAACTCCATCCGAATCACATTGAATCATGGTTGCTTCGCTTTCGCGACTGTTTCATGACTGTGTTTCGCTTTCGCGACTTCTTCTCGCATCAATCACCACCATATCTGTCACCACACCTCTTTCTCCGCCCATCATAACTCTACCGCCATCGGCCAGCTGTAATACTGAAGCTCTGAGTTGCTGGATCGCCTTAATGGTTCTCCAGCAACAACTCCACTAGATGCTCTCTGAATGAGCTACTGAGCAGTCTCGCGGTCAATTGGTGGTGGGGCAACCATTGCAGGACTTGATTGATCAGGTCGCATAGTTGAAAAGAGAGAACGAAAAAGAGAGAAATGAGAGCCAGACGCTGGTCCACCAGTTGACATATTCCAACTAAAGAAAGTGGAGCAAGCAACTCAGCAACACCAATAGCTCGTGTCTAAACTTCAGACCGGAACTAGACCAACATAAGATTGCACGAAAAACTTACCAATCCGACCGCTAGTACTTGGTACTGAAATAGACAAGATCGATGCTTTCAATTGGAGCTAGATCATATGCATCAATCTTCCCCCCCACCCCCCCTCTTCGTTTCACCTCTGTTCATCCCTTCATCTTTACAACATCAACATATATGGTACATGCCAGAGTACCAACCCAGAGGAGCAGAGAAGCTGACCGATGCCACACCACCGTTGTCGCCCTCCTGGACACTCTCCATCTCACCTATAATGATCTCAGAGCCCTCTACCATGACTGCCATCAATACCACCCTGCCACCCTCATCATCTGTTACAATGCAGCCTTGGCACATTATAATGCCATTTTCCAAGATCCATCCATCAGACATCCGTGCCAGATCTCTGATTTTCCATTCACTGAATCTGCATCCACCTTCGATTATCAGGAGCTCCAGCTCTCCTTTCTTCACTTCACTTCTAAACTGGCAGAGACCGCACCTTTGATCAGGATTTTCAATACGCCTAACAAGTCGAAGCCACTAACTCCCTTCCAATTGACCCCAACATGCCCAAGCTCAAGATTGCATCTCCTCCTCGCAGCCTTTCACCACCTCGCGCCATTTCACCTTCTACCACTTCTTCACCACCACCCACTGCTTTTTCACCTCCCAAATCCGATCCTCCGTCAACTTTCACTATTCCTCCATGATGAGTCGACACCCTTTCTTATCCTATGGCGGTACATAAGCATCGGTATAACAAAGTGTTCTCGGTACTTGATTCAGAGCAGCTGACACTTTTCATAAAAAAATATCCGGATATCACGATCAGATGCGGCTATACCTTACCAGGAAATCTCAAGGAGCTCGTCAAGAAGAAACCGGCCGATATCCTGTTACTTCTGCATCCCCAACCAGAGTGGAGGAAGGCAGCACTTCTGTGCAAGCCTGAGTTCATCAAAGAATATGTGACAACACCATAGAATTATAGGTAGATCCATCTATATTTTTCCATTCTCTATTTGTACATACATCTTCTCTATTTCCCCCCGCTATAGCTTCATTTTGTTGCCAAAAACGTTTCTCCCATTTTTTGCCGAGTCTTTTCTCCCTCCTGTCTATATCTCTTTTCACCCTCTTTTGCAATGGTTTCACATCACCACGCATGCCAATGCCAATGACATACGCAGGTGCCAAGGGACTGTCACCAAAATTGCAGTGGGGCCCTGTTAGAAGATTTTGGTGAAGATTCTTCTAATGGATTCTAGATGCCGAAAGTGCCTAACAAATATTAAGTGAAGGATTTGAGCCACTGAACTACACTATGGAGTGTCGACAATAAATCAAGAAGGAGTTCTAGACTCTAGATTTACCGAGAATGCCAATATTAGAAAGTGGACAAGTCATCGACCACAAGTCACGGACCGACCAATGAGTCAAAACCAAAGCCCAGCGCCTCCCCAGCATATCTTACAATGACGAATATAAAAGCATGTCCGAGTCGACAAAAAGACTTAGATCTAATTGTAAATGTAACGTTAGACACCCTTAGAAGGTGCACTATACTCGTAAGCCGACGATGAGAGAAATAAAAGTAGATCTAAACTCCAATGGGCCAAAAATAAGAAAGGACCCAGCTTAGTATTTTTTAAATGCATTTTGGTTCATAACTTTTTAAGATAGTCAAGTGGTTATGGCACATGATTTTTGGGTGAACCAAAAACCCAACCCTAGTTTTGACTGTAAGTAGGGATGTGACACCATTTTGTAATCACTTTTCATTTGTAAGAATAGAGAGAGAGAGAGAGAGAGAGAGAGAGAGAGAGAGAGAGAGAGAGAGAGAGAGAGAGAGAGAGAGAGAGAGAGAGAGAGAGAGAGAGAGAGAGAGAGAGAGAGAAAAGTCGCCTCCTCCACGTTTTCTTACTTTGTGAGGCCCTCTTATTTTGCCATTGTATGTTTGATTGTGAATGTATGAATGCTTGATTGTTGTTACCTAATCATGTTATCACACTAAAGAAGATCATTAGCTCATGATTTCATCCATTTAATCCTCAAGTTGGCATTACCCTTAGGACTTCAATTCATTTAAATAAAGGTTTACTTTGGCATTATAGACTTGGTCATTTAAATCATGTTGTTGTACAACGAATGTCTAGACAATCTATTGTTCTTCATCTCGACTATCCTTGCGAAAAAGTTGAGCTACCTGTTTGTCAAGACTGTCTAGTTGGTAAACAGACTAGGAAACCTTTTAAATCAAGCCATCAGCACATTGCTAGAGGATTGCTAGATGTTGTACATTCAGATGTTTGTGTCCCGATGAAAAATCCTTCGCTGAAGGATGCCAAGTATTTTATAACCTTTATTGATGAATTTTTCAGAAGGACCATGGTGTATTTTATAAAGAAGAAATCAGAAGCCTTCAACTGCTCCAGAATCTTCAAGGAGCGTGCAAAGAAGAAGATTGGAAGGACGATTAAGACCCTCAGGTCAGACAATGGTGGAGAATATATCTCTATCGAGTTTAAGGAGTACTGCCAAAGCCAAGGCATTGAAAAGCAATTCATCACTCCTTACAGTCCTCAGCCTAATGGCTTAGCCAAGAGGAAGAACCGTACTATGGTTGAATCTGCCAAATGTATGCTATCGCATGCATCGTTGCCTAAGAGATTCTGGGCTGAAGCTGTCTCCACTACAACTTACATCCAGAATAGATGTTCGACCAAAGCCATCTCAGGCAAGACACCCCACGAGGTGTGGACAGGCCCTAAGCCTTCTTTGAAGAACCTAAGAGTGTTTGGGTGCATTGCCTACGTGCAGATCCCAAAAGACACGAGGGAGAAATTGGACTTCCAAGGTCTCAAGACCTCCTAATCAGATATACTTCATTTCATAATACTCATAAGCTGTATGATCATGATACCTAGCAAATCCTGTATAGCCAGGATACAGTCTTCATCAAGGATCAGTTTTCGAACTCAAAGACAAGATTATTGCTCAAGAAGAACCCTCATCACCTACCGTTGACACGACAGTCTGAGCTTCTGGCTCAAACATGTCTATCTTCGACTCACTTTGAGACAACAAATCAGCCGAAAATGCTACTGCTACCCAGCAACAAATTCCAAGAGCGGTTCTTCAGTCGAATCCTCCCAGAAGATCAAGCCGAGTGCGCACACAGCCCACAAGGTATACTCCTGAGTCTGTCTGTCTCTTGATATAGGAACCGACGACAGTCGAAGAGGCACTCAGCCAACCAGACTCTGATCTTTGGAGAGAATCTATGGACAGAGAGTATTCCTCTCTGAACAAGAACCAGACATGGTCATTAGTCGAAGCTCCTATTGGATGCAATATCATTGATTGCAAATGGATCTTTAAGATCAAATACAATGCCAACAGAGCAACGACTAAAGGAAGACAAGATTGGTAGCACAAGGATTCACCCAGATCCCGAATGTTGACTACAATGAGACATTTAGTCCAGTCGTCAAACATTCGTCAATCTGAATGCTCCTGTCTTATGCTACAGCTGCTGACCTCGAAGTGCATCAACTCGATGTACAAACAGCCTATCTAAATGGAGTGATACAAGAAGATATCTACATGATCCAGTCCAAAGGATACGTTCTGGAAGGTATGAAAAATCATGTCTATAAACTCCACAAAGCCCTGTACAGCTTGAAACAGTCTGCCAGAGTTTGGTTTCAGAGGATCAACACATTTCTCATCGAACAAGGATTCAAAAAAAGCACTGTTGATTGCAACATCTATTCCAAGTCAGTACAGCAATCCTTCATTATCATCACCTTGTACATGGATGATACGTTGCTCTTCAACAATACCAATATGGTCAAGGATTCGAAGCAGATGTTTTTTTCAGAGTTCTACATGACTGATTTGGGTGAAGCTCACTTCTGTCTAGGAATTCAAATCCACAGAGACAGAGCAAATCGACTGATTTACATCACTCAACAAAGGTATCTTCACAATGTTCTTAAAAGATACAATTTGATGAATTGTAAATTAGCTCACTCACCAATGGATCCAGACCTGCACCTGTTAAAGGACCAATCTCCTCAGACCAAGCAAGAAGTGGAGCAAATGAGAGAATACCCTTATCGATCGATACTAGGATCTCTCATGTATGCAATGGTCTGTGTATCACTACATCAGGGGCAAGGTTCTCAACAAGGAAGTAAGCTTAACGTACTGCAGAATGCAGGACATGGGTGCAGACATATTCACAAAAGCACTCAGTGTTAATCCACACAACAAATTTTGTGCATTGCTTAGTCTGAAGATCAAGACATTCACGGATCCAGATTAAGAGGGGCTGTTGGATTTATTTTCTCTAGTCATCTAAATCCCATTTTAATCTACCTCCATTCATGCTGCATATTTACTCGCGTTGTCGCATAGTCTGCATATTAACATGCAAATTCTCACAGGCGATGAAAAGTCGAAAAGCAAAGGCTGATGTCACACCCTCTTCACGCTCATGCAGCTGCGCTAACAGACTGGACAACGACTACAGCCACCCACAATCTCCTACAGACATCACATCCACCCTGTACTTTTTTCATCTGCACACCTGTAACATTATATATATATTGAATACCATTTGCGTATTCATCAAGTGAGTAAGCGAGAGAGAACGAAGAAGAGAAGCTTATCAAAGATAGAAAAAAGTAGATAATCTATGCATTGATTCTGTAATTTGTCAGTAATAAGATTTCATTCTTTTTTTTACAGATTGAATAAGCTTCGTAGGGCACGTGCTTTTGTCCGCTATTGTCTTGTGCTCTACTGCATTATTGACATGTATACTTGATATACTTAATATGATATAGTTCTTTGTTTAACATTCAGATTTGTGTTAATATTGCTATGCTTATTATTCATTCTATCTGATCTTTCTAGCTGCTCTTTCTGGTAATTTATTTTTAGCACGACTAATATTTAGTCTTGTCTTTCGCGAATAATTCGCGACTGATTATCAATCGAGCACTGTCTAGCTCTTCGCAAATCATTCATGACAGATAACATTAGAGAAACTTAGAGCCCAATGAGGGCCTTTGAGAAAAATGTTTTTTTATTTTTTTTCTTATTTTCGTTGCCATGTGGACCAATTGAAACCTTAGCTTCGGGGTTCTACGTAACGTAGAATTTTCCAAATATAAATAAAATAAAAACTTTTTAAATATATTGCTGTTTCGTCGGGTAGCGGGTGGAAATGCTATTGGTTGATGAGGCCTGCCCTTCCAGCTCATCACTGCCCGAAAATACCCAAAAATATTGAAAATGAATATGACAGATGGTTGAGATGAGAAAATCGATGTACCATTAATGTATATGCATTATCAAACCATGGTTAACAGGGATAACCAGAGTTAATTTGTGGCGCCAAATAGATCAGTGTTTCAAATTTTTGCCAACACTTTTTCTCAGGTTCATGGCTTTTTGTCTACCCAAATTTTCAGATTCATAGTTCATTGTTTTGGATTTCCGCATGCAAATTACGAATGGCGCCATCAAGGAAGCCGTGCTCCTCAATCGACTATGTGCTTCTATTCAACGAGACAGATGATAATGGATTATGGGTGCCAAGATATTCAAAAAACTCTTGGGTTTTGATGCATCCATCATCAAAAGGAGCATTTCGAAAAAGGAAAAGATCAAAACTATCATTTTGATCTTATTGGAAGGCCAGAATTTTGGATTTCAAAACATCATTAGGAGGAAAATTTATTTCTGAAATGCTAGTCCAACATGTATATATGCATTCAGAGATAAATGTGCAAAGATTCAACCGTCAGGATCACAAAAAAAGCAACTGTGAGTATTGATATTTTTGATACTTTGATTTTTGTCATTCATAAATATCTAATAGTAAACTTGCCAATCTGATCATTTTTCTCTTGCAGATTTATATCCATCCAACATAAATGAATTGGAGCCGAGTGGATCTTTAGCAGGTGTGTTAGATGTTATTCACACTAATATTGGACAGCTGCAATATCGAGGTAGAACTGAAAAAGATCTAGCTGATGGTAGAATTTTTTTTTATAAATCAATGTACATTCCTGATACAAAAGAAAATTTTGGACAAATAATACCGATTCCATTACCTAGCTTTGAAAGTGATGAATAGATTGCACCAGATGCTACAGTTTTAGAATCATTTCATTGCAAGATATATAATGATGTAAAAAATTCATTAAAAATGAGCACTGATAAAAAACAGTAAGATTGAGTTGGTTTATTTCCTTGATTATATTTGCGGATTTCTTTTCAAGTGTCAATGTACACAAAACCCAAACGATGTTTGTATGCAAAAATTTATCAAATAGTTTATTATTTGAACTTATGGATGAAGGTTGGGACAAAAGATCAGATGGAGAAATAGAATGCAAAATTAAAATGTCTTCCATGTGCTTCCATTATCAAATTGAAAAACAAATGTTGAGCTTATGCTTCCATTATCAAAGATGAAAAAAAAATAAAGGTAAATGGGTGCCACTCGATCAAGACTTGGAAGCCATTGGACATTCAAAAAAAAAAATATTGAAATTATATACAATGATGCCGTTTGGACATGTGTTGAGTTGGAAGAAGATTGGAGTCTAAACTACATCCGGCGGAAACTATTGCTCCTACAAGATGATGTACTTTCAGACTTCAGATTCATTTTCAATGGTAAACTCGTAAGAAACTGGAAACACTCAATCTTTTATGAATAGTTTCAATCAAAACTTTCTAATACAAACTCTATACTAAATTCTAACTAACTTTGTATTGATTTTATGCAGGTACGTAAAAGACATGAGCTCGAGATCAAATGCAGAGGTATTGGTGAAACAATCCAACTTATGGAAGAACATTGAGATTCACTATCAGCAAATACATGCCAATGTCTTTTTATCATTATAGAAAAATTGCATTCCATTATTAGACTATGGACACAAGCTGATTGTAAGAATCTATTGTGATATCAATAAAAAAAACCCATAAACGGATTGTTTACAAGTAAAATGATTGTATCTTTTTTTTTTTTATGTCTCTCTATTTACAAATAGATCTCTATTCAATCAATTTTTCTATATTTTCTATATCAATATTAGGAACTGATAAAGCAATAGCTCCTTCTATAATCTCGCCCTCCTCTGTTTCGGGAAGGGCCTCAATAACTTTTCAGGCAAGAGGAATATCTGATACAAAATTGTCTTCCTCTGTATTAGGAAGGACTTTTATTCTTTTTTGATCATATAAAATAAGATCTGCATCCTGAACAACCTGAAAGGCTGTTAAGGCAGGAACAACTTCCTTTTGAGGGCCCTCGATTGCAGGTGCAATGCTTACATCGTACTGGGCAAATGTTCTGATCAACTCTTGCCGAAATCTATATACATCATCAGGAGTATACGGCTCAAGAGTGAATTGTCCTCACAAAACACGAGAATCAGCAAATTAAAAACAATGATAGTAATAAAATATGAATCAGAATAAAATGAACTACAAATGAATAGAATATTATCTTTTCAATATCTACATCTGTTTGTAAATTATACCATTAAAAAAATAGCTTTGTATTATATATGACGAACCATGTACAACTAAAAGTGTCATTTTGCTGTACACACTACATATATAGAACGAAAATTAGTAATATTATGATAGAAATTTTATTTATGCTATGACGATACATTTGAATAAAAAATAGAATACATGCATATCAGAGATAAATTGAATATACCTTGAGAGATTTAATGGTTATATTTTCAATTGAAGTTGCCGTTGTCGGTATTTCCTGAACGACATCATGAAGTAGAGAATCAAATTCTCTATGTGTATTTGCAGCTGAGTTTAATTTTACACATAGAAAATTTGATATTCCCTCCTTATTTATCTTTACAAAAAGAATGTTTAGGCTCCAATGCCGACTGCAACAACCAAGATACAAATATCGTTAATTTCATATTTATGAAAAAAATTCGTTTTTATTAAAGCAATGAGACATGCAACAATCCAAATTAAAGCAACAAAAAGAAAAGAGCAATCCTTACTTATTTTCATATGGAATCAAATAAAATTTCGCCAAAGGACTGCACTCGATAAAATAGATAGCCTTCTCAAAATTGGCTTCTTTCGCCATTACCGCTCCTACGAAAAATGGACTAACTACAAAAACTGTACCATGGGAATCGAAACTAATACTATTCTGCAAAAAAGAAACTCCAGCCTCTACTATTGCATCTAAAATTTCTGAGGTCTTATCTTTTAGCTCGGCACAAAATTTGGGACCTAATCTAAAGCTTCTACGTGTATCTGGAAGAAAAAAATCAAAAAAGTTGCCGAGAAGATCAATTTTGCTAGTTAGGTAGGCCTCGTATTGATTATAATGGCCAGAAAAACCTGGGCTGGATCGTATGGAATTCTCACAAAAACATTATGTACAGGAGCATAAACAGAAGTGAAAAGAATATTTACAGATTTCTCTGATATTCTGTCTAGCTCCTCTTGGGTAATCAACACTTTTGGTGATGAAACCTGTAGAGGAGCTAGACGAATAACAGGAGGAGGACTGGGTGAAGATTCTCGATCTGAGTTAGATTCTCCAGCATCTGACTCAGAGCTCAGAAACACACGGGATCCCTTGGCCGGGATACGTCTAGGAGGAAGGGAAACAGGTGGCCTTTGAGATCCAACCTTCTTGGAGACAGCTTGCTTTCTCTTCCTCCTAGAGGTAGTAGGTATGTCGGTTCTATCTAGAGGCAGGTCTCTGGAGGTGCTGGCATTATCAACATGCAGACCAGAATATCTGTCCCGAAGCCTTTTGAGAATGACGAAATCCTTTGGCATGATGGTGACACGCTTACCATGCACTGCCAAAAGACAAGTATCCTCAAAAAATTGGGACAGAAAATCTTCTGCATCACCTTGCAAGGCCTGCATGGTTGTCACGACAAACCGAACATCCAACCCAAGTGACAGAGTGACATTCCGTACATATCGGCTGAAAGGAGCTCTAGGGATAAAAAATTTAGTTGATCTCTGGAGTTTTCTGATCTCTCTCTCAGCCAGACCTGCTTCCTGCCATGCCTACGGCTAGTACCAGGGGGAACACGAGAACGGGATGGTTGTACAGTGGTGATGGCACGGGCGGTGGATTTGGTCCTGGCCATCATTCTCGGAAGAAAAAAATTAACAAAAAGAAGTTTGAACAAAACAAAAGTGGATCAAAACAAAAAAAATTTCGATGAAAGGGCGCTTGAGATTGATACCAGCACTGAATATCGGTTTCGAGCGCAAGACCTATAGAGATTATTTGCAGAAAAGAGATGCGCGCTCGAAAGCGATATTGCACAGTAGGCGGTATCGGACTCGAGTGCACTATGAGAGGGCAGAAGCTCGAAAGATGAAAGAGGACGCTTGAGAGCGATATCGGGAGCTAAAATCGAAAATTTTGCAAAAAAATGAAAATTTCGAGGACTTATATATATGAAAGTTTTGCACGTGTGAAAAGACGGCCGAGACACGTGTCATCAGATGATTAGACCACGTGGAATGTCCGTACTGACAATGATGAGCCAATTATGAGGCCACATGGGCTGAAACACGTGTGCGAATCCCTAATCGACGCGTGTCATTCTCGCACGTGACAAATGTCAGATCAATCATACTAGGTACGACGCATTTAATTTGGCTAATCACAAGTCGACACGTGTTCCTTCACCAGTCCTCTACACGTGGGATCTTTTTTTATAAATATGTCGTTTTGGACTCGGATTTTCACACAAATTCACGATTGTTTTGCCAGATATCGATTTCAAATGCGCCGCTTGCTCTCATTACATCTCGTTGGCTAATATGCGCTTGGATCCGATACTGCATCGTCCGATATCGCATTCGAGCGCATCTCACAAATCTTTTCTTTTCTGCTCCTTTTCCTTGCACTCGGATCCAATACTCCAACTTCGAATATCTTTCTCGAGCGCACGTTGATTTGACGTGCTTGTCGGACCCGGGGTTTGCGCTTGAGAGCGATATCTGGAACTTCAGTTCCGTTATTTTTGTTTAAAATGTCTAATTCTGAATCCAGTTTGCTTTCTTTTTTTAATGAATTTTTGCAAATTTTCGCACGTGTGAAAAGGTGACCTAGACACGTGTCGTCAGATGACTAGACTACGTGGAAATTTTGTACTGATAATGATGACCCAATTATGAGGACACGTGGGCTGAGACACGTGCGTGAATCCCTTATCGACACGTGTCATTCTTGCACGTGACAGATGTCAGATCAATCATTCAAGGTACGACGCATTTATTTTGGCCAATCACACGGCGACACGTGTTCCTTCGTCACTCCTCCACACGTGCAAATTTTTTGATATAAATAAGTCTTTTTCGGTTCGGATTTTCATGCAAATTTACGATTGCTTTGTCGGATATCGATTTTAAGCGTGCCGCTTTCTCTCATTACGTGTCATTGACTATTATGCGTCTGGATTTGATACTGCATCCTTCGGTATCGCATTCAAGCGCGTTTCGTATCTCTTTTCTTTCCTGTTCGTTGTTCTTGCGCTCGGATCGATACTCCAGCTTCCAATATCTTTCTCGAGCGCACGCTGCCTTGATGTGCTTGTCTGACCTGGGGTTTGCACCTGAGAGCGATTTTTGAAACTTCAGTTCTATTATTTTTATTTAAAATGTCTAATTTTGAATCCAGTTTGTTTGTTTTTTTAATGAATTTGGTATTACTGATAGGTTGGACTATTTCAAATCTCTTTTTTCTCCTTTTCTTTTTATTCTACCTTCTATAACCGAGGGCTCTGGTGTGGAGGCATTTTCTAAGATATATCTCAGATTTAAGTCTCTGCTCAGTACTCCGTTATTCAGGTCTCAGAATAAAGACATGATTTATTATTAGGACCTTGTGGCACTTGACAAGCATATTACAAAGCTAAGCTTGACAGAATGTTTACCAAGTTACATAATGATTTCATGTATGTAGATGAGTGCCCAATTCACAATAAAAAATTGTAGATTTGTTGATTTTCAGTCTGCTTTTGTTTCTTTCTTTTTGTTAAATATTTCTGACGATTCAAACTCTGTGCCCTCTACTTCTGAAGCAACTTCTTCTAGTGGTACAAAGTCTGCAAAGTCAAAAATTGTAGATATAGATACCCTTTTTATTGACACGAGTGTTCATTTAGATGATTGTTTTGATTTTGATCATATTCGAAATAGGGCTATTTTTATAGGCCCTAGAACACCCACTACTCTTTTTCCTTCTGATAAATCTTTGATCACTTTGCCTACTTATATTATAGATAATAATTTTTTTTTGACAATATCGGATATATCGGATCTTTTTGACTTCACTGAAGTTGAGACTCTTTGCATTTTGAGCAAAGAGCTTGATGAATTTTTGGATATAATTGATTTTGATGCTGATGATCTTCTCTCTGGTGTTGAAGATGTACATAATGATAAGTTTTATTCAGGGAAAGATTGCTTGAAAATGGCTGTGGAGGAAATGCACAACAAAGAAGATGATTTACCTTCTGAGGAGGAGTTTCTTAGAATCCAAAGTCAACTTGGTTTTCCACAGCCAGCTGTCTATTCACCAACAATATTGACATCGAAAGGTGGACATAATATTGATGGAGAGATAATAATCATAAAAGACAAAGCCGAATGCGTAAGTTTTTGTCTCTTATCAAGTACTAGTAGATTTGTTATGTTAGATTATATAATGGAGCTTACTTTATTTTTTTTATCATTTCAGGAAACAATTTTCCTTGATGATTTCGCAATTCGTCGAGGAGAGCAGAGATCTTCTGCTGGAGAATTTTTCAAAAGATCGTGCACTCGGGCACTATCTAAAGTCCTTCAAGAATAATGAGATAAGTGTTGCTCGTTCAAAGTTTCATCAACATGGTGAAACTATGATTATGACAATCAAGGCACTGTCTCATTTTCTTGAAAAAAATAATTTTAATAACGTGCATAAAATAATTTTTGTAGAGAAAACTATTGCGATTAAAATTTAGGATATAGACCAGTGAATTCCATGCTCAAATCATCTCATTTTGCAGTGTATGCTGCTTACGTTGATCTGAGTAAACATGAAAACTATGAGCTATTGGATCCATACGAAAGAAGAAAATTGTTGCATGATTCTAAGTTGCAACTTTCATTGAAAAAAATATCGGAAAAAGATTAATACTGCTGAATTGTACTTTGTAAATATTTTTATTTAATATACAAAATTTTATTGTGTCTATAGCCTACTGGCTTGTATAAATTTGCATGTTTTTTTAATTTTTTTATAATCCGTCGATTTTGTATTATGACGAATTTGGATTCTTCTATAAAACCATTGGAAAAGTTGCAGTATATAGCTATTTTTTGTGCTAGTCCCGCCATGTTGTGTACTTTTATGAAATGCCGCTCTTGCTTGCCAATGAGATTTTTTCATTCCTTGCGATGACCATATGTTAAGACTTCTACTATTTCTTCCAAAGAATGTCGAATGATGTCGTAATATGTGCTACATGTCATAAAAACATAATCTAAATCAATATACCAAAAGTATCTAGTTTAATTGCACATATTTGTCTATCGTAGTGTAAAATCAAAATCTTACCATACAATGTGTTATATGATCAACACCCCATGCACTTTGAACTGCATCCACAAATTCATTGATTGTTTTCTATATTTGAAAATTTATCTTTTTTCAAATACTTCACCATGTTGTCTAACTTTTTCCAAACTTCTACTTTGTATATACGAGTAGAACCTTCTTCTCCTAAATCTTGAGTTATTGCAATAATTTTATTTCCAAACCGTGTATTGAACCTTAAATTGTTTGCTAGAATAATTTGATAAAAATCTTCGAGCTTTAGATCTTGCAATGCTCGGCTTGCATGAAATATTTCCTGTTTTACCTAATAACTTGTCATCTTTTTTTATTTTAATGTGGCCCTTATGTAAACCTGCTTTGGACAACACACCCTCTAATATGGAAATAGCTTCCTTTGCAGAGGCCTCTGGTTCGAAATTCCATGCAAACAAGATGTGAAGATATATTATTTTTTCTATAATATGCACCTCCGCATGCAATGTACAGATATGAACATTTCGTAAAAAAATCGGTAGTACAGATTTCCAATTAGGATCTTCTCGATCTCTTGATATTTTTGTACTCCTTGTCATGTCTTTTGCTGTTTTCATGTAGTACAAACAAGGGTTTAGGGTTTAGGATTTACAACCACCAAATATCATTTTCTGATTGAACACTGAAATTGAGACCTTCTGAGTCTTCTGAATTTGAAAGTGCTCCATTTATGATCGTGAGACTGACTCTTTCCATTTTTTGACCTTTTATAATTTCAGACTCATCTAACTTGAGAACAACTATCAACTTGTTATTGACATTCTCATTTGTAATATCGTAAAAATTTATGATGAATGTTAATAACTGATTAATGTCAAAAAATAAATTGTTGGAATTGTTATATGCTAGACTTTCTCCTTTCGAGCAATACACTTCATTGATATGAGGTGGATTACCAACTATTGTCTGCATAACATGGTTTAACATGTCTCTTTTTTTTAAAGATGAAATGGCTGTGGGATTGAAAACTTTTTAATATTCACCTGTGCAAATGCCTCATTTATCATCTTTAACATTGTTGCATATGCTTCCCTACTTATGCTAGAAAAGTCACATGCCCCCTGAAGCAATGTAGTGTCTAATATTTTTCCAACTTCATCCATAATGCTATCAGTAACTGAAGCCTTAATCTTTTTCATTTTGTTATTATTTAACATTGATTTCATAGATTTAGAAGTCAAGATAGAGCCTAGTGTTCCAATTGAAATCTCATCGGCCAAATGGTTTTCAACAACCAATGTTGATCTGCATTGCAAACATAATGTTCATGAAAATGTCAATAGAAATTAGGACACTCATAGTATTCACAGCAGTATATAATAAGAAAATCAATAGAAAGTTGAAATGAATAAATAACAAAATTAGTGATTATGAATAAATCAAAAAATTCAAACAATTTTCAGTACCAAATAAGCTATAACTTACTTGAATGCATGGATTCGTCTTTTTCTATGACCTTCTCTGGATGATAGATCGCATATATCCTTGTTTACCAATCTTTTCCTCTTGTTGCTTCGGACCAATTTGTTGAGCACATCCATATCTTTAACAAGAGACAAATATGAGATACGAATGGATTGAAATGCAATTTTTATCTCATCATTACTAGTTGTATAATGATGCAAAGAAGATTTCAACCTTTGGATCTCCTTCTTGAACATCTCATTTTCATCCAAACAAATTTTCATCTTTGTAGATTTTTCTTCACACTCCTTTGATATTTTCCTTGATTCCTCTTTCAAAGAAATTATTCTTTGTATTGAATGTGCATTCTCATAGAGCATCAAATTTTCACAGTAACCCAAAAGGCCATTTTTACCATGACACATAGATTATTAACTGACTCACTGAATGAAAATCTGGGTGCTGCAATGAACATGGATCAATAGGATACAATGTTCCTGATGACCATAAATCTACATGTTTTAACTTTCCCCCCCTGTATCGGACCATATCAGAAGTTGACAATTTGGGTTGCTTTGAATTTCTCGTCTTGAGCAGAGCATATTCTTGTGACAGATCCACATGAAGATGATAAAGCTTTGTCATCAGTACATTAGTATAGTAACAAACAACACGATGACAATAACAAAGCTGGAAATGGCGCTAACGACTCTGTTGGAAATAGAGATGGCGTAGGCTTTTTTTAGAAATGTCACTCCTAATTCAAATTTTTGAATGTTCCCAAACTATTGGAAGAGAATATTTTAGCATTTTGAAAACTTATATTTTAACTGTGGTTAAACACCAGTGAAGTTTGATGTGACTAAACTAAGGTGCATTAATTTACATGGAAAATATGCGAGCAGATGCGTAAAGAATTTACAAAATAGTATTATAATTACTTTATAGTTATTTTTCTCTCTCCTACATGGCATTTTTTATAAGGCCCTCTTTGGGCCCATATTTTCTTTAATGTTTGTCTTGCTATTCGTGACAAATTATTCTTATGGCACTTCATTTATTAATGTTTGGCTACATAATCAAGAATGACCGTGATTTCCATCACTAACGTTCTGTTCGTTCTGATAGGCGTAGTCATACTTACAGATAGAGTCGCCGCATAGCTCATTCCACTGCGCACGAACAATTTCTGTTCGAATTCGTTTCTTGTTCGAGTTCGTTTCTCGTTCATGTTTCGTTTCTCGTTCGTGTTCGACCCCTCTAAGCTATTTTTTTGTTTCTAAAAATACGACACCTTCCTCAACTCTCGTTCAACTCTCCCTCTCTCCAACAAGAAGCGCAACAAAGCGAGAGCAAACTGCATCGATGCTGATTTCCTTAAAATTTTACAATAAAATAGCGATGTTTGCTTGCCCAGTGGGCGAGCAAACATTTTTGAATACCTAGTGGGCGAGCAAACATTTTTGAATAGAGTGGGAGGAGGGGGCGAAGAAAGCATGAGGGGAGGGGAGGGGGTCCTGCGCTTTGATGTGAAGTCCTTCTCACTACTACCATGTAGACAAATATTGAATTTGAGAGTGAAAACCGCTTCGCCAAAACAGAAAATGACAATAGCTAAACCTTACGGCGTGCTACTGACACAGTTCTGGACGGAACTGCCTTGGATGCCATCATTGCATTGCACTCGCTGATGCGGCCAACCACATCGTCTGCCAGATGCATGGCTTCCTCGAATCAACCATCTAGGAGTCCGACAGCGCCACGTTTGCCATCTCGGATTGTAAAATAATAATGGATCGATCAACCATCACACACAACTCTGCAGAGGAAAATAACTCCAACAAGAAGTCCTACTCACAAGTTATGCTTAGCAAGTGCGTTGACTGACATTTGTCAAAAATTCCTAAACAAATTGCATGAAATTCAGTTGAAGAACCTGAAATCAGAGCTTGCACTTAGTCGTTCATAGACAAAATCCTCCATGGGCCATGGATCGGGATCGGCCTGACAATGGCGATGAAAGCGTAGTACGTTTGCCCATCCACTTGGGCGATGAAAGCATAGTATGTTTGCCCGCCCAAGTGGGCGGGCAGGCGGTCGGAATTTTTCAAAAAAAATTTCAAACACGACATTGCACAAAGCCATAAACAACATATTGCATGCCTAAGATTTTTCAAACAACATCCAAAAGCTAAACAACCTTCATCATTGATGCAAAACAAAGGAAAGTTGGTAGCGATCTGAGTGCACTAACCTTGGAGGATTCAACCTTGTAAACAGTGTATCGTACTCTCTGGATCAAAATAAGGACATCCGCGACCTGACATCTTTGCAAAACTGCTCCGATTGCTGCTTCCCTCAAAAATTTTTACACTACTCGGATTCCTTGAGAAAATACCAATCAATCCACCATTATCTGCTCCTCTGACCACATCAATCTGACAGAAAAAACGAAGCGCGCAAATCTCCACAGGAAAATATAGTATCTACTTCACTATGCACAATGGTTGCTCTTTCGAAGGGTCAATACGTTTGCCTCACCATCAGCCCATTATCATTATTATTGGTTAGCTTGACATCCAAAATTTCTTTGATCTCAGGTTCGAGCCTCCTCTTGGAAACCAAGAAGCATTATCATTATTACTCATGTTGTATGTACATAAGCAGATTCAGTTGTTTGATGTAAATCTATTTATTGCGGAGCAATCAATGAGAGATGGCAAAGAAATGCTTTGCTAATTGTTGTGGAGAGCTCTATCTATGATCCTGGATTTGAAGAAAAAGTCGCGATAGCGGGCTATTTACGAGAAAGCTCACATCGAGTCTGATCAACAATGACGACTGAGAGAGAGAAGGGTCGTCCGCCCGCCCAGAGCCATTCAAAAAAAATTTCATAAAAAAGGGAGGGTCTCGGGCAGTGTGACGGGCAACGTGAGATGCCCGAAACCCAATTTTTTTTTAGTATATATAGATTTGTTTTCCCATCTCTCCCATCCAACGCTCGCCAAAAAAATATTTTAAGGTTTTTCATATTTCTTTTGTAGTCTCTTTTTTCTTCACAAGCACTACAACGATTCGTCCAAGCAATCGAAGAAAACTAATTTGCCGTTATTTTAAAGATTTTTTATGGTTTTCATTTTCATATGGTCCAATGTTCCAAGAAAACCGATTTTTCTTAAAAGGCCCCTTTTTGAACTAGTTCATGACATTTTACTGTCCCTTTTTTCTTATGTCTATAACTTCTCCGTTTCAAGTCGGATTTCAATGTAGTCAAAAGCAAAAGTGTTCAGTTTATTGAGCCTATACAAACATTTGTATTTCTGTAATCATTACTCCCATTTAAAAATTTTTACCCCCTTTTTTTACATTTTATATTCTATTTTCTTTGAATTTTCATATCTTTTTAGTTTGTGACCCCAAGCACTACAAAGCAAAATTCATTAGGTCACCTGGATTAACATTGTGAGAGTCTTATCCATATTCAAAAATCAGCCTTTGCAAAAATTTATGTATAGTTGCTTTCATTTAAAACACACGCACCTTGTCATTAGTTCTAAGGACCTTGAACTTTGTCATATTGAACAATTCCCCATATGTAAACTTAGCTCTTCATAGTCATTTCTGATGGATTGGGATTATGAACAAGAGGATGACAATCAATCATAATGTGATGACAATGACTTGGAGGAATATTGGGACGGTGTAAGGTGAAGATTACAATGAAGATTATGACCAAGGTGACGACTTCGCTGATGACAATCAATATCAAGACTACAACGACAATTCTCAACTTGACCATTGCTATGAAAATATCAATGACAACTTAGGTAATGATGGAGATTACAACGACGATTCTCAATTTGACAACTACTCAATGACGACCAACAAAATGAAGATCAACTCGAACTAGTCATTGAAGATTGGTGATGTAGTTGAGCCATTCGATGGTCAAGATGAACTAGAGTTCAATGATGGAGATTCTCAAGGTCAGGATCAGCTCCCATTTGTTACTGAAGACTAGTCTAAAGCGATAAGCGTGGATGAGCAACAACAAATGCAATGTACAAGTGAAGACCAATATGAGCCCATGGATCAAATCTGTGCTATTATTCATTTGTCTAATAATGAGCTCTATGTGTTCTCTTGTGTTCTTGAAGCTTCTCTTTGAGAGCTTTCTTGAATGGAATGGTAGTTCATGTGCCTAAAATCACATGAGAGCTATGATCATGCTCTAGCTACAGGCCCTATCCTTTGAATTATCTCCATTCATGAATAATGAATGCTTACTTTACCTAACTTGGTGAAGTTTTCTTACTTTTATCTAGTTTCTTGATTTTTGTCTTGTTTTCATGGTTTCTTGTGTTTCCCATTGTAATTTGAGGTTCAAGAATGGATTAGATGTTTGAATGCTAAGGTTGGCACAATACATGTTTTGACATATGTGGTACATAGTTGCTTACATAAGCTCGAATACCCATTTGAGAACATTTAAATATAAAATTGAGGCTTAGATTTGAAGCTTGAGGCCTTTACTTGACTTAGGTTTGAGGCCAGCTGAACATGACCTAGCTTCAATTTGCATAATCTTTCACAAGGACCCCAAAAATTTCTAATGTTACAAATCACCCTTATAATTGAAATCCCTTCAATCATCAAAATTCACTAGGAATGCAAAAAAATCCTTTCAAAAACATAGTATCCTGTAAAATTTAGGGTAACTTGACACATTGATCAAAGCCTTTTTTTTGTACATAGTTGGAAATCCCACTACCATTGAGCCCATTCGAGAAGACTCTTTGCTACCCTTTGAAGATAGGCTTATTATGACTATGAAAAAATGTTTGTGAACTCTATAGGCCACACAAGCGTGCTAGCCTAGGGATAAAAGCATGGTTTGGTGGTACAACATGGACTGTCAAGGACACTACCATTTTTGGATAACAATGTATTTATGTTTTTTTTATTGGAGGAGAGAGAGAGTAGGCCCACCACTTACCCCCCAATACTCCAAGAGGGTGGTCCATCATTACTAGGGATGCTTCATTGCGTTAACTCGTGGGTAGCATCTATCAAGCTCCCTCCCAAATCCCCAAAAAGTGAAATATACTACCAAAAGGTACAATGAAAAATGGGTTCTTTTTCTGTACCACCAAACCATGCTTTTAGCGAGAAGTTCCAATTTTGTTTTGTCAAATGTGTCTAAAGTTTTTCTTTATCGGAAATTTGAAATTGTGCAACCTATCAAACTTGTTATGGACCCGCAAAAACACTATGTAATATTTTATTGGTGAGTGTTTTCCATGAGTGAAGATTGTTGAAGACTTTTTGTAAATGTTTTAGGAGCCTTTTAGTACCCACAAGAGCATTATGTACTATCTAAAAGTAAACATTTTTCATAACATTCAAAACACGGTTTGGTGGACTCCAAAAATTTCTAATGTGATGAATTAGCCATTTTTTCCTTAGTAAGAATCCCTTCAACCATCAAAACTTAATGGGCCCACAAAAAAAAAGATTGAAATATGTATTGTTGTTTTAGCAACAATGCTTGTTGAGGCTACACAAAAAGAGTTTTGGAACATTGCAAACTCAAATGAGGCGGACATACTTGGTGAGTTGAATTCAAATCCATAAAAAATTCTAAAGCCATTTAGTCTCTTCTTTTGGTTACAGATACTAAGCATTCAATGTCACGTGCATGGCATGGCATTTGTTGCCTATTTGCTAAATCATGGGTAGAATGAAACTCACAGAAGTCTCAAAAAATCTACTCACAGAACATGCTAAAGGCATGGTATTGGGGCCAATCAGGAACACATATTTTTGCCCTAAGAATCAATATGAAAAAAGAATGGCAATGACTCAACAAAATTTTTTAACGAAGAAGAAGTGTTGATGTGGAACCAGAGATGTGCAAACAACAATGTGCCATTCTATGAGATGCACGACAAGAGAAACTAGGAATACATATT
Organism: Diphasiastrum complanatum; assembly: GCA_029204225.1. Lineage (NCBI taxonomy): Eukaryota > Viridiplantae > Streptophyta > Lycopodiopsida > Lycopodiales > Lycopodiaceae > Diphasiastrum > Diphasiastrum complanatum. Next base: position 13,861,307 of record CM055114.1, on the reverse strand, counting down.
GCTAGGAGGTAGCATTTGGACACAAACCTTGTAAAAATAACATCTAGCAACTAACAAAACTATAAAATTGTGAAGAGATCATTACTTGAATCAAGGAAATTGTGTGATGTCCACCATGCTCATGGGACAGGTTGAGCACTTCATTCCCTTTGGATTCAAATGTGTGTTCAATTAAAAGAGAGACACCAATGGAAATTCCACAAATGAGCATGTTAGTTATAAGGGGGCTTTGGCTCAAGAAGTGGAAAGGCGCCAAAATATTTAGTCTATGGCTTTAGCTCGGGAGCATTCCGTTGCCGGGACTCGAACCCGGGTCGCTCGGGTGAGAGCCGAGTATCCTAACCATCTAGACTACAACGGAGATGGCTAACAATGGAAGGCACATTAGATATGATTTAGGTTAGTTAGCACTATGTGAAGGAATAGCCAGCCTCTCTCGGGAACTCGACGTTGTCAGGCATAACGATAATCAATGACACTAATTCGCCTTCAGCGTCTTCTGAGAAATGCAAGCTCGGCTGCTAGCTAATTGGGCAGCGTCAATAAATTCATTAATACTTTCTCAAATTCTAATTACCAGCGCTGCAATCAGATCACTCGATACTCTTGCAAGAGCTGCAGTACCTACATGAATGTACTAAGTTTTGTTTTGCATCATATATATTTGACATTAGCTAAACTAGTTCTTATAGTTAGTTCAGAGGCAGTTACAAGCTGTTAACTTTAATAAATATACTGTCCTCTAAGTTCTTTCATCAATTGTCTGATCATGGTGATCATACAATGCAGTGGTGTGCTATACGTGATCCGTGCATCAAATCTAGTATAATTAATGCACGGCAAGTAATAAATAATATGGCAGCCCACTGATCATGTTTGATTTCTTACCGCGTGATCTACTACTTCGCACGATAAACATTGTTTCAGCCGCGAACTGTGTGAAATGGGATGATTTTTTTGCCAGATATGGCATTCAATCCCAACTTGCCACTCAAATCTTGGGACACCATAGATCAATTGCCATTAGCATGCTTGTGTACTACAGAGCAACAATAATCTACGGATCTTGGAAAAGCAAGTTTGTCACATGGACAAGATCAAGTGTTGGGAAACTTTTTTTGAGGTTTCCCTCAAAAATCCCATATCTTAACTTAAGGACTATTTTGGCTACTACCATGGGATATGCTTCTACTTTCCGGTTTTTCCTTATAAAATCTCAAATTTGTCATGTAAAAAATCTTGCAAAATTTTGTAGTTGTCTTTGGAGGTGTGCTTGGAGCATTTGGAGTGCTTCCATTCAGGTGATTGCTTCCTTAGTGGTAATTGAAGGTAATTGTTTTGTGTTTTGCTTTTTTTTTTAATATGTAAAATTTGTTTTATAAAGTTTGTTATGTTAGAATATGTTTTGTTAAGTTTGTGTGAGAGAAAGAGAGGAGAAGTATTGAAAGGTGAGGAGGGGAAATGAAAATGAAGAGAAAATACTGTTAGAGAATCGATGATTGAAATAGATAAAAGTGTAAACTATATAGTTGCATTGTTACAATGGTAAAGAATAGTAATGTAAAAGATAATGTACAAATAGAAGGTAAAGATAGAAATGTAATAGATAGTGCATAATGATAATTGAATGCCAGTTAAATTTGTAATTTGTTATATAGAGAGAGGAGAATATATAGTGTATGATGATAATTGAATGTTAGATTTGTAATGGTGTGTGTGTGTGTGTGTGTGTGTGTGTGTGTGTGTGAGAGAGAGAGAGAGAGAGAGAGAGAGAGAGAGAGAGAGAGATAGAGAGAGATATAATCGAATAGACTACATAGTTAAATTACATTGTTAGAAAGTTAAACTTGTAATTTGTTTGAACAAGAATAAAATAGAATGAAAGATTTGATATATATATATATATATATATATATATATATATATATATATATATATATATATATATATATATATATATATATATATATATATATATATATATATATATATATATATATATATATATATATATACTAGTAAAGAGTGCTCGTCATTGACGGCCAATGGAGGTCGATGATTTGGATGATGGCCGATCTCGCACATCTCGCATCTCGAATGGCATTGATCCAAAACCCGATGGAGAGTGGCCGAAGGTCAAAGGTGGCGGGGACAATGTTCGTATATGTGTGTAGATGTTTGTATGCATATTTATGTATGTATTTTTTCTTGTGTGTGCATGTATGTGGGTATGCTCGTCGTTGACGGAAGGCCGATGACCTGGGTGACAACCGATGATTTGGATGACGACCGATGGTTTAGGAGAAAGGCTGATGGTCGCATGGCCGATGTATGTGTGTGTACGTACGTGAGTGCAAGTGTTTATGTATGGGTGTGTATTCATGAGAGTGCATATATCTATGCATGCGTGTATGTATGAGTGAGAGTGTTCTTGTCTGAGTGAGAGTGTGCACACGTGTGTGCATGTGTACATGTATGTGTCTGTACATGCATGTGCATGTGCAATTTGTACATGTATATGTATGTGTGAGAATGTGTGTATATGTATGTGTAAGTGTGAGAATGTACGTACATTTCAAAAGACCATGCTCTGAATTTCAAAATTTTAATATGTGGTTCATAATCACATGCAATGCAAACCTCAAAAGATTAGCCACTTTGAGCTATTTATGTGCACAAACATGTAAAGCCATTCTATGTGTAGAATACATGTAAAACCACATATTCACTATGAAAAATGTATGAAAGATGCATTAGTATGGGTACAACATTGACTTAAGTGGAAATCAATCAAGAAAGTAAGACATTCCACATACATTAAATTTAAAAAAGTGAATATATTATATTTTTATTTAAAAAATCAATACTTCTCCAAATTTTTTTTCCCACAAATCACATCCAAAGCCTTGGGAGCACACCAAAGTATCTATCATCTGTGATGCATCACTAATATCTACAACCAATACTGCTCTATAAATGTATGTTAGATTTTGTACTAACAAATCCACATCTAATAAGATATGGTGTCGTCGTGGAATCAAATATTCAACGTTTTGTAAATCCTTTAAAACCTCCGCATATAGCTGCAACAACCAAATAATTGTGCAAATGTGTTCGCCATCGCGCAAAACAAACCGTTCCATAAAGTCCCGCATGAACGTTCGCGTTGATTGGCAATGACTTTCACCATCTGCAAAAACATACACGCTCGTCAATTCAGTGCAATTACCTAAAACATAGTAAATAGCAATTTGGAATAAAGATAATCACTCATTCCAATAGCCTACTCGACGAAATCTACAAAAAAGAAACACAATGTTAGTGTAAGCCTTATGTCAAATCAAATATTGAACTCAAAATCCTGACTATATCCAAGAACCTCTTTCTACACAACCTTCTCCGTGTACAAAATTTGTCAGATTTTTCGTTCCAAATCTAACCCTAGCTCTAACTTTAACTCTAACTCTACACTACATCCCAAATGCTAAGTCAAACTCCAATTCTAACTCTAACTGTACCTTGCATCTCGACACCATAAACCAAAAACATCAATTCAAACTTACTACTACAACACTTCTTAATACACAATGTTCTGAGTGTACCTCGCCACTCCATCCACATCCATAAATCGATTGTCCTTGTCAGTAATCAGCACATGAAGACTTGTTGCATTTTGTACTCTCGATAGTGCAACATACAGCTACCCATGACTAAACACAGGCCGAGGAAAATACAATCCAATCGTGTCCATAATTTGCCCTTGTGCTTTGTTTATTGTCATGGCAAATGCTGCTTTGATAGGAAACTGGACCCTCCGCAATTCAAACGGTATGTTCGAATCGCTTGGCACTATAGGGATACGTGAAATAAGGACTCTACTTATATTCTTCTCGGTCACTATCTCCGCCTCTATGACCTGTCTCCCCAATCTGAGGATGATCAATCTTGTGTCGTCGCACAATCCCTTGTGTGATGCTATCAATCATAACAACATCACAATCATCCCAATCTTCAGCACCAACTTATGTGGAGGACACCCACTCAGTTGCAGGCTGTTCAAATAGTCTATAGGGTGGACATTAGGTCTAGCCCTCATACTCAACAACACTATCAACTCTATAAAAAGTGGAAACGTCACCCAGAAGCTGCTCAACAACCCTACATTAATCTCATCCACATCTTTGTTCAATGAGGTCAATATTGCACGACTCCTCAAAAACTCAACATCCTCGACTCCTCACATCTTTGTGCAACATCAAGAAATGTGAATGAAATCAATTGGACCACATCATGTGTCCTTAGGCACATGCCCTCTAGCAGGGAAATCAGGTCCAAATCGCAATGCACGATTGTGGGCTCACGACCATCTCCCACACTCAACAAATAATCTGTAAACCTCAACTGCTCATCCTTATCACCTACCTCCATGCCCATGACGCACATGTTCTTTGTCAATTTGTGCACCTCCATGTGTTTCCACACAAACATGAACACTTCAGCGAAGCGTTGACAATCTGCGCTCACGACTACCACGTGGTACCATTGGTAGAATCTGTCAAAAATCACCCTTGAACTCCTCCAAATAAAGTGTCGGTACTCAATATATCTCGCAGAGATCGATCTACACACTCTATAGCATACTTAGGCGCCATGGGAGCCTCATCCCAAATGATTAGTCGACATGTCATCAAAAGCGTACCTAACACAGATTGCTTAGAAATGTTGCGTGTCGAGCTCTCATTTAATTTTGTTGGAGGAATTTTAAACTGAGAGTGTGTGGTCCTACCACATTTCATCAACAATGCAACAATCCCACAAGATGCAACTGCCAATGTTATCCACCCTTGTGCACGCACGTACGACAACATGACATTATAAAGGTGCGCCTTGCCTGTACCAACCGGGCCATCTACAAAAAATACTCCACCCACTCTCCAAACAACATGCTCACGTACTACATAGTCGAAAATCTTTTGCTGATCCTTGTTCAATCTCTTGACGTCAACTTCAACCTCTGATGGTTTCTCATCGACAAACATCTCCTTGCAAAACAATGGAGATGAACCAAAATCGACATCGGGGACCCTAAACCCAAAATTCACCAACGACTTTCCAGCTGCCTGCATGTGCGACTCCACATCAAGAACAACTCTGTCTACCAAAACCTGACTCACAAAAATTTCAAAAACAAAGATAGTAGTAATATTCGATGCTACAAAGAGCGCAAGTTTTATTTGTTAGTGCTTAAACACAGTACTATTCTCTTTGAAATAGCAATCATTCAAAAATATGATAGCAAAACAGGTTACAACATGAGGTATATTAATCATAATCAGAACGTGCCAGTGTCTGAGTTATATCTTTGGTATAATAGCAAGATACTACAATGGCTTTGTCTCTGGAGTATGTATGTAATCTTTCGTTACTTATGGAACAACCATACATTCATGTTGTCCTTTGAAAGATAGTAAAACATATTGTAAACTGTAGTTATCAAACCAATCTATAATAAAGAGTTTGAATCCACACAACCATTCATGAGATAAGAAGTGCTTCATCGCTGGTCATTATGAAGCTTTTGTCTCAGCCTACAATTTTTTGAGTATCTTGCTCAAGATAAATCACTGCAGGCCCATCGCTGGACAACAACTCATATATCTTCAACAAGCTTCTCCATATTTGAGCAAGCTTCATCGTTGGTCCATCGCGGGGACATCGGATAGTACTTGAAGAAAATGCCATGCAAAAAATGTGTATGAACCCTCGCTGATCCATCGCTAGACAACTGATTCATACCATGACGTTTATCACCCAAAAAGCTTGATACCCTTCATAAGTAGAAAAGAGATGGCCCTATAAGAAATGCCATGTAGGAGAGAGAAAAATAACTATAAAGTGATTATAATATCATTTTCTAACTTCTTTACGCATCTGCCTACACTACTTTCCATGTAAATGAATGCACCTTAGTTTAGTCACATCAAACAGTTAGAATTAAAGTAGAATCACTGTGTTACTGTACTGTGGGTCCTATCAGTGGATAAGAATCAGTTGGCCTCGCCACGAGGCAAGCCGACGGGACACGCGTCCCGCCAATGGCAACCTGGGTCATGCATGGGTTGCCTGAGTGAACAACTATATGTATAGTGTAATTTCATTTTGTGAAATACAGTTGCTATGTGAGCTTACTGTGGAGAGTGTTTTCTGTTTGTGTTAGTGTGTAGCATGATCTGTGTTCCTGTGCAAAGCAGATTCTAAGTTGGTTTTAGAGCCGTACAGGGAGTGTACACAATACAGCATCGCCGTTGAAGAGAGCTTCGGGAGAACTGTCTTCTAAGAGTTCGGGATTTACGGCAGGTTGAAGATAGAAAGAAAATACTGGTGCACGGTTTCTAGTTTATAGAGGCTTGTCAAGCTCAGCAGAGGGATTATTAGCCTGTGCATAGCATTAGACAGGGAAAAATTTGGTGAAAAATTGACAATTTTGAAGCTAGTTGAAAATTGAAACCGGGTTTGGGGTTACGGTTTTTTATACATAACTGGTGATTTCTTCGCTGTTTGTGCACCGATTTGGATGCCTTAAGGACAAGAAGGAAACTAATTACATTGTCAACCAGCCATGGAGAGATTCTGGGGTCTATGTCAGAGATTTGTCTTCAGATAGTTAACCTAGCAGTTTTGCGATAAAAGGTGAAAAAAGCCACTTTGTCAAGTTGAGCTAAAATCACCGTTTCTCCATGGAATTTCATGATTGAACACTCTACAGACTTGTTATCAGTAGGGCGACCCTGCTCCAGGCTGTAGATCGTGCTCAAATCGATTCAAAAACAAAATATATCAAACAAAAACAAACTTGGGGAGGCGCGGCCGTAGACAGGGAGGTCGCGGATTGTTCGCGCATGGAACCAGCATGAAACCATAGCGTTTCGGAGTGGGTAGCACTTACAAGACTCTCCATTAGTGCACAAGAGTGCTCAGATCCATTGGATAGAGAAGCTACAAGATCAACGGCTCAGTTCGTGCTATCTAGAAGGGATATCCACAGTTGGATCAGAATCAACCATTGGATGGAGTGTGAAGGGTTGTTGAAGAGGGCCCTGAAGAAGTGAAGTGCATTTTGGCCTTCAACTTCATTAAAAATTTTCATACTGAAATTGGAGTTGGGTCCCTTCACAAGTGAAGAGTGAAGTTTCTTCAAGGTGAAGAAACAGTTCAAAAACAAAGAAAATCCCTATTTCTGGGTCCTTTGCCCATTTTGACCCAAATGAAAGGCTATTGTGGAAAAAAGTACAAAAAGGACCAAGAGTGGATCCTAATCTGATCCTCAAGAGGGATTGGTTGTCAGACTACTTGATCTATCAATCTACTTCAGATTAAGATCAATCTAGATCAATTCTAGACACAAAATCCTAACAAGAACAATCATTAATTGAAGGTAAGTGTACTTTATGGTTTCACACGCGTGAAACACTGTCTGAGTACGGACTCCAACCTAAAAATCAAGTACACATTGATAGAACCTCAAAACAATCAAAACAAATGTAGACAAATGGAGAGAATCACTCAAAATTGCTTCCAAAACCAAGATTGGTGTCTCACATTGATTATGGCCAAATGTGGCTCTATATATACAATAAGTGGGAGCTCGTGGTACTGATCATCCCTCTGATCCCACATGTGTGAAGGTGCTTTGTCATATGATGATTCATCATGCAAAACTGACACTTGGACAAAACCTTCTATTTTGAGCACTTTTGGTCCATTTTCCTTCTATATGGAGATCTACTTGGAAATCTTCTAGAAGTCCAAATTCGCCTACTTCAGCTTATTCCACACATGTGAGCTGTCCTCTACACATGGGATATGACACCTAACCAAAGGATGCGGCTCATGCAATCAATAGATTGATGCCATGTGTCATATGTCTAGAAAACTAGTTTTTGGCCTTTTTAGCCACTAGAACTTGAATTAAATCATATGTACAACCTATATGATTATGGTACATGAAAAGTACACTATTTTCACACGTGGGAACAGGCTCCACACATGTGTGTTTATCTATATACAAGATTTTTGGCCTCTACCAAGCTTATTTTTGCATTTTTCACACTCCTCAAAAATCTAGCTTGATGGAAAACGTGATGACCTTGAACTTGACTCCATGGGTTGAATTGGTCTTTTCTGGTTCAAAAGGTGTGAAGATCAGCCAATGAGCTTGATGTTGATCTGAAATCACCATATCCATGATAGTGCTTCTTTGATGTTGACATCTTTGATGAGCTTGAGAGCTTTGCACCATCCTAGCACCTCCAAAATTGATTCCTTCCAATTTTCATGTAGATGCTTGACCTTGAGGCTCGCTCCTTCACATGAGATATGCTCCTCTTTCCCTTGAAATGTGAGCCACATGGGTTCAACCATGTTTTTTGAGTTTCTTTTTGGAATCACAACTTGAGAAGGTCTCTCCTCCTCAATCCTTGGCACACTTGAACCTTGAGATGACTCCTTAAGATCCTCTTCATGATGCTCCTTCTTGATGGAAATCCGAGACCTCCATGTCTCATAATGATCACAACAAGTATGACCATTCAATATGCACTTCCTATGATTATCAAGATTACTTATGCTAGAAACATAAGTCCAAAAATCACCACAACCTGGCATGATTTTTCCAATATTGAAATCAAAAGGTATCTCCATCTCAATAAGGCTAACTACTTGCTTATGGATATAAGTGTCCACTTTGGATGCTTCACTTATTCTCATAAGAAGTTTACAACTTGCCTTTAGGATTGAGAGCATACAATTTTCATCTTTATGAATGAACACATCATTCATGATCTTATTGAAACCAAAAGATCCTACATTATGAAGATATTTCCATTTCCTTGACTTCATAACTAATGTAAGCTTACAAGGAAAACATATTTTGCTATCTTTTAAGGCATCACACTCAACTAGCATTGCCTTAAGCCACCTTTGAGATACAAAAATCCCTTCAAAGCAAAATAGATCTTCATAAGTTGACATGAGAGCATAAATGAAACTATTTTCATTTTGTGATTGATGCTCCTTATTCTTGATTGATATCTCTTGGATCATAACAATAAGTTTGAACTTGTCTAAAGTTCCAAGCAAAATACTTTCCAAGGACATAAAATAAATCCAAGTTACTTTCATGAAAGTGACCTCTATCTTTGCATCTTGAACCAAACAATGCACTTCCAAATGAAAAATTTCAAAAGATTTGACATGTGTTGTGATGGACTCTTGAAGACAAATCTTGCAAGTCCTTGTGAGACTCCAAGCCTCATTCACCTTTCCACAAAGGAAACACCTTTCCTTGGACTTGTCATTCTTGTATTTGCATTTTGAGCTTGAAACTCCATCCTTCACCTCGGCCCCTTTGCTTTGGTTCTCCTTGGATGGACTGGTCTTCTTTTTGTAGCATCTTGAGAAAAAATATCCTCCCTTGCCACAAAGGTTGCACTCAGGATCCTTTCTTTCCTTCAATAGGATGCCACCTATTGATGCCATGTGAATAAAAACCTGTGATATATTTCTACAAATGTAATTTGTGACTTTCAAGAGATTAGATTTGAACATCTTCAACAATCTAGAAGGATCTACAAAAGATCTAGCTCACAAACCTAAGAATCAATCTTCACAGTAATGACTAGTCACTTGGAAACTTTGCTTTGATCACTAAGACAAAAGCACACAATCTTTGAATCAAATCACAAAAGAAATCAGATCCAATCTCCTATTGGACTCATGAAATACCAATGACTCTTTTTTTTTAAAGTTGAAATGGATATAAAAAAGATTTGACACCTAGATTTTCCTTTTCACTTGACTAGTTCTCTCAACACTTGAGATTCTTGAACAAAAGATGGGTTTTGTTTCAAATACATGAAGATCAAACTTAATCACTTCTTTTGGACTCACTCTTGATCCAAATAATCTCACACTTGAGATTTAGAATGAATTTGATTTGATTTGACAACAAACTATACCACCAATTTTTCACAAAGCTTAAAAAATTAGACAACTAGAAATTCACAAAGATCTCAACCATGCATGAATACTCAAATATGGACTCCTCCTCATTCTAGACATCCAATGGGATCTCAAATTGACCCTCACACTCTCACAAAGAAAGTTGAATAGAACTAATTTGAGTTTCATACATACTATGTCAATTTTTGCTCAACAAATTGAATTCAATCACTCCTATTGGATTCCATCAATTACTCTACCTTTTAAGACTTTGAATGAAATTCAAAATCAAAAGTTGTGATTTTTCTCACTAAGATATTGTGCTTCAAAGAGCTAATGCCACTTAGAAATACTTGATCACCTAGGAGAATACAAATTCTCCACCAATAACAACACAAAATGAGCTTCTAGATCTTGCCTTCTACAAAGGAAGGAACTCTTAGAAAATTGGATCTCTCTCTACACATTTGCCATAGACACCTTAATGACTCTTTTCAAACCTCACAAACACTCAAACAAATTGAGTAGGATTGAATAATGTGACTTGGATCTCAATCTCTTTTCTAGAACTTTCAATTGAAGCCAATTCATGTCAAATTCTACAAAAGATTTGCATAGATGCTCTATATGCACTAGAAACTCCCAAAGGTTTCACTTGGAGGACAGATCCAAGGATGTTTTCTAGCAAATTGATGCTTCTAAACTTGACCCTATCACTTTTGAACAAATCTAGAGTGATGGTACAATGGATTTCAACCTCTCACCTTGCATATCACTCTTTAATCTATGATTTTTAGCAAAATCTCTCTCAACTTCAACATGGACTCAAAAAATCAGAGATAATCAATTAATGCACCTAATTCAAGCTTCAAATTTAATTTCTTGGCTGATCTAATCCAATAACTAATCAAGGGATTAGATTCTCTATAGAAAATGCTTGATTTTGCACCAAAAATCACTCAAATTGAGTATGTGAGTCAAATTCTACAAATTTTTGAAATTTCTCAGTCAAAATCAGAGCTGTATGGACTCACACATGTGAAAAGTGTTCCTACAGCCCACAACAAGATCTGGACCAAAAATTTTAAGGATAGCTATCAAATCCAACTCGCTACACAAAATTTGACTAGTTCCCAAAAAACTGCTAATTTTGGCCTTGATTTGGATTAACCCTATCAATTTCAACAAAACCTCTTGTACTAGGCTCTGATACCATGTGGAAAAAAGTACAAAAAGGACCAAGAGTGAATCCTAATCTGATCCTCAAGAGGGATTGGTTGTCAGACTACTTGATCTATCAATCTACTTTAGATTAAGATCAATCTAGATCAATTCTAGACACAAAATCCTAACAAGAACAATCATTAATTGAAGGTAAGTGTACTTTATGGTTTCACACGCGTGAAACACTGTCTGAGTACGGACTCCAACCTAAAAATCAAGTACACATTGATAGAACCTCAAAACAATCAAAACAAATGTAGACAAATGGAGAGAATCACTCAAAATTGCTTCCAAAACCAAGATTGGTGTCTCACATTGGTTATGGCCAAATGTGGCTCTATATATACAATAAGTGGGAGCTCGTGGTACTGATCATCCCTCTGATCCCACATGTGTGAAGGTGCTTTGTCATATGATGATTCATCATGCAAAACTGACACTTGGACAAAACCTTCTATTTTGAGCACTTTTGGTCCATTTTCCTTCTATATGGAGATCTACTTGGAAATCTTCTAGAAGTCCAAATTCGCCTACTTCAGCTTATTCCACACATGTGAGCTGTCCTCTACACATGGGATATGACACCTAACCAAAGGATGTGGCTCATGCAATCAATAGATTAATGCCATGTGTCATATGTCTAGAAAACTAGTTTTTGGCCTTTTTAGCCACTAGAACTTGAATTAAATCATATGTACAACCTATATGATTATGGTACATGACAAGTACACTATTTTCACACGTGGGAACAGGCTCCACACATGTGTGTTTATCTATATACAAGATTTTTGGCCTCTACCAAGCTTATTTTTGTATTTTTTACAACTATAACCTCCAAACGAAGGGCACCCCGACTGTACCTGCAAGTACAATACAGCAAAACAAAGTGATTGCAGTAGAGAAAGTGTTCGGAGTGCGCCAAAAGTGATTTCACCATTTCACTGGGCACATAGTTGGGAGTTGACGACTGAGTGCATTTCAGAAGGCGACGCCGATCTGGCTTTCAAATTGGTGGACAAGCGGCGAGTGGCTTGGTAAGGGAAAAAGTGCAGGTCATTATTTTCAACTTCTGACATCACTGTTGGCCTTGGAATACTATTTTTATCCTACAATAGAACTTTCAAGCAGTTTTGTGATGGCAAACATGGGAGAGTCCATTTTGAGTAAAAGTAGCAAATTGGACGGGATTTCCAACTATGCAGTGTGGAAATTCAAAATGAAAACATACTGATGGAGAAAGACGTGTGGGAAGTCATCACAGGTGATGAGAGAAGGCCGTCAAATGAAGAAGATATCAAAGTGTTCGACAAAAAGATGAGGAAAGCTTTGACCTTCATTAAATTGTCAGTGAAGGATCACATCATTACCCACATTTGTGATGCTGTTACACCCAGACAAGCATGGGATGTGATAAAGGAGCAGTTTGAGACATCAAATCCATCAAGAATCATGTTTCTAAAGTCAAAGCTGAATAGTGCCCGAATGGAGCAAGGAGAGCACATTCAGACATACATGACCAGAATCAAGACAATGAGAGATGAACTGCATTCTATTGGTGAGCGCATACGTGATGTGGAGCTGGTGCACAATGCATTGTGCAGCATTGCAGAACCCTATCAGATGTTTGTGAGCGAAATAGCATCAAGAGAAAGATTGCCAACCTTTGATTGGCTCAGAAGAACCTTGATACAGGAAGAGCAGCGACGAGAAATGGTGAAAGCTAGACGTCAAAATACTGACAATCAGGCACTTGCGACACGCCAAAAACAAGGCAAGGGCAAGGGCAAGAAGAAGTCTAAACAACAATTTGCCAAGTCTCAGGAGGACGAGGGATCTTCCAATAAAACTAAGAAGAAAGTCAAGTGCTTCCATTGTGGTAAAAAGGGCCATTGGAAGAGTGAATGTCGCAAATTCATGGTGGAACAAGGCAAGGGGAAACCAAAACAAGCAGGTAACCTTGTTGATGAGGGTGAGATTGAAGACTCTAGCATCTTCATATCTGCATTGTTATCTAATCAAGATGATCAAGCATGGTATATTGACTCGGGAGCCACAAGACACATGACAGGTAACAAGAATTGGTTCAGTAGCTTGAAAGTGTTGGATAATGGAACATCCGTTTCACAAGCAAATGGTGAGGTGTGCAAAATCAAGGGGATAGGCACCGTTTCAATCCAACTACCTGATGGCAAAAGCATGATGATCAGGGAGGTACTTTACGTACCAGGTTTGAAGAAAAATCTACTTTCTGTTGGAGTCACTACTGATCAAAAGTTGAAAGTAGAATTCACCCATGATCGTTGCTTTGTGAAGGATGTGAACCAAAAGTTCAAAGTTATTGCAGATGGAGTAAGGGAGCCCAACACAAAATTGTACAGGTTGAGTGCTACAATCAAGGGGCAACATGGATTTGTATCGTCCATTCCATGGCAAACTGAGTTGTGGCATAAGAGGCTTGGTCACTTGAACTTGGGAAGTCTCAGTTTGATGAGAAAATTGGAGATGGTAATAAGATTGCCTACCATAGAACATCACTTGAAATCGATGTGTGAATTTTGTGTATATGGGAAGTAGCATTGAGAGAAGTTCAATAAAGGGGGTGTTGCAAGAGCAAAGAACGTCCTAAATTTAATCCACACAGATTTATGCGGGCCTGTGAGGACCATGTCCTAGAGTAAAGCCTTCTATTTCATGACCTTTATTGATGATATGTCACGTAAGACATGGATCTACTTCTTGAAGAAGAAATCAGATGTATTTGACAACTTCAAGAGCTTCAAAGCATTGGTCGAAAATCAGACAGGTAGGAAGATCAAAATCATAAGATCAGATAGTGGATGTGAGTACAAGTCTAATGACTTCAATGATCTTTGTGATCAATGTGGGATTAAAAGACAATTTACGCAAGCTCATACTCCTGCTCTCAATGGTGTAGCTGAGAGCAAGAATTATACAATTGTGGAAAGTGCCAGATCTATGCTAGCTGAGATGAAACTACCAAAAGATTTTTGGTCAGAAGCATGCAGTACGGCAGTCTATCTTCAAAATAGAAGTCCTACCATTGCCATACCAAAGATAGCATTCACGAAGGAGAAGCCAAAGGTAAACCACTTGTGAATCTTTGGATGTAAGGCCTTTGTATACATTCCTAAGGAAGAGAGACGTAAACTTGATGTAAAAGCTATCAAGTGTATATTCCTAGGATATGATGATCGTGTGAAGGGCTATAGATGTTTTGATCCAGTGAAAAACAAAGTCCATATAAGCCGTGATGTTATCTTTGATGAATCCAAGATGTATGAAGACGAGGATGCTGAGAAGATAGATACATCCAGTGGGAAAGATGGTATAGTGAGGATACCACCTGATGATGATCCATTCATTGGCCTTCCAAGTGATGAAAAAGAGGATACTACTACTCAACCTCAAGAGATAGGTTGGAGAGGTAGGGACAAACCTTTTGGTGCAAGAAGGATTGAAGTTGCAGGTGACAAACGCAAGGAAAAGGATGTACCGTGGGATACATTTTCACCAGGAAGCCGATCACCTGACAGAAAGCTCCCTAAGTGGTTTGAGAAATTGATGGAGAGCCGCAACATAGATGACTTTCCAGGATCATCTAACCAAGAAGAGCTACAAAGATCAACAAGAGAGAAGATACTGTCTAAAAGGTATGAAGCAAATTATGCTCTCGTATCTAGCATTATTCAAAGCAAAGAACCTTCGACTTATGGTGAAGCGAAGGATGATGACATTTGGGTCAAGGCCATGGGAGAGGAGATGGAGTCAATTGCTAAGCATAGCACATGGGACTTAGTAGAGCCACCAGTTGGCAAGAAACCCATTGGTTGCAAATGGGTATACAGGACTAAGTACCATGCAGATGAAAGTATAGCAAAGCACAAGGCAAGATTGGTGATCAAAGGGTATGCACAAAGTAAAGGCATCGACTATGAGGAGACCTTTGCGCCGGTATGTAAGTGGAATACTCTACGTCTACTTGTTGCTTTAGCTTTACATTTTGGTTGGCCTTTGCATCAGATGGATGTGAAATCTGCTTTTCTAAATGGTGAGTTGGAAGAAGAGGTCTTCATGGATCAACCCGAAGGCTTCATTAGAGGAGTTTTGAGTTCCAAAAAGACCCTTTAAGAATTCGTGCAAGATGTCTTTTTTATTATTAAAATATTATAACACTAATACTTTTTACTTGCCATAACTATTTAATCGTAGCTTAAAAGTATGCATATAACATATCATTGGAAAGCCCTTGTTGAGCACTTTCTAATGCATCAAACTCCGCTAAATTCAGACCTACCACTAAAAAGTTATGCCATTTTTAGTATGGAATCAAAATGTGGACTAAAAAAGTTACGTTACATAGATTTCAAATTTGAGTATTTTGATTGGTCCATGTGTGAGAAAAATTTGAGAAAAAATATAAAAAGAATCTTTACAAAGGGTCTTTTTGGGATTTAGAACTCCTCTAATGTATAGCGAAGGGACAGGAAAATAAAGTATGTCACTTGAAGAAAGCGCTTTATGGTCTTAAACAAGCACCACGTGCGTGGTATAGCAGGATTGATGCCTACTTTTGTTCAAAGGGGATGGTGAGAACACATTCTGATCCAAATCTATATGTCTTATGCTTTGATGGTATGGTTGATTTGATTGCTCTTTATGTTGATGACTTGATTATTATGGAAAATAATCAAGAGATGATAGACATGATCAAGAAAGACCTCAGGGAACAATTCGAGATGACAGATCTCAGCCTAATGCATTATTGCCTTGGAGTAAAAGTGTGGCAAAAAGGACACAAAGTGAGTTTAACACAGGTGAAGTATGTCAAAGAGTTGCTACACAGGTTTAGGTTGCAGGATTGCAAACCAGTAAATACTCCTATTGAACCAGGTAAAAAGCTTTCTAAGCTTGATGAGTCACAATCATTTGATGCTACGCTGTATAGACAGTTAGTAGGGAGCTTGATTAACCTTACCACAACTAGACCAAATATAAGCTATATTGTTGGCATTGTAAGTCAGTTTATGGTAGCACCTACGGAAACGCATGGGAAGACAGCTAAATGCATTTTGCGTTATGTGAAAGGCACTTCAGAGTATGGCTTGATTTACAGGAAGCATGATGGTTTACCTGAGTTGTGTGGCTATGTGGATGCAGATTGGGGAGGTGATTATGATGATTGTAGATCCACCATAGGGTATGTATTCCAGTTTTGTGGTAGTTGCTTTTCCTGGTCTAGTAAGAAGCAAAGTACAATTGCTCTTTCCACCACAGAAGCAGAGTATAAGGCAATGTGTAGTGCAGCACATGAAGCTATATGGTTGAGACAAATCTTGAAAGAAATTGGCATGAAGTAGAAAAATCCCACGACATTACATAGCGATAGTCAAAGTGGCATTCAGCTAGCAAAGAATCCAGTGTTCCATGCAAGAACTATACACATTGAGATTCAATATCACTTTTCTTTATACGTGAGAGGCTGCTGAGTCGTGAAATTCATGTTGTTCATTGTAACACAGAAGAACAACTAGCTGATATTTTCACTAAGCCACTTGTTGGAGAAAAGTTTGATAAGTTTAGATCAAAGCTTTTTGTACTTAAAGTTTGTTGACTTTATAGCTATGTATATGACTATATAAAAAGTAGACTCTACTTTAAGGGAGAGAGTTAGAATTAAAGTAGAATCATTGTGTTACTGTACTGTGGGTCCTATCAGTGGATAAGAATCAGTTGGCCACGCCACGAGGCAAGTCGATGGGACATGCGTCCCGCCAACAGCAACCTGGGTCATGCATGGGTTGCCTGAGTGAACAACTATATGTATAGTGTAATTTCATTTTGAGAAATACAGTTGCTATGTGAGCTTGTTGTGGAGAGTGTTTTCTGTCTGTGTTACTGTGTAGCATGATCTGTGTTCCTGTGCAAAGCAAATTCTAGGTCAAACTTCACTGGTGTTTAACCACAGTTAAAATATAATTTTTCAAAATGCTGAAATATTCCCTCCCAATAGTTGGGAATACTCAAAAATTTGAATTAGGAATGACATTTCTGAAAAAAGCCTACGCCATCTCTATCTCCAACAGAGTCGTTAGCGCCATCTCCAGCTTTGTTATTGTCATCTTGTTGTTTGTTACTATACTACTGTACTGATGACAAAGCTTTATCATCTTCATGTGAATCTATCACTAGAATATGCTCCACTCAGGATGAGAAATTCAAAGCAACCCAAATTGTCAACTTCTGATATGGTCCGATATAGGGAGGAAAAGCTAAAACATGTAGATTTATGGTCATCAAGAACATTGTATCCTATTGATCCATGCTCATTGCAACATCCAGATTTTCATTCGGTGAGTCAGTTAATAATCTGTATGTGTCATGGTAAAAATGGCCTTTTGGGTTACTGTGAGAATTTGATGCTCTATTGAACTTGTTAGAAATGTACTCACCACCATTGTCAGTCCTCATGCACTTGATTTTTGTGGAAAATTGGTTATCCCTTGTATTCTTGAACTTGATAAAGATATCATACACTTCATCCTAAGTCTAAAACAAGTTTTGGCCTCAATAGGCCAAATATGAAAATATAGCAAAATATGATGAAACTAGTTGAATCTTTCACAATAATCTCTCTTTATATCTCTTTTTCTCACTCTCTCTTTCTCTTACATCATAATATTCATCTCAGTGTGATTGCAATTTGGTTTTATTGACTCCACATCTTCTATGCAGGTTTATTTTGAGGCAAAGAAGTCGGCGGATCCAGAAGAGTTTTTTAACGTAACAAGCAGGTCAGAATGGGCGTCAAAATAGGCATATCTATAGGATTTGCTATTCCAAAGGCTATTATGATGGCGTAAGTTTTATTAACGTGCTATAGATCCATGTGAGAGTTGATGAGGGTATTGTAGATCCGAAGTTGAGGGTATTGTAGATCCAGAGTTTTTTGTTGCAGATCCAGACTTTTAGAGGGTCGGAATATCTATCGGAATATACGGAGCTATGGGATTTGTTAAATCAGCACCTATTTTGATGGCTGTTCTGATGCCAAATCCTTATTAATCATCTGGATATCTAGTTTTTTGGTGCATACATAGGATTCCATATGGATCTTTGTTGTTTTTTTGTGTAAAATTAGTTTGTTACAATTATTTTTTGTGGTAATAAACTTAACAAACTACAATTTCTAGTTTTTGTTTTGTAGGTTTCATTGTTGGTGGTTACTAGGCTGATCACCATCATAGCATTTGAGGCACAAATTATGTAGCAGATCCCACTTTCAAGGTCGGAATGGAGGTCGAAATACACCATCTTATGTTTGACAGTATACCAATGTCTATTTTGACCTCCCCTTATATGTTTTTGAACTTTCAAATGACACATCTGTGAGGCAATAGTTGTATGAGTTCTTGTTATAAAATTGTTTTGTAGGTTTGTATGCCAATTTTTTTGGCTCTAACACCATCCAAGCAGCTGACTAACACAACTAGTAGCAATTCCAGGTACTTGTACAATTTTTTAGCAGTTTGTCTCCTATTTTTTGTTGTAGATCCACATTTTGTAGTGCAGGACTATGTTCAATTTTATTTACATTAGGATTTATGAAAATAGATCTAAACATTTTAGAAACAAATCTCTACTTTTATTGATAAATTTGTTGATAATGGGTAGATCTATTAACTAGGGTGGAAATTAATAAAGGTCGGAACAGACCTCGGAATATGTGGATCTGTGTAAGGCAATATACCATCTCTTATTCTGAGGTGCATTCTGACCTCTGCTCATACATTTTTAGATTTCGTAAACAGATTATATGCTAGATTGTTACCACCTCATAAATGCAAGATTATATACCTCTGTTCATAAATTTTTACATAAATGTTTGTCTCCTATTTTTTGTTGTAGATGCATGTTTTGTAGTATAGGACTACATTCAATTTTATTCTACATTGGGATTTATGAAAATATTATTACACATTTTAGAAACAAATCTCTACTTTTATTGATGAATCTGTGGACAATGCGGGGGGAATTAGTGGAGGTCTGAACAAACCTTGAAATAAGTGAATCTATTCAAGTCAGTATACCATCATGTATTCCGAGGTGCATTTCGACCTTTGCTCTTACATTTTTACATTCTACTTCTAGATAATTATCACCTCAACTGATATATCAAGATTACAAGATTTTCGCCCCAATTGATACATCAAAAAAAAAAAAATGTGACTCAACGCTACAACATTTTTTAGATTCTTTCACCACATTGAAGCCTTATTGTTGCTTTCTTGATTATGTTTGTCCTTGAAATGATGACACTTCTTAAAAAATATTTTTATGAATCCACTGGCGAACTCCATAGTTGGCCTAAAAAAACAATTGATCCTCACTCTCAACAATTATGTTTGTCCTTCAAGTATAGACCACCATTATTTGATTTTAGAGCCTTGATAGTCTTATAGAGTTGGATTCTCAACATATATTTGAAGTGAGTTGGTTTCAAAACACAAATTTGAACCGAGTTATACAAAAGTTTCAATAATGATTTGAAACATGCTTAACACCATTATTTGTTCTTAGTGGCTTGGTAGTAGTATACTTGGCCTTTTAGAAGATACATACAAGTTGAGTCCAACAAATTCATCAATAAATTTTAGTTTCACTCCAGCAAGACCTAGAATAGGGAGAGAGAGAGAGAGAGAGAGAGAGAGAGAGAGAGAGAGAGAGAGAGAGAGAGAGAGAGAGAGAGAGAGAGATCATGAAAGACTTAAAGGTAACTAACATTCCCAATTCTAGGAAGGTGTGTAGCCCTTGTTTTCTTTCGTTAAAGACGTGGTTAACATATTTCTTGTTGGACGATAAGTTCCACAAGAAAGCCCAAACGCCGTAGGGAGGGAGCATGTGGTGACATTCTGGAATATGATATAATTGTACGGTTTGGGAATTTTAGCACTCTATTATTTTCTTTCTTTTTTTCTCTTCATGTGTGTTTATGTTTTAGGTTTCCGGGTTTAGGGTTTGTGTGTGTGCATGTGTGTGTAAGTGTGATGCAATTTGTTTATATTTCATGATTACTAGTTTATGCTATCCTAATTCGTAATATATCTTGATTTATATTTCATGCTACTCTAATTTGTAGGATCTTAATTTATTCATGTTACCTTAATTTGCAGGATCATAAATTATGTGTTATGTATTAGTTATGTTTCATGCTGAGAGAGAGAGAGAGAGAGAGAGAGAGAGAGAGAGAGAGAGAGAGAGAGAGAGAGAGAGAGAGAGAGAGAGAGAGAGTTAAAGGTAACCAACACTCCCAATTCTAAGAAGGTGTGTAGCCCTTGTTTTCTTCCGTTAAAGACATGGTTCAAATGTTTCTTGTTCGATGATAAGTTTCACAAGAAAGCCCAAATGTCGTTGGGAGGGAGCATGTGGTGACATTCTAGAATAGGATATGATCGTACGGTTTGAGAGTTTTGATTAGCACTCTACTATGTTCTTTCTTTTTTTTATTTCGTGTGTGTTTAGGTTTTAGGGTTTAGGGTGTTTGTGTGGGTGTGCGCATGTAAGTGTGATGCCACTCGCTAGCCTAATTTCTAGTATATCTTGATTTATGTTTCATGATTACTAGTTCATGCTACTCTAATTTGTAGGATCTTAATTTATTCATGCTACTTTAATTTGCAGTTGTGTGTTATTTATTAGTAATGTTGCATGATTAGAGAGAGAGAGAGAGAGAGAGAGAGAGAGAGAGAGAGAGAGAGAGAGAGAGAGAGAGAGAGAGAGAGAGAGAGAGAGAGAGAGAGAGTTAAAGGTAAGCAATGTTCCCAATTCTAGGAAAGTGTGTAGCCCTTGTTTTCTTTTGTTAAAGGCATGGTCCAAATGTTTCTTGTTGGATGATAAGTTTCACAAGAAAGCCCAAACGTCGTAGGGAGAGAGCACGTGCTGATGTTCTAGAATAGGATATAATCGTACAGTTTGGGAGTTTTGATTAGCACTCTACTATGTCCTTTCTTTTTTTTCTCTTCATGTGTGTTTAGGTTTTAGGGTTTAGGGTGTGTGTGTGTGTAAGTGTGATGCCATTCGTTTATGTTTCATGATTACTAGTTCATGCTACCCTAATTCGTAGTATATCCTGATTTATGTTTCATGCTTACTAGTTCATGCTACTCTAATTTGTAGGATCTTAATATATTCTTGTTACTTTAATGTGCAGGATCATAATTTATGTGTTATGTATTAGTTATTTTTCATGTTGAGAGAGAGAGAGAGAGAGAGAGAGAGAGAGAGAGAGAGAGAGAGAGAGAGATAACAAACACTCCCAATTCTAGGATGGTGTGTAGCCCTTGTTTTCTTCCATTAAAGACGTGGTTCAAATGTTGATTGTTGGACTATAAGTTTCACAAAAAATCTCAAACGTCATAGGGAGGGAGTATGTGGTGACATTCTGGAATAGGATATAATCGTACGGTTCAGGAGTTTTGATTAGCACTCTACTATATTCTTCTCCCTGTGTGTATTTAGGTTTTAGGGAGTTTAGGGTGTGTGTGTGTGTGTGTGTGTGTGTGTGTGTGTGTGCATGTGCACGTAAGTGTGATGCCATTCATTTATGTTTCATGATTACTAGTTTATGCTATCCTAATTCATAGTATATCTTAATCTATATTTCATACTTACTAGTTCATGCTACTCTAATTTGTAGGATCTTAATTTATTCATGTGTGTGTGTGCATGCGTGATTCCCATATCATAGTCCGAGCTTCTATAGGTATTGAGTCAAAGCTACGAGGGCAATACCAACATATAAATCAATTTTCCATCTATAATTAACCACAAATTATAACCCCAACAATATCAATGATGACATGAATCCATTGAGGATGCAAAGGTGGCTAATTGGCTTCACGATGGAGTTGTCTATGCCGATTGGGTATTTCGTCTAGAAATGACGACACCAAAGAGACATGTGGTGTGCAGGCCATTGACGTTCTTGAACCTCATGGTTTACCACATCAAAGAGAGAAAAGTGTGTCCGCTACTTCAAACTCAATAACCCTAAAAGGTTGCATGAGGTTCATTTGGATTCAAACAATGTAACCACTTTGAAGTGTTGAGTTCAAAGTAGCAGCATTCTTTTCTCTCTTCGATGCTATGAACCGTCAGGACTCAAGGACTGCCAAGGGCTTACACATCATGTCCTCTTTAGTGTCTTCATAGAAGAGACACCCCCTTGTTACGTACGAGTCACTTGTGGGGCCAATGAGCCTCTTATTGATGTCTACTCCTCAATGTGGTTTAATTTGGATCATCATTGATGTTTGAACTCAAAATGGTCATGAACGGACAATATATGAGTTGGTATTGACGTTGTAGCTATGAGTCAGTATACATAAAAGTTTTGGCATCTGTTTCACAATACTCTATATTTTTAGCCCACGGGATGATATATATATATATATATATATATATATATATATATATATATATATATATGAGAGAGAGAGAGAGAAAGATGATATAATGATTCTGATGTGGTCATGAGTCCTACATGTCCGCGTAGCACATCTCATCGTGGGGAGTCCCTATTTCGAGAGACACTGGCCCAGGAGCCTGCACATACAGCAAACAATATTAAGACTCTTGCATATGTCACACCTCAGATTCTCGGCATGCCCACTTTCACCCCTCAACCCACGTTTTATGACATGCTATCAGAACAGCCATTTCAGTAATCAGTATTTATCAGTCTTGTTTCTACCAAGATGTCTCTCTAGCAAACACGCAGCCAACAATATTCCAACAATCGTTGTTTCTACCAACGATCTCATTCAACCAGAATGGATCCATCATCTAGTTCATCTCTCATTGACAAACTCAATGGAGATAACTACCATCTTTGAAAATTCAAGATGAAGGTTATACTACTAGCCAAAGAACTGTGGGACATCGTTGATGGCACAAAGCTCAAACCAAAAGGAGCTGTAGCCAGCATCACCAAGTGGAGACTGAGAGATGGCAAAGCATTTGCCATGATCACCCTCAACATCAAGGATACTCATATCAGCCACATACATGCTGCTCAGTCTGTTGAGGATGCATGGGACATCCTAACAACCCTCTACTATATCAGGGATGTGACTTCTAAGTTACACTTGAGGAAGAAATTCTTCACCTTGCAGGTGTTTCGAGTCATCTCAACACGTTCAAAAATCTTATGGAGCAGATGATTGCAACTGGCTGAGTCATAGAAGATTCTGATGCATTCATGACTCTATTATCGAGTTTACCTTAAGCCTACAAAAATTGAATGATGGCAATTTCTACCCAGGAGCACCTCACTCTGTCAAGAGTAATTACGTTACTCCTACAAGAGGAGATCAGAAGACCAGCATCCTCCTCAGGCTCAGGATCGGATCCTCAAGCTCTATACTCAAAAAATCAGAAGTCTAGATCCAAGAAATCTACAAAGTCAAGTTATACTGACAAGAAGAAGAGAAACATGCACACTGGACCAAATTCTGATTCATGATCGAATTCAAGTCCTTCATCATTCCAACTAGTGCGGAAACTCTTCTGCAGATACTGTAAGAGGACTGGCCACAAAATCAAGGATTGCCGAACTTTGAAGTACAACAACAAAAAGAAGAAACAGTTTCAACAACAAGCAGATAGTGCTACCACCAATCACAAAATTGACAACAAGAAGAAGATGAAGCAGCTTTCATGTCAAAGAACAATAGAATATCGATTCCTGGTATCTAGATTCTGGAGCAACTCAACACATGACTCACCATCACGACTGGTTCAAGGACTGCAAGTCATTCACTTATACAAGAGTTGTGCAACTTGGAGACAACTCATCACATTCAATCGAAGGTGAAAGAACAGTTAGAGTTGAATTCAAAAGAGGAGACTCTCTCTCTCTCTCTCTCTCTCTCTCTCTCTCTCTCTCTCTCTCTCTCTCTCTCTCTCTCTCTCTCTCTCTCTCTCTCTCTCTCTCTCTCTCTCTCTCTCTCTCTCTCTCTCTCTCTCTCTCTCTCTCTCTCTCTCTCTCTCCCCCCAACAAATTACAAGTTTAACATTCAATTTTCATCATACACTATCTATTCATCTATCACATACAACTCTAAACCAAAATGCAAAACACACACACACACACACACACACACTAACAAATTACAAATTTCACATTTGATTATCATTATACACCATCTATTCATCTCTCTCTCTCTCTCTCTCTCTCTCTCTCTCTCTATATATATATATATATATATATATATATATATATATATATATATATATATATATATATATATATGTAAACTTACATACACTTTTGTATGCATGGGTCAGGGACCATGCATCCTCCTCCCCTCACCCATGCAGACACACATTTTTCACTAAAACTGATGGGGAGGGGGATGCATATATGGGGATCATGATGCGTGGACCTCCTCCCCATGCATGCATGCATGCACTGGCCATTGTCCAACCTCCAAGTGGAAATGCATATTCAAGATAACCACTTTTTAATTTATTAAGCACATTTTCAAGATAGCCATTTTTTTCAAAATAGCCACCAGTGGACATTCAAAACGAAAAAATATTAAAATTATATACAATGATGCCATTTTCACATGTGTTGAGGTGGAAGAAGATTGCAGTCTAAACTACATCCGACGGGAACTATTGCTCCTACAAGATGATGTGCTTTTAGACTTCAGATTCATTTTCAATGGTAAACTCGTAAGTAATTGTAAACACTCGATCTTTTATGAATAGTTTCAATCAAAACTTTCTAATACAAACTTTGTACTAATTCTAACTAACTTTGTATTAGTTTTATGCAGGTACGTAAAAGACATGAGCTTGAGATCAAATGTAGAGATATTGGCAAAACAATCCAACTTATGGAAGAACATTGAGATTCACTATGAGCAAATACATGCCAATGTCTTTTTATCATTATAGAAAAATTGCATTCCATTATTAGACTACGGACACAAGCTGATTGTAATAATCTATTGTGATATCAATAAAAAAAACACCCATAAACGGGTTGTTTACAAGTAAAATGATTGTATCTTTTTTTTATGTCTCTCTATATACAAATAGATCTCTATTCAATCAATTTTTTTATATTTTCTATATCAGTATTAGGAACTGATAAAGCAACAGCTCCTTCTATAATCTTGCCCTCCTCTGTTTCGGGAAGGGCCTCAATGTCTTTTAAGGCAAGAGAAATATCTGCTACAAAATTGCCTTCCTCTGTATTAGGAAGGACTTTTATTCCTTTTTGATCATATAAAATTAGATCTGCATCCTGAACAACCTGAAAGGCTGTTAAGGCATGAACAAATTCCTTTTGAGGGCCCTCGATTGCAGGTGCAACGCTTACATCGTACCGGGCAAAGGTTCTGATCAACTCTTGTCGAAATCTATATACATCATCAGGAGTATACGGCTCAAGAGTGAATTGTCCTCACAAAACACGAGAATCAGCAAATTACAAACAATGATAGTAATAAAATATGCATCAGAATGAAATGAACTACAAATGAATAGAATATTACCTTTTCAATATCTACATCCGTTTGTAAATTATACCATTCAAAAAATAACTTCATATTGTACAGGATGAACCATGCACAACTAAAAGCGTCATTTTGTTGTACACACTGCATATATAGAACAAAAATTAGTAATATTATGATAGAAATTTTATTTATGCTATGATGATCCATTTGAATTAAAAAAAGAAATACATACATATCAAGTATAAATTGAATATACCTTGAGAGATTTAATGGTTATATCTCCAATTGAAGTTGTCGTTGTCAGTATTTTCCGAACGACATCATGAAGTAGAGAATCAAGTTCTCTATGTGTATTTGTAGCTGAGTTTAATTTTACACATAGAAAATTTGATACTCCCTCCTTATTTATCTTTACAAAAAGAATGTTTAGGCTCCATTGCCGACTGCAACAACCAAGATACAAATATCGTTAAATTCATATTTATGAAAAAAATTTGTTTTTATTAAAGCAATGAGGCATGCAACAATCCAGATTAAAGCAACAAAAACAAAAGAGCAATCCTTACTTATTTTCATATGGAATCAAATAAAATTTCGCCATAGGACTGCACTCAATAAAATAGATAGCCTTCTCAAAATTGGCTTCTTTCGCCTTTATCGCTCCCATGAAAAATGGACTAACTACAAAAACTATACCATGGGAATCGAAAATAATACTATTCTGCAAAAAAGAATTTCCGGCCTCTATTATTGCATCTGAAATTTCTGAAGTCTTATCTTTTAGCTCGGCACAAAATTTGGGACCTAATCTAAAGCTTCTACGTGTATCTGGAAGAAAAAAATCAAAAAAGTTATCGAGAAGATCAATTTTGTCAGCTAGGTAGGCCTCCTATTGATTATAATGGTCAGAATATAAAAAAACCTAGGCTGGATCGTATGGAATACTCACAAAAAGATTATGTAAAGGAGCAAAAATAGAAGTGGAAAGAATATTTACAGATTTCTCTGTTATTCTGTCTAGCTTCTCTTGGGTAATGAACACTTTTGGTGATGAAACTTGCCGAGGAGTTGGACGAATAACAGGAGGAGGACTGGGTGAAGATTCTCGATCTGAGTCAGATTCTTCAGCATCTAGCTCAGAGCTCAGAAAGACACGGGGTCTCTTGGCCAAGATACATCTAGGAGGAAGGGAAGCAGCTGGCCTTCGAGATCTAGCCTTCTTGGGGACAGCCTGCTTTCTCTTCCTCCTAGCGGTAGTAGGCACGTCGGTTCTATCCAGAGGCAGGTCTTTGGAGGTGCTGGCATTGTCAACATGTAGACTTGAATATCTGTCCCAAAGCCTTTTGAGAATGACGAAATCCTTTGGCACGATGGTGACACTCTTACCATGCACTGCCAAAAGACAAGTATCCTCAAAAAACTGGGACATAAAATCTTCTGCAGCACCCTGCAAAGCCTACATGGCTGTCACGGCAAAATGAACATCCAGCCAAAGTGACAGAGTGACATTCCGTACAGATCGGCCGAAAGGAGGTCTAAGGATCAACAATTCAGTTGATCTCTGAAGTTTTCTGATCTCCCTCAGCCAGACCTGCTTCTTGCCATGCCTACGGCCAGTACCAGGGGGAACACGGGAATGGGATGGTTGTACAGTGGTGATGGTACAGGCGATGGATTTGGTCTCGGCCATCATTCTCGGAAGAAGAAAATTAACAAAAAAAAATCTGAACAAAACAAAAGTGGATCAAAACAAAAAAAATTTGCAATGAAAGGGCGCTTGAGATCGATACCAGCACTGAATATCAGTTTCAAGTGCAAGATCTACAAAGATTATTTGTAGAAAAGAGATGCGCGCTGAAAGCGATATTGCACAGGAGGCGGTATCGGACTCAAGCACACTGTGAGAGGGCAGAAGCTTGAAAGATGAAAGAGTGCGCTTGAGAGTGATATCGGGAGCTAATAACAAAAATTTTGCCAAAAAAAATGAAAATTCCGAGGACTTATATATACGAAATTTTTGCACGTGTGAAAAGACAACCGAGACATGTGTCGTCAGATGATTAGACCACATGGAATGTCCATACTGACAATGATGACCCAATTATGAGGCCACGTGGGCTAAGACGCGTGTGCAAATCCCAAATTGACACGTGTCATTCTCGCACGTGTTAGATGTCAGATCAATCATACTAGGTACGACGCATTTAATTTGGCCAATCACAAGTCGATATGTGTTCCTTCGCCACTCCTCCACACGTGCAAAAGTCTTTTTTATAAATATGTCTTTTTGAGCTCGAATTTTCACGCAAATTCACGATTGCTTTGCCGGATATCGATTTCAAGTGCGCCGCTTGCTCTCATTACATCTCATTGGCTATTATGCGCTTGGATCCGATACTCCATTGTCCGGTATCGCATTCGAGCACGTCTCACAACCCTTTTCTTTTCTGCTCGTTGTTCTTGCGCTCGGATCCGATACTCCACCTTCAAATATCTCTCTCGAGCGTACGTTGATTTGATGTGCTTGTCGGACCTAGGGTTTACGCTCGAGAGCGATATTTGGAACTTCAGTTCTGTTATTTTTTTTTAAAATGTCTAATTTTGAATCCAATTTGTTTTCTTTTTGTAATGAATTTTTGCAAATTTTTGCACGTGTGAAAAGACAGCCGAGACATGTCTCGTCAGATGACTAGACCACGTGGAATGTCTGTACTGATAATGATGACCCAATTATAGGAACACGTGGGTTGAGACACGTGCATGAATCCCTTATCGACGCATGTCATTCTCGCACATGATAGATGTCAGATCAATCATTCAAGGTACAATGCATTTATTTTGGCCAATCACATTTGGACACGTGTTCCTTTGCCACTCCTCCACACGTGCAAAATTTTTTACATAAATAGGTCTTTTTCAGTTCGGATTTTCACACAAATTTATAATTGCTTTGCCGGATATCAATTTCAAGTGCGCCGCTTGCTCTCATTACGTCTCGTTGACTATTACGCGCCTGTTGCCGATACTGCATCCTCCGGTATCACATTCAAGCGCGTTTCGTATCTCTTTTCTTTCTTGCTCGTTGTTCTAGCGCTCGGATCCGACACTCCAGCTTTCAATCTCTCTCTCTCTCGAGCACACACGTTGCCTTGATGTGCTTGTCTGACCTGGGGTTTGTGCCTGAGAGCGATATTTACTTCAGTTCTGTTATTTTTGTTTAAAATGTCTAATTTTGAATATTTTTTTTTAATAATGAATTTGGTATTCCTGATAGGTTGGACTATTTCAGATCTCTTTTTTCTCCTTTTCTTTTTATTCTACCCTCTATAACTGAGGGCCCTGTTGTGGAGTCATTTTCTGAAATATATCTCAGATTTAAGTCTCTGTTCAGTACGTTATTTAGGTCTCAGAATAAAGACATGATTCATTATCTGGACCTGGTGGCACTCGAAAAGCATATCTACAAAGCTAAGCTCGACCAAATGTTTACCAAGCTACATAATGATTTCAAGTCTGTAGATGAGTGCCCAATTCATAATAAAAAATGTAGATCTGTTGATTTTCAGAATGCTTTGGTTTTTTTCCTTTTGTT
This sequence comes from Diphasiastrum complanatum, assembly GCA_029204225.1. Classification (NCBI taxonomy): domain Eukaryota; kingdom Viridiplantae; phylum Streptophyta; class Lycopodiopsida; order Lycopodiales; family Lycopodiaceae; genus Diphasiastrum; species Diphasiastrum complanatum. Next base: position 13,831,943 of record CM055114.1, on the reverse strand, counting down.
AAATATTCTGACAATTCGGACTCTGTGCCCTCCACTTTTGAAGCAGTTTCTTCTAGTGGTACAAAGTTGGAAAATCAAAGATTGTAGATATAGATACATTTTTTATTGATACGAGTGTTAATTTAGATGATTGTTACATGATTCTAAGTTGCAACTTTCATTGGAAAAAATATCGGAAGCAGATTAGATACTGCTGAATTGTACTTTGTAAATATTTTTATTTAATATACAAAATTTTATTGTGTGTCTATAGCCTACTGGCTTGTATAAATTTGCATGCTTTTTGAAATTTTTTATAATCCGTCGATTTTGTATTATGACGAATTTAGATTCTTCTGTAAAACCATTGGAAAAGTTGCAGTATATAGCTGTTTTTTGTGCTAGTCCCGCCATGTTGTGTACTTTTATGAAATGTCGCTCTTGCTTGCCAATGAGATTTTTCCATTCCTTGCAATGACCATATGCTAAGACTTCCACTATTTCTTGCAAAGAATGTCAAATGATGTCGTAATATGTGCTGCATGTCATAAAACATAATCTAAATTAGTACCAAAAGTATTTAATTTAATTGCACATATTTGTCTATCGTATTGTAAAATCAAAATCTTACCATATAATGTGTTATATGATCAACACCCCATGCACTTTGAACTGCATCCACAAATTCATTGGTTGTTTTCTATATAATTTTGAACATCAGTATTTGACAATTTATCTTTTCTCAATTATTTCACCATGTTGTCTAACTTTTTCCAAACTTCTACTTTGTGTATACGAGTAGAACCTTCTTCTTCGAAATCTTGAGTTGTTGCAATAATTTCTTTTCAAACCGTGTACTGAACCTTAGATTGTTTGCCAGAATAATTTGATAAAAATCTTCGAGCTTTAGATCCTCCAATGCTCGGCTTGCATGGAATATTTTCTATTTTACCTGATAACTTGTCAAATTTTTTTATTTTAACGTGCCTTTATGTAAGTCTGCTTTGGACAACACATCATCTAAACTGGAAATAGCTTCCTTTGCAGAGGCCTCTGGTTTGGAATTCCATGCAAACAAGATATGAAGATATATTATTTTTTCTATAATACGCATTTTCGAATGCAATGTACAGATATGAACATTTCGTAGAGGAATCGGTAGTACAGGTTTCCAATTAGGATCTTCTCGATCTCTTGATATTCTTGTACTCCTTGTCATGTCTTTTGTTGTTTTCATGCAGTATAAACAAGGGTGTTTAGAGTTAGCACCATGAGATACATTGAACATACATTTTAATGTCTTCAGATCTCCTGCTAAATGCCATTCAATGTTGAAAGTGGCAATTCTAGGAATATTGAGTGGAACTCCCTCCATGTGATTTTTTATGGTGGCAGGATGTGATGTTCTATTAAATATCCATGAGAGAATGTTATGGTCTTTTTTCAGCACCTATAAGAGAATATCCCTCTTTCATTAGATAAAAAAATCGTTTATCTGTGAATCCTACATCAAGCTAAAACTTCAAAAGACGTTTGGGACATCTTGAACTCACTATATGACGTGAGGGACGTAACTACTAAGTTACATCTACGAAGGAAATTCTTCACTTTCAAGATGTCTACTGGTGATTCTCTTTAGGGTCACATTAACCAATTTAAGAATCTCTTGCAACAGATGGCCACTATCAGATCAGTTATAGATGATCAAGACACAATTATGACATTGCTTTCAAGCTTGCCCTCTACATATGAGAACTGGGTGATGATCATATCGACACACTCAGATTTAACTCTTACTAGAGTTATTACTATGTTGCTGCAAGAAGACAATAGGAAAAGTCAAGACACTTCGTCTACTTCCTCCTCTCAGGATCTATCTATCAACAAAGGCTCTAAGTGACAGAAGCAGAAAAGCTCCAAGAATGCTGCAATGAATCTGAAATAGACTCAAAGTCAAGCACAATCATCAGATCCACAATCGAAGAAGAAGATGTTTTGCAGGTATTGCAAGCACGACAACCATGAGATCAAGGATTGCCAAATTCTCCAAGTAAAGAATGCAACCAAGCAACTTGATTAACAAGCAGACACAGTTTCATCATCTCCCCAGGTCGAAGTGGATGAAGGCGCATTCATGGTCAAAGACCAAAGTGCATCATTGGATGATTTATGGTTTCTAGATTCTGGAGCAATTCAACACATGACCAATCAATGTGAGATCTTCAACTCCTACACGCCTTACAACACAAAGAAATTTGTTCATCTTGGTGACAATAGTACTCACACTATTGAAGGTGAAGGTACTGTAAGGTTGCAATTTCAACATGATCAATTCAAATTACTATCAAAGGTCTTATATATTCCTAAACTCTCTACAAATATGTTATTAGTAAGTAGAATCACAGATTTAGGTCATAAGCTAGAATTCGAATCTAATCAATGCAAAATTATTGATAGGAGTAATAAGATTCTTGCATTTGAAAAGAGACAGAGTTACTTATATAGATTGGCACATTGTTATTCTGAATCTAGTCAAGCCTTGTAAACCTCTGTTCTAATCAATAAAACATTACTATGACATCATTGCTTAGGACACTTGAATTATGCATCTGTTTTGAACATGTTTAAAAAATCCATGGTTCTCGATCTCGACTATCCTTCTGGTAAGGTCAATATCCCTATCTGTCATAGCTGCATCTTTGGAAAGCAGGCTAGGATTCTTTTTAGATCAAACCATAGGCATGCAGCAAAAGATCTATTGGATGTTGTTCATACAAATATATGTGGACCTATGCAAACTCCTTCATTGCTAGATGCAAAGTATTTCATTATTTTTTTTGACAAATTCTCCAGAAGAATAATTGTTTATTTCATTAAACAGAAATCAGAGACTTTCATCAAATTCAGACAATTCAAAGAGCGTGCTGAGAATCAAACTAGCAAATGAATCAAAGCACTGGGTCAGATAACAAGGGAGAATACATCTCCACTAAATTCAAGGAGTATTGCCTTAACAATGGCATTGAACAACGATATATTACCTCCTATTTGCCTAAGTCAAATGGTCTTGCTGAGAGAAAGAACAGAACCTTAGTTGAATCGACAAAGTGCATGTTATCACATGCGACACTTCCGAAGTGCTTCTAGGCTTAAGTTGTTTCAGAACAACATATATTCAGAATAGATGTCCTACTAAAGGTCTATAAAAAAAAACAACATTCGAAGTTTGGACAGGTACCAGACCTTCTTTATCAAACCTATGAGTTTTTGGATGTACTACTTTTGCATAGATTCCTCATGATCTCAGGATGAAGCTCGACTTCCAGAGTATCAAATGTATTTTCATCAGCTACACTACTTCAGATCAAGCCTACAAGTTGTTCGATCCCATCGAGTCGAAGATATTCACTAGTCGGGATGTCATCTTCACCAAAGATCAGTTTCAAGACCTCAAAGGAAAAGGCAGTCCCCATGTAACCGACCTGTCAGATTCTCCTGACACATTGAACTTTCCAGTTCCTCAGTCGACTATTCCTATTGAAGGTCCAAGCTCTTCTACTTTTGACGAACAACAAATCAATGGCGGATCAGAAGATGATGATGTTGCAGATTAGCAACTATAGTATGATGGAAATGATCAACTTCTTGTATTACCCAGAAGATCATCAAGGACTAGCAGACCACCTAAGAGGTATATCGACGTGTCTGCAACCTATCTTGTTTAGGAACCGACGTCTGTCCAAGAGGTACTCAATCAGCCTAATTCAGATCTCTAGAAAGAAGCTATGGATAAAGAGTATTCATCTCTTATCAAGAACTAGACTCTAGGCAAAGCTCATTTCTACCTTGGTATACAAATCCACCAAGACAAAAAACAGAAGTTTGTCTACATTACACAACAGAGGTACATCTACAACATGTTAGTCAGATATAATCTGATGAATTTCATGTTAGCTCTCTCACCAATGGAACCAGGTCGCAAATTGTCAAAGGACCAGTGTCCCCAAACAATTCATGAGAAGCAGCAAATGTGTGAGTATCCTTACCATTCTATTATAGGATCTCTTATGTACACCATGATCTATATCAGGCCAGACATAACTTTTGCAGTCAGCTCTCTTAGTCAGTTTATGACTAATCTTGGTGTAACACATTGGAAGACTCTTATCAGAGTCATGAGATATCTTCGAGCTACTATGGTCTTTTGTATTTGTTATTTTGTAATAATCAAAGTGCCATTGCTTTATCAACCAACCCTAGATTTCATTCTAGGAGTAAGCACATTGAACTGAAGTATCAATTCGTCAGAAGCAAAGTTCTCAACAAAGAGGTCAAATTGCAGTACTGTAGAATGCAAGATATGACAACAAATATTTTAACCAAAGCATTAAGTTTGGAAGCGCACAGAAGATTTTGTGTAGAAAAAAGTTTTAAGGTCAAGGCATTCAAGGATTCAGATTAAGGGGGAGTGTTGGATTATTCTCTTTCTTACTAATTGACTAATCGGTTTTAATCTTCATCCATTGTCTATCCAATTCTATGGATTTTCCCATGTCTTTACACAATCTGGAAATTTACAAATGTTTTTACACAGTCTGTAGAAATACACGGAGTTGACAACAGTGTCGCATTTTTCGCCTGTTAGGAATCTCGTGGAAAAATGCGGTGTCACCTTTTTTGTCTTTTTCTTGTCAAGAATTAGATATGCAACATCAAGCATTCACCATAAGCAATCACCACAAGAAGGCAGAAGAAGAACACGCACCATCACTCTATCACATTAGCTTATACAAAATGTAAAATGTACAAATAAACCCTGAACCCTAATAGAGAGAGAAAACCTACGAGTAGACTAATAGACTAGCCTACGGCGAATGACAGCTAGTCACAGCTGTCAACATTAATGTACATCGTAAATAGTAACAATGAAGTTTATCATTGATTTCTAACACTCTCCCTCAATGATAATTACATTTTTCTATTCCTAATAGAGTACGAAACCTCTCAAATTTACATCTACCTAATGACTTAGCAAAAATATCTACCATTTGATCTTCAAATTCACAAAAAGAAGATCAATGGCTCCATAAATTTTTTCCTCTCAAACAAAATGGTAGTGTATTTCGATGTGCTTGATTCGAGCATGTAAACCTGGAGTTTTGGCAAGGTGAATGCAACTTTGATTATCACAAGATATAGTAGTTGCATCCACCTGTGGTTGACCTAAATCCACAAGCAATCTTCGTAACCATACCGCTTCTTGTGTAGCATTGCTGAGTGTTTGATATTCAGTTGCAGATTTGATTTGATTTCATCGATTAACTTCTCATTACTTCCTGTTGTAGACAGACTGTTTACAGCCAATTTTCACCGCTTATCAACAATCACTGAGAAGGAACTGGATGGATGCCAGCGAACACCAGCCAGCTGGCAATCGCATTTGATGACCTAATTGCTTAATATATACAACTGTTCATATTCATACATTTTCAAAGCAAATGAAAAAAGCATTTGAATAGTTAGCTCTCTCTCTCTCTCTCTCTCTCTCTCTCTCTCTCTCTCTCTCTCTCTCTCTCTCTCTCTCTCTCTCTCTCTCTCTCTCTCTCTCTCTCTCTCTCTCTCTCTCTCTCTCTCTCTCTCTCTCTCTCTCTCAAGCCTGCGTGCTTGAACACTCCTGAGCATTCTAGTTCACTTCTTTGAGTTGTTTTTAGAGATTGCTATTGAGCTACTGCTTGTCAGCATTGCGCAATTTTTCAGACTTTCATTTTAGTCGCTCAAAGATAACATAGAGTACGCGGCTTCGATCCGCAACTTATTGTACTCATTTACTTCTGTTTCATTTTCATACTGAATCGATACTATCTTTTATTGCATTTACCTTCATCTCAGAATGTATGCATTTTTGTAGTTCTTTGCGACTAATTATTTGTCGTGTTTTGTGACAAATTATTTGTTTGATAATTCAATGCATTATTGTTTGGCTACGTAATAATTGATGATTCCATAGTTAGTTACTATAAGATCAAATGTGATTCCTATCACTATTGTTTTGTTTGAAATTGATAGATGTAGTCATGCATAGAGAAAGAGGATGATAGATTATTTCGCTGCGCATGAAAAGTTTTCTTTCTAGACACTCGAATTTTTTTCATTCGTTTCTTTTCGAGTTCGACCTATCTTCTACACACCTCTTTCCGACAAGTCATAGTAGCCTTGCAGGACGAGTGGGTCGATAGCATTTCCATTATACCATAAAATGTGATCTAAACTTCTGTGAATATATCTCATCACTCTCTTTAATGATTTTCAATGAGAGATCCTAGGATGAGACATGAATTGACTTAATGTGCTAACAATGTATGCTAAATCTGGTCTAGTGCACAACATTGCATACATCAAAGATCCTATTGGTAAATGATAAGGGTGCTTCGCTATGTCTAGTACTTCACTATCAGAATTAGCGCAAGTAAGTTTAGTCAATACTATACTTGGATTCATTGGAGTATTAATTGGTTTGCAATCAGATATATGAAACTTTTCTAAAATGCATTTTAGATATGCTGCTGGCTAAGATAGATCTTCTTCTGAAGCTTATTTCTAGTAATGTGAATTCCTAGAAAAGAATGGACAGCTCCTAAATCAGTCATGTCAAATTCCTTTGATAAATCACTCTTAAATACATCATCTACATAAAGAGCTATGTGAACTGAATTGATACCTATATGCTTTGAATAAACATTATAGTCAACTAAATTGTTTGCAAATCCCAATTGAATGAGATAAGAGTTGATTCAAATATTCTGATGGCGTCCAACATTGTTCTTTATCAGCTACCACTAGCAAGACTGTACTATCAAGCTACGATGCTGGACGGATCGTGGGAATCAAGATTCACGGCCTGGACAACGTCCAAATGGCTTTCAAATGCAAATAAGTGCTTCCTACCGCACAAGCAGGATTTCAACACCGAGCGCTTGGTTTTTATAAAAAAGGTTCAGTACCATCTTATCAAGGTACGACGTGAGGCCAATCAGAGCCTGAAGTGAATGAGAGAGAGAGAGAGAGAGAGAGAGAGAGAGAGAGAGAGAGAATATCTCTTTCTCCACAAGTTTACATCCTTTTATAGCAAGTCCAAGCCTCATTAAGGAACCTTTGGTTTCCCTCCATAATGAAAACCCTATCAACAATGTGAGTAGATTCATTGCATCTAGCATTCAAATTTGAATGTGTCCAAACTCGACCTCCTAACTTTCCCGCACTTTTTAAAAGTGGTAATTCAAATGAACTTTGACTAAAATAACTTTCATAAAGTTTATCTCTGTCTAAAATGCACCACTACATGTTGGACATTGTGGCGTCATCTCTATAACGTGGTTTTACATGTTGGACATTGTGGCTTTTCTGAATGCTCACCTCTTATATAACATGATCTTACGGACATGCATGTGTTGCGTTGTAATCCATCCCAAGCATGTTCATCATCTTTCGTGTATTAGATATCACATTCTTGCATAACCTAAAAATGAATGACAATGTGTGTTTTTTAAAAAAGAAACTTGTTAATAAGTTATTAAATAAATATGATAAATTTTGAAAAGAGCTTACGCCCTATTCAGTTTTTTAAAAAAGAAACTTGTTAATAAGTTATTAAATAAATATGATAAATTTTGAAAAGAGCTTACGCCCTATTCACTGTGTTTTGGAAACACAAACAATTAGAGATCACATTCATATGTTTGTCTCGAGAAAAAATATATTACATGTATGGTTGAAAATTTCAAATATGAAGGATTGGTTTTGATGACACTTGTGGATATGATTGTGAAGATGAGGCCAATGAGATGTACCCGGGTTTGAATAAAGAGACGGAACTAATTATGAAGGGGAAGCCTTACAAAACCCTATTGGATCTTCAATGTACACCATGGTCTACCCAGCATTGGGATGGTAGTGAGAAAATTGAGCCAATATGCAATTGAGTAGGGGTAGAAACGTGTTTAAAGGGAACAACTAGAATTGTTCTCGCGTTTAAGGCTACACATGGTTCTTTTGGCCTTGTTCACACATAGTTGTCTCAATATCTTTCTTGAACTTAATATTGATGTATCTCTTTTTAATTATATATATGATGGCAACAAATTGATGAGGATCATTCCTTTTGTTCTAGTTTGTGACATGTGCTTTTGACTTTTGGATTCAACATCAAGTGAGATTAAGTGAGAGTTGATTCCTTGAGACCGGTTGTAACAAAGGAGGAATATTTTGAATAGACTCATAGTTCCATTGAATCAATGGGGGGAGAGCATTTAGGTAGCATTGGTGACATGGATCCAGCTCTACTTAGATATTGAGAACATTGTAGTCAGTTTAGTTGATTCCTTACCTTTACATGCATGAGTTGGAAATGCTAAATGACTGAAAATGGGCTCCTTTCCCCGGAACTAATGTCAGTTTAATATTAATGGTATGTAATCTTAGTGTTCAATAAATGCAAGTCGTAGATCTATACTAAGTAGTAAGTACACAACCACAGCCGGTCAGAGCAGACATGTCATTTCTTCTTACGTCTTTTGACAGCATGACGACTCAGTCTGCACGCTGTGCATATCAGCTATTTGTCCACTGCATTTGATATATCATTCATTTGATGTCTCATCTTTGTTCTGGTAAGCTTTATGTTGAATTAAATGTAGCAGTCATTTAGTTAGTGAAAACTCTCTCTCTCTCTCTCTCTCTCTCTCTCTCTCTCTCTCTCTCTCTCTCTCTCTCTCTCTCTCTCTCTCTCTCTCTCTCTCTCTCTCTCTCTGGCTATCTCGTATGCCTAATCTTTTCTGTCACTGGTTTGGTCTATGTGTTTGTGGATTCCTGGTGGGTAAACACCTAAATTCTTAACATTTACTATCATTTCTTGCAGCTAGATACAACTGAGAATCACGTAGCTTAACTTCATCTGCGCTAGAACGATGCATCTATAGGCTTGATTGTCTCGCACAATTTGCACGCAGGATGATTCAATGCTACACGTCGATTTTTTGCAATTGAGCTATTCTCACAGGATTGTGGAGTGATTAATGAAAATATACAGCTACAAGAAATATGGTTTACAGCATACAAAGTGCAAGATCTCATGTCGACATTAGTGTAGTGTAGTCTATATAACTACCGAATGTGTGGATAATGTTTAGAGAGTCTCAATTGTTTTGATAAAATGCTCTAAACTTATACAGCCTATGAGTGTGCGACGTGAATCAAACAGCTTGTCTCGATGCTTTTGAAGCCTCGGAACGTCGTTCCGGACCTTCATGGTTCCGAACCATGGTTCCGAAATCGCTGCGTTCCTGATCACGGAACCATGCTTCCGGAACCATGCTGCATCTGACACTACATCTGACATCTGACTAACATCTGCAGCTGTCACGTTGTGGTTACAGCTTATATTTACCCCACCCCATCTGGCACTGCATCTAACATCTGACATCTGCCTGACATCTGCAGCTGTCAGATTACTTTAAAAACAAACGTTTTTGAATTGTTCCGCACAAAAAATTTCAAAAAATGGAAATCGTTCCGAAACCATCGTTCCGTTCGCGTTCCGGAACCATGGTTCCGGAACTATGATGCTCTAATTTGAAATATGCATCAATAAGTTATGAACTTATGATGCATCTTTCATGTATGAGGTAGAGTTGAGAGGGTGGGGCCGTGAGGAGTGAATTGGCGGCTGTACTATATGCTGGGTATGACCAACTGACTTGTTTTTGGAAATTGATGCTCAAATTTTAAAATACAAATATGTCAACTTTTCTCCTTGGTTGGAACTTTGTACGATACTTTGACCAGGAGCTTATCATTTGCAGCAGTTTCAAACATTGCAGCATTGTGTATGAAGGATCTTAAAAAACACAAAATTCACATAGACTTAAGCGACCAATTATAACTAAAGCTTCATAGTTAATATTTTCATCCTAGAAAATACAGAGGAATATTGCTGCTATAAACAAGCTACGTAGGATATGTTGCAACTTCATCATGTTGCTGTATACAACTGGATTAGCTTATATACGAGTAAGCATTTCATCCAGAGAATGGTAGTAAAGGCTCTGAACCTCTGATATAAGCTACTGTTGGGACAAGAAGTTACTAGCAACGACTTCCGCCGTGTTTCTTCTCCTTGAAGTGCTTTACTGTCACCGATTCAGATTCAGAGCAATCTTCTTTCTTGCCAAACCAACCGCCGTGCTTTTTCTCGGCATTCACCTTCTCAATTCGTACAGCTTCGCAATTTTCATTCTTGTGACCTGGCAAAAGGTGCTTCACTTTATCTTTTATGCCTTCCTCCTTGTAACGATGGTATTCCTTCTTTTCGCGGAACTCTTCTTCGTCACTGCTGCTACCCGCCTGTGCAACACAGAAATACTGCTACTTAACAAACCTCGCTATACTTCCGTGGAAGACTTCATAACTTTTATGGCAGTGAATAAATAAATAGCTTTGTATTATGTTCGTAGCTAAAACTCTACTCTCATATAAATAAAACAAGCCACTGGAATATAGTAAGCTGACTCTATCACTATTCACAACTCAAATCGAATCGGAGATCAGCAGAATGATTTTCTAGTTTAAACATGGTTCTTACTGATGTAATCAATATATACGTACATAGCAAAGATAAAGCTCAAACTAGAATTTTTTTGGAATAAGGCAAACAGTGCTTACTGAGCTACCACTTCTCCGAAGCACTCCATGGCGCTTCTCCTCCCAAACTTCTTCGTTAACCTTTTCTTCTCCCCATGGTTTAGAGTTGTTTTTAAATTTAGCTACGGTTTCATTGCGACCGCACCCATCTTCAATAGCACAACTCTTGGAGCTCTCATAATGAGCCGAAGAATGCTCATTTTGTCTGTGGCCTAATCCGAACAAACCGCGCTCCTGTTGCTTGCATACTTCTTGAGCCATCACTAAAACCGCTATGTATTCCTGAGAACTAGTAATTAGACTTCAGTAGTAGTATGGCTGTGGACTAATACGAGCACAAGCTTGAGTTATATAGGAAATGGCTGGCAGTCGTGAGAATTTCTTAATAATATTAGACGGGAATCGCATAAAGTAAATCTTAGGGAGTCCCTAGGTGGCCCACGGGTGCGAATCGCCACTGTATAGTGCACTATGAGAGTGAAAAAGTGGGTGGACGTGTCCTGCAAGGACGTACGTTCTCTTTTGCATAGTATTTCTTAAAGCTTCATTAACTTCATGCATTATAGTGCTTGTGACATGCAATGATCAGATTGTGCATGAGCATTGAGAGGCATGACAGTGTAGCAACTGAAGATCACACTGCAACGTGGATTGCAAGGAATATGAATAGAGCATAAGCTTCTGCACAAAGGATTCGAAAGGTAGCATTGCATTCGTATCTGCTAATGGGCTTTTAGAGTTCTTTAGCCATTTAACGCCCACAAATATCTTTGATAGAATAGATCCTTGATAGGACGTGTGAATAGTGACACAACGATTCTTAGTTGAGTAAGATCAGACAGTCCTTCACAGGAAAAATAACAATAGTATCTTGTGATACCATTCTTTACACGTAAAAGATTCTCTAGAGTGATGTATGTTTATATGCAAAGAGGATCCAATGACGGAAAAGGTGTGATATTGGAGAGAATATCACACCTTTGAGATGCACTCTCTAATGAGGCATTGCAGCTCTCACTAGAGAGTGCACCTCAGAGGCGCCTGCAATGCCTCTGTTGCACAGGTCTGACACTATCCAAGGGGAGAGATATATTTTTTCTCCAATTAGGGAAAAGGTGTGATATTGGTCGTTTGGCAGCTCTCATTAGAGAGTGCACCTTCAAATTCCAAATCACCTCTAGTTCCAGATTGTTCCACACAATCCGTAGAGAATTTCTCTTATCTGGAATTTTCCAACTTTGTATCTTACTTTGGATCTACTGGAGCAGGGATGGCTGATGGATGGATCTTGGACAATGGCATTATAATGTGCCAAGGCCGCATTGTAGCAGATAATGGGGGTGGAGTGATGGCAGTCGTAATAGAGAGTCCGGAGCAGGTTATAGGCGAAAGGGAGGGCCTCAGGAAGGACGGCGGCGGCGGTATGGCAATGCTTGATGTGCTCTGCTAGGGTGTCGGGGACGACTTTTTTGTTCTTGTTGGCTGGGTGCGTATCATACCTATTGGTGTTGTGAAGATGAAGGTATGAACGGGGGTGGAACAAAGAGTGGGAATTTGATGCAAGTGATCTAGCTCCAATTGGAAACGTCGATCATGTGGAAAATTGATGATTGCGCAATGGCCTACAACAAAACAGAGCGAAGGACTCCCGAAAACATCACAAAAATTGCCGAAATCCTTAACTTGGACAAAGCTAGTAAGGATAGCACAAAGAAATATATTTTTGCTCGCCTATAATGCAATTTGATAAATATGAATGAGTATTGAATTAGAGAGGGCAGAAGCTAGGCAGAGAAAAATAATAAAAAGATAATCTAATAAGATAATGAAAAATAAAAGATAAATTGCAATCTAGAACAGTGGAAAACTCTAGAACGGCGATGAATTGCTTCTTCAAGATTTTTAGCTCAGAGTCGGTGTCCTTGAAGGCCTACTTGTCTTCCTAGAGCGTGGCGCGTAGGGTTGCTAGCTCAGTATGTTTTGTTGTTTGCACATGCTCATGACTCTTCTGTTGGTCCCTGTACAGTTGAAACGCTCTGGCTGAATGATCCTATAATATTCTGCCTACTTCCGTTGGAGTTTCTGGGTGGTTGGTGTCTCTTCCTCTGCTGTGGCTACCATTTGGTCCAATGTAGCTTGGATGGCTTGCACTTGCTGGTCTGCCTGGCCTTTTGGATTGCAAAGTTCTCCTAGGCTCACTGCACTGCTATCTGCTCCTTTGAGATGCTGCAGTCCAAGGTGTAGGTGTAATCCTTGAGTGATCTCTCATTGGCTTTGAGAGATTCACGCTCCTGCTCCAGTGTCATCGATTTTAGCACCAAGTACTGGCAGTCGGATTAGTACGTTTGCAGGTAGTTTTCTCCTGAATGAGCTCGGTCTGAAGGTTGGACATGTGCTGATCGTGCTGCTTAGTTGCTAGTTTTGCCTTCTTGAGTTGGTACTTCAGTTGCTTGAACTGCGCCTATGGACCTGCGCCTAGCTCTCAATTCTCTCTTTTTCTTCCTGTCTTTCTAGCTGCCCGACCTTATCTACAATGTTTCCTCTACCACCAGTTGGCCGCGAGACTGTTCATTTGCTCGTTCATTGAGCAGCTGGTGGATTTGTTGCTGGAGGCTCGTTAAGGAACAACCCAGTGCCTGAGGATCCCATCTAGCTGAAGGTGACAAAGTTAAGATGGGGGGTGGTAGCGACGTGGTAACGGAGATGGTGGTGATGGGTGGAACCGTGGCAGTGGAGATGGCAGTAATGATGGGGTTGACTATGGAGGTGGTTATTGCGGTGATGGTGGGAATGACAATGGGGCTATTTATGTAGTGGCTATTCTAGATCTATCCATATCATGGTTGTAGTAAGTGGTAGACCGGTCCATCCACACAAGTGGTAAGAGAGCCTCTTGTCTTACTAGTTCCGTCTCCTTCATTCGTTCCATTCATCCACCCTGTTCCACCAGTTGGTATCAGAGCGCAAGTCAAGTAAACAAAGAGTTATCTATTTTAGTTATTGTCAACATGTCTTCTACAGGTAACACTTCATCTTCTTCATCCAACAAAGTTAGAGTCATTGACAAGTTCAACAGATCTAACTTCTACATTTGGACATTGAAACTCCTAGCAAAGTCTTGGAAGATAAAAGATCAGAAGGCCCTAGTGTCGATCATGCTGAATTTGGCCGACTCTCAGATATCTCACGTTACCACCTGCAAGTCCTCCAAGGAAGCACTGGACTTGTTATCTAATTTGTACAGGACTCAAGATGTAACCATGTGGTTACACCTCAGAAGGAAATTCTTTATGCTGAGAATGTTTGATTCTACCGCCATCACCTCCCACATCAATAGCTTCAAGTCCCTGTTGGATCAACTATCAGCTGTGGGATGTGCCATTCAAGATGATGACGCCATAGTGACTCTACTCTCTTCTTTACTGAAGTCATACGAGCACTTTGTTGTCATGATCTCCACACAACCTGACCTAACACTTCAAAAGGTGATCAGTCATCTACTTCAAGAGGAAATGTAGAGAAAGACCAGCGATTTGTCCTTCAAAGGCAAGTCTGTGGCGCTGTACACAAATAAGAAAAACAATTCCAAGAACAAGAATCAGGTGTAGCAGCAACAGAAGCCTCACACTCAAGTTGAGAACAATGCATCATGAAAGAAGATCTCTTGCAGATACTATGAAAGAGCTAACCATGACATCAAAGAATGTCGCATCCGCATCTACAACTGTTGGAAAAAGAGGGTGTGTCGTGTGTGAGAAACGAAAATAGCTCGAAAAGAAAACGAGCACAAAAAAGGAACGAACTCGAAACTTGAACAAGAAACAAACTCGAACGAAAAGCGTTCGTGCGCAGCGGAATGAGCTATATTACTCTTTCCCTAAGCATGACTACGCCTATCAGAAACAAACAGAATGTGAAGGATTGTTGCACTTGGAATAGACGTTGCAATCAATAGTGCTTGGTTTGAGTCCTTGTTCGATGAGGAATGTGTTGATCCTCTAAAACCAAGCTCTGGCAGACTGTTTCAAGCTGTACAGTGCTTTGTGGAGTTTACAGACATGATTCTTCATACCTTTCAGAACGTATCCTTTGGGCTAGATCATGTAGATATCTTCTTGTATAACTCCATTTAAATAAGCTATTTGTACATCAAGTACTTCGAGGTAGGCAGCTGCAGCATAAGACAGGAGCATTCGGATTGACGAATGTTTGACTACTGGACTGAAAGTCTCACTGTAGTCGACGTTCGGAATCTGACTGAATCCTCGTGCCACCATTCCTTCGATCAATTGCTCCATTGGCATTGTATTCAATCTTGAAGATCCATTTGCAATCAATGACATTGCAACCAATAGGAGCTTCGACTAATGACCATGTCTGGTTCTTGATCAGAGAGGAATACTCTCTGTCCATAGCTTCTCTCTAGAGATCAGAGTCTGGTTGGCTGAGTGCCTCTTCAACTGTTGTCGGTTCCTGTATAAAGAGACATGTAGACTCAGGAGTATATCTTGTGGGATGTGTACGCATAGGCAATGCACCCAAACACTCTTAGGTCCTTCACAGAAGGATTAGAGCCTATCCACACCTCATGGGGTGTCTTTCTTGAGAGGGCCTTGGTCAAACATTTGTTCTGGACGTAAGCTGTAGTAGAGATAGCTTCAGCCCAGAATCTCTTGGGCAGCGATGCATGCACTAGCATACATTTGGTTGATTCAACCAGAGTACGGTTCTTCCTCTCGGCTAAGCCATTAGACTGAGGACTGTAAGGAGTGATGAATTGTTGTTCAATGCCTTGGCTTTGGCAGTACTCCTTAAAATCGATAGAGATATATTCTCCACCATTGTCTGACCTTAGAGCCTTGATCGTCCGTCTAGTCTCCTTTTTTGCATGCTCCTTGAAGATTCTGAAGCAGTTGAATCTTCTGATTTCTTCTTTATAAAGTACACCATAGTCCTTCTGAAAAATTCATCAATAAAAGTTATAAAATATTTTGCATCCTTCAACGAAGTATTTTTCATCGGGCCACAAATGTCTGAATGTACAATGTCTAACAATCCTCTAGCAATATGTTGATGGCTTGATTTTAAATGGTTTCCTAGTCTATTTACCAACTAGACAGTCTGATAGACAGGTAACTCGACTTTATCACGAGGATAGTTGAGATCAAAAACAATAGATTGTCTAGACACTTGTTGTACTTTTATTTGCATGAATAGAAGTACTGAGCACCTGACTAGAGGTAGAAAAGCAATGACTTAATTGATACAAGTATCCATGTCCCTTTTCGAGTGCTAGGATCTTGCCTATCCTATCAACTACTTTGTACTAATCATATTCGAATTCTACTCTATGTCCTAGATCTGTGATTCTGCTTATAGAGGGCATATTCGTAGATAAATTTGGTACATACAGGACTTTAGAGAGTAGCTTAGACTGATCATTTGCAAAGCTATAGCTTGTGTGCTATTGTCGCCAAGGTGAACATATTTTTGGGTACTGTAAGGGTATAGGACTTGAAACAACCAATGAAGCTGGTCATGTGCTGAGTGGCTCTGGAATTCAAGAACTAAGAACTATTGCTGGATGCTCCTTGATGGCCGGTCATGAAGGCATCATGATCCGCTTCTTGAATAGACTGTAGAGCTTTTGCAACTGCATTTGCCACTTGATTCGACTGCCCCTTGCTGTTGTTCTTCGCTTGCAGTATCCGGTAGTTTTGAATTTCATGGTTGTTTCACTTGCAGTATCTGCAAAACAGTTTCTTTTTTGTCTGCGAATTCAACTGTTCTTTGTGTTGTGCTAGTTTCTGGTCTGGCTTTGACTGCTTCGGGCCTTTCTTCTTCTTTTGCTTAGTCGTGTTCTTGTTGGTGTATAAAGCATGAGAATCAGCTGAGGAACTTGAGGCTTCGTTCCTCCGCGTGTCTACCTGCAACAACATAGTAATGACTCTCGAAAGAGTCAGTTCCGGATGTGTCATGATGATCATCACCCACTTGTCATATGAGCTTGACAAGCTTGTAAGCAATTGCATCACTGCATCTTGATCGTCTATGACAGATTTGACAGCGGCCATTTGCCTTAGCAGGTTCTTGAATTGATTGATGTGATTCTACAGGGAATTACCATTTGCCATCTTGAGGGAGTAAAATTTCTTCATGAGATGTAGCTTGGAAGCTATATCTCGCACTTTGTATAGTGTGCTCAGGATGTCCCAGAACTCTTTTAATGTCTGAGCCTCAGATACATGGCCGATCTGGGTATCCATGATGTTGAGGATGATCAGCGCGAAAGCCTTCCCATCCTTTGGCTTTCATTTGGCGATTGCTGCATCGTCTGCTTCGGGTTTCCCTTTTGCACATGTAACAACATCATACAATTTTTCTCGGGTAATATCCTTCGCCGAACTCTCAGATGCAAGATCTAATACAGATAAAATTATGAAAAAACTGGGCGAAGGTTTCTAACACAAGAAAATACAGTTTCCCAAGTTTGACGAGGGTAAAAATCAAGATTTTCTATGATCTGGACAAGAAGAATCTTCGCCAAACTCAAAAATAGTATTTTACTATAAATAGAATATTTTGAAAACTAGGCAAAGGTTTTGGCGAAGGATCAAGAGTAATACTAGTATTTTTGCAAAAAAGTGACTTTTTGGCAAAAATATGACAATACGACAACTGATCTTCTAGAAACCCTTCTATTTTTAGTATTATTCTTTGCCGACCTGGCAGTAGATAGATCTGAATCACACCTATGCACAGTGAATCGGACGAAGGTTCTTTTTTTGTATATTTAGAATTTTGGTGATTTTTTGGTGTTTTTTGACTGTTTTTCTGATGTTTCTGGAAATCTGCTAGGAATTAATCTTTGCCCTTCAAACTGAAGGTTCTGTGATCAAAATTAAAGGTGTTTGCAACTTGGTGAAGGTTTCCTGAAAGAGGATAAAAAGTTATCAGTTCTGATGATGATTTTTGTCTCTTTTTGACCAAAATCTAGCAAATTTGACCGATTTTTGTTGTTTTCTCTGATATCTCAGATCCAAATGGATCTTAAGATTGGTGATCTGAATAGCTTTCCCCTTTCTACAGTCAAATTAGATTTCAAACAAGCAAATCTACTTAAATCAAACAAAATAAATCCCAAACTAATCCTAAAATACAGATCTAACACTATTCATGCCACGACAAGATGCCTAATGCAAGCTAACCATCCAACGATCATGCTGCAAACTGAAAAATTGGCGTAGCTCTCCTGCAATGGTGCCAAAATTGTAGTGGGTTTCTTTCCTTGCCTATCCTGAATCCAAGATCTAGTCAATCTAGCATCAAAAGAGATGAAGTTAGTTGTCACGCGTAGGTTCGTTCCCATGAGAGCGATAGTATAGTTTAGATTTCAGCATGAATGGAAGATCCAAATCTAACTCTAACATCCATTAACCCTAACCATTAACACTACACATCCACAACAAGATAGCTTACTCTTTCTCTCTCTCCCTTCCTCTCTCATAAAAAGCATAATAACAAACAATCCCAATAACATTCAGATCCAACAATTAGCAAAAACCAAAGAAAGCCTGAGAGATGGAGAAAAAGTGATAGAGAGCAAGGACATTCATCAATCCATTCCTGAAGAGAGCCAATCTGCTTTATTGAAATGAGGAATTGAACACGTGTAGGAACTCGAATTGGTCTCTTTTTTATAGTAGAGAGGAGGACCCTGGCCTCTGAATCCAAATGGTCCATTTTTGCCTCCCTAATTATTCAAATTTAAAAAAGAGTGGGAACCATCCAAATTGGAGAAAAACCCAACTTTATTCACTTACTTGACATTTAGGCCATGCAACATTAAAAGTCCCGCAAAAAGGCCTAAAGTCCTTATATTGATTTTCTAATTAATCAAATCTCTATGTGATCATCGGGTTGGACTTACACACGCAGGGTGCCAAATCCCTCTCACTTATTAACTAGGGTTAGGATTGCCTTGGGATCCGCAAACCCTCCAACACCTAGCCATGCACAAATACCTTGAATACAGATTTTAGTTTTGCGAAAGCATTTTAGGTGAGATATTTTAGAACGATAAATTGACAGAAGTTATCAGTCATATAAGAACAGTTTTCTATGAATAGATTTATTTGCGAGCATAGATCTATCTCAACATGAAAAACGAGGAGTCAACGCCAAAACGTCAAAGTCACTGAAGCCAAAGTACCCGAAGTGCTGAAGATGAACCTCATGCCTAAACCAAAAGTTGGACAAGTCGAGCTAGCAGTTAGCAGCTCGACGAGAGTGAGGGCATTGTACTATCATGCTTCACTGCCAACGTTATCAGAGGGTGGCTAACCAATAGACTAGCGTAAAACCTCTCTTGTAATTTGTTGTTAATCTATCTTGTAATCTCATTTGTTGAGATAATGCATATGAAAAAGAAGAAAAAAATATACTTCTACGGAAGTAGATGAGAAGTAGTAAGAGGAGAAGCTATGCATGAAAGTCTGCCAATGAGAAAAACATAGCAATTTTGTAAGAGGAGCGTCAGGCGGCCAACGAGTGAGACACTGAACAACTCACTCAAAATCAAAAGTAGAATACAAAATACTTCCAGTTCTTCCATCTCTGATTGTTGCGTCGCATATGTGTGATTGAATGCTCCGAAGTATGTTATCTATAGTTGTTTGTTTAGGATCCTGCAAAATTTCGCAAGCTAGCCAAAGGAGCAGCACACAATAGGGCAACTAAAAAGACTCACTCCCAAAACAATCTTAAAAAGTCTACATGGTATCAGAGCGGATTGTCTAGACAACACAATATGTCTACAACGATTTAGAAAAAGATTGCAATCAGTCTTGATGGCACAAATTATCGAGTTTGGAAGTTCAAAATCAAAACACTCTTGAAGGGTGAAGGGATTTGGTCAGTGACCGATCTCAAAGAACAACAGCCTCCAGAGAAGACCCTAGGAGAGTTGAATGGATCAAAAAGGATTAGCGTGCAATGGCAATCATCATTTCATCCATAAACAAGGAAATCCTCATGCAGATCGAAGACTATGAGAGTAGCCATGAAGCGTGGGAAAAGATAAAGCAGAAGTAAGAAGTGAGGACTGCTGCATCAGTGATGCACCTACACAACCAACTACAAAGTCTACAATGGGATGGCAACCAGCTGGATCAACATGTCGAGAGGACCAAAACGATCTTTGCTCAACTTGTTGCATCTGAATAGGAGCATCAGGTCCTAACACCACAACAGCTGATGTACTTTATGAAGTCTCTACCTATAGCCTATCAACCGCTAAGAATGCTCATCCTGAGCTTACCAGACATGATGTTCGAGTGAGCTACCAGTCTTGTCACTAATGAGAGACTAATGAGAGATGAAGGAGAAGGAAGAAACCATCAGGAGAAGGCCCTTTTCATAAAGGGAAAGAAAAAGAAAAAGAACAACCCAAGGTTTGACAAGACTCAATCGAAGAAACAATCGACAAACCTCTTCATGTGATCACTGTCAAAAGCCGAGACACACAACAACCAACAGATGCTAGTTCAACCTGAAAATCCCTTGCATGCACTGGAGGAAGAAAGGACATTCAGCATATGAATGCAAATACAACCCAAAAAGAAAGAACAAGGCTGAAAAGGCCAATGTTGTAGAATCGGGGGATGCAAACAAGAGCGACGAAGCCTTCACAATATTCAATGAAGCTCCAACCAGCTACACACAACACGACTACGACATAGTCATCGACTCAGGAGCAACCTTGCACATCACGTTGATCAACTACATAGAACTCGATAGACCAAGAGCAGTGATACTAGGCGATGGGAGCCGACATGATGTTGATGGCATCAGATCTCTACAACTAAGTACATTGTCAGGACAAGCAGAGTTGCAGGGAGAGCTCTATGTACCCCCACTGAGAAGAGACCTACTATTAGTCATGAAGATGGCAGATCTCAGAATTCGAGTCCTGTTTGATGGGAATCCTTGCCGAATGGTCGAGCAAAAATCAAACAAGCTACTAACTGTCGGGTCTGGAGAAGGTAACCTATATCAAGCAAAGATTATCAACAACTGTGATAGCTTATTAAATGCATCAGAAAACGAAGATCAACTATGACATGAGTAGGAAAGAGATAGTCACAGGTCTAAAGATATCTAAACCCAACATCTACTTTTGTGAAGCCTATCAGAAGGGCAAGCAACATCGAATTCCATTTGTACATGAGGGAAAAAGAGCCAAAGAAGTCCTTGAGCTCGTCTACTCAGATGTCTATGGACCGACTTTAGTGGAGTGAGGATGCAGATGTCGAATACTGCAGCTTCACTGAGGAACCGACAACCTACCAAGAAGCTATCCAGAGTTTAGAGGGAGAATTATGGAAGGAGAAAATGTCAGAAGAAATTGAGTCGATGAGGCAGAATTAGAGCCACTGCCCGAAGAAAAGAAGACTGTCGACTACAAAGGGATTTACAAAAGAAAGATAAAGTCATATGGCACTTTTGGATGCTACAAGGCCAGACTTGTCACCAAGGGCTACACGTAGAGGTATGGCATCAACTACTTCGATACATACTCACCAATGGTCAAGATGGCAAGCATTTGACTACTCCTTGCATATGCAATGCAACACAATCTGGAAATTCATCAGATTGATGTTAAGACATCCTTTCTCCATGGAGATCTAGAGGAAGAAATCTTGATGAACCAGCCTGAAGGATGCGAAGATCCCGACAATCAAAAGTACGTCTGTTAGCTGCATCGATGCATCTATGGTCTGAAACATGCATCACGAGCTTGGTACAAGAAGCTCGACAGCCTTCCCAAGTCTCTGGACTTCATTTCTACTCAACCAGACCAATTATGAAGGGGAAGCCTTACAAAACCCTATCGGATTTTCAATGTAGACTATGGTCTACAAAGGACCTAACATTGGGATGGTAGTGAGAAAATTGAGCCAATACGCAATTGAGTAGATGTAGAAACATGTCTAAAGAGAACAACTAGAATTGTTCTCTTGTTTAAGACTACACATGCTTCTTTTGGCCTTGTTCACACATAGTTGTCTCAATATCTTTCTTGACTCTTAATCTTGATGTATCTCTTTTTATTTATATATATGATGGCAACAAATTGATGAGGATCATTCTTTTTGTTGCTTATTTTGTTCTACTTTGTGACATGTGCTTTTGACTTTTGGATTCAACATCAAGTGAGATTAAGTGAGAGTTGATTCGTTGAGACCGGTTGTAACAAAGGAGGAATATTTTGAATAGACTCATAGTTCCATTGAGTCAATGGGAGGAGAGCATTTTGACATGAATCCTGCTCTACTTAGATATTGAGAACATTGTAGTCACTTTAGTTGATTCCTTATCTTTACATGCATGAGTTGGAAATGCTAAATGACTGAAGATGGGCTCCTTTTCCCAGAGCTTATGTCAGTTTAGTATTAATGGCATGTAATCTTAGTGTCCAATAAATGCAAGTCGTAGATCTATACTAAGTAGTAAGTACACAACCATAGCCGGTCAGAGCAGACATGCCATTTCTTCTTACGTCTTTTGACAACATGACTGTTTGCCCACTGCATTTGATATTTCATTTACATAGCTAGTGGCACAAGAAAAATATGACATGTTTCTAGATAGGAAAAAAAGAGATCTTTCTAGTTGCATATGAATGCAACTAGGAAAGTGAAAACTAAAAAAATTGCAACAGTTTTTACTTTGACAATCTAGGAAAAGCAACATTTTAGATTCCTAGACATGAAATATTTTTCCTATATAAAAAACACAAACCGAAAAATCACACTTTACTATATAGAAAACTTAATAAGAAAATATGACATGTTTCTAGATAGGAAAAAAACATATCTTTCCTAGTTGCATTGAAAGATTGAAAACTAGGAAAAAGTGCAATACTTTCCTACTTTGACAATCTTGGAAAAGCAATGTCTAGATTCCTAGACAAGAATTTTCTTCCTACATATTAAGAAACAAGAAACCAAAAAATTAGACTTTCCTACATAGAAAATCAGGCTTTCCTATATAGAAAACTTAATAGGAAATATTCAACCAGAAAATCAGAATTTCCTATATAGAAAACTTAATAGGAAATATTTATCCTATATAGAAAACACAAAGCACAAAGCCCCACAGACTTTTCTAGATAGGAAAATTATATCCTATGTATTAAAAATATCAAAGATACAAAACAAATATGTATAATTAGAGAACCAAGATTCAACCTCTATTGAATGGTAAAATCCAACTTGTGCCTAAAAAAATTGCTACATTTTAAACTGAAACCAACACAACTATGTCATTACAACCTTTCAGAAAGCATTTAGTATAAATATATTGTATTGCTAAAAATATGCCTGATTAAATTGAACATCTCTAAACAAAAGCTCTTTGTTAAAGTCAACTCTCTATCGCACACTATCTCCGATCAATGTCAAATTTGTCTTGCAAAAACATGTCTTCACCAAAAAAAATTCGTAAAAACAAAGAACGTCTACTCACATACATGGACGTCTTTTAACAGTAGCTGTCCAGGTATGTGTTTCTACAACATGACCTTTTTTTCTTTTAGAAGATAATTCGCAATACTTAATCTCACGTCAGCTGAGCTATGATTGCTCGTATGGGTACTACAAACTAGATTGTTTGACAACTTGATTGATAAATAGTAGTTGCCAAGATTTTTATAAAGCTCATTTATCATCTTGACATTTAAAAACTTCATCAAAACAGTCTCTTGATCTTGTTCACATATTTCTAGCTCGCACACCTACAAAACAATCACATTGAAATTAATTATCAAAACACAATATTGAATATGATTCTAGAAAAGAGCAACTTGTTAAACAATTTAATATTTCATACCACTGGCTGATTACTTGAATTTTGATTTTTTGAGCCATAATCAAGCTCATGGAAGGCCTATTATCCAAAAAAAAATGACATAATTTCAAATCAAGTTGAAACACACATACGAAACGGTCTATTTGATAAATATACGTACTCTACAAGACTTTAATCTAAAATTCTTAAAAAACTACAAGCATTTTTAAATTCTTTCTTTTCGATTGAATCGACACCGGAATCCAAGAATATATATCCTCGGATCTCCAAATGTAACTTGCACCCGAAAAGTTTAGGGGTTTTATCTCTTGAATCATACTGCAAATAAGATTCTTCACTTGATCTTGACTCTTTATTATGTCGAAGGTCCATGTTATCAAAATCAATAATTTCAGAATTTTTTAACCATGTGCGAACTACTTGGAGATTAGAAAGATATATGGAATGCTGGTCACTAAAATGTTTGGCCAACAATTTCCAACCATATAACTTGTTGTCATCACGACTTTTTCTTTTGGGTGGACAAAAAATTTGGTTGTAAGTTGGTATATCAATCATGCACATCTCGTGAGCACTAAGATGAACGACTGGAGCTTGCATTTTTGTGATGGAATTTATTCCTTCTGCATCATTCACTCCAATTACATGATTTTGCATCCTAGTATTATCATTGTTGAGAATATTTTGCACCAATGGTTTACATTGGGCCGATGACAAAATCTTCAAAATCTTTTCAATATCGTCTTGTGTGTAACCTTCCATAACCAATATTGCTAAATAACCTGTATATGTTTGAATCATTAAACCACCAAACATTATACTCAAACATGAAAATGAACTCATGTTTAAAAGCACATTTGTGATTGTTGACAATGAATGAAATAATGATCCAGCAATGCTATTTCCAACAATAGCATCGTGCTAGTTCTTTTAATTTGATTTATCTTTAACATACTTACAAAAACATTCATTGTTATCTAAATATAAAAATGTTTGAGACAAACTACATGGTGAACATCTATGGCATAATTAGACATACATTTATATAAAAAAAATGTTACACAAGTTGAATGAAATAAATGATATCTCATCATCATAATTAAATATATACACAAAACATTGTATGTATGTCAACATGAAGAAGGAACACCGATGTATTTTCTTAGCCCTCACTATACCAAGCAACTGGAACTTGTTTTAATGTTCCATCTATCTCTAATCTACGACTTTTTATTGCATGCCAATTTGATAAAAATGTAACACATATGTTTCTTCTTCTTGATCCACCCTCCACATCCCACATTTATTTCTCATCTTTCTTATCCAACCAACTTTCACGAGTTTATTTCCAACATCTACATTTCTGACTACCGCATGTCTTTATAGATGGATTTGAAAGTGCAGATCAAATGTAGAAACTTCTGAAAGGTAGTAGATCTGTGAATGATTGGAAAAATTGCTGCAGGGATCTAACTGGTTTTGATGTCAACATATTGGGAAGGCATATTCAATGAGTCCTTGTATGTTCAAGAGGAAACGATGCCAAATGTTTACTGATTCCTATTAGTGATAGTTTGATTCTCTACTCAATTTCATACCATTTGGCACTTAGTTATCTATTTCTCACTGTCTGTTACCAGACTTCAGATGGTTCTTGGCAACAAGTCTGGATTCAATAGGCAGCTAGGCAACAAGATCGTTATGTAGTATAGTGGTTTTAATCTTGCCTGTCAGAAAATTCTCAGGTTTCATTCACTCCTTGAATCACTCACACTCGGAATAATATGCAAGTCATGGCATTCATGTAAAAATCAGCATGCAACTTGGATGAATGCCTTTAGATTCTTACTTCTGCTTATAGTGAAAATGGGATTGGAAACGTTCTTGAAACTTAGATTAATCTAAAGTATCAAACAAAAATGAAAACAAGAAAACTCGAAACAAAACTAGCAAGCTCACAAGGACAAGGATCAAAAAATACCCATCTCTTGATTCTTGGGCTCCCCAAGAACATCAAGAACTGAAATGTATGAGGATATGCAAGATCTAAATCACAATTTCAGCTTGTCTAGTTTACTTGAAAGCTTGAAACTATTCTAAAGCAAAACAAGAAATCTATTCCACTCTACTCCACAATGCATGAACAAGAAAATAAGGAATTAAGGCTAATTCCATAACCACACTCAAAGAGATGGAAGGGCATGCTCATAATGGAATCAATCAAGAAAGCTATTATAAGGACTTCAAGAATGCCAAAACTAGTGGAAGATCTTCTTTATTAAACTCAAGAGAATGACATTACAAGTGAAATCTCCCTCACAAGAGAGGGGGGCTCTTTAATAAGCAAATGAGTTGCTTAGGTGGAGCCTAAGTGGCAATTCCACAATTTAGCAAATTGCAAGGGGAATTAGCTCCTCCACTAGAGGTCACCATCAAAAGGTGGCTCACTCTACTTTCTTTAAGAGGGGTCTACAGCATTTATTACAAATACTAGCTCCTACATGGTCATTCCATCAATTGGGATTCACCATGAGGCTCACATAAACTTCGACTGTTGTCCTAGCTAGTATTTCTCAGCTCTCATTCTTCATCATTCTCTTTTACTCAGAGACCTCCTCGGTCTAAGGTGAGAGGTGCTCTTAGAATAGATTTGGCCCAACATCTTGGGAATTCCACAAAATCATCCAACAAGGGGGAGTGTTAGAAATTGTCAAGGTTATAGCCCTTTCACAATACTCTAGGAACACAAATGGATTGGTATTTTAGTGGTAGAGCACCACACCAGAATGGGGGAGGTCCTAGGTAGCTTGGACCACACACACCAAGTGTAAAAACTTTTCACAATTGATGCTAGGACTACTGTCAAATTTATATATGAACATATCATTGTGCGCTTCAGATGCCCAACTGAGATAGCCAATGAACGCAGAAGTCATTTTGTCAGTGAGACCATCAAGATCTTTCTAGAAGAATTCTTTCTGATCCATCAATTCATCACTCCATATTATCCCCATGGTAATGGACAAGTCTTGTGTAGAGTTATCACAAAAACAGTCGAAGCTAGAAGATCTGATTGGGAACATAAGCTATATGCTGCTCTATGGGCATTTAGAATAGGGAGAAATGAGATGGAGTCCATGGTAGATGACATAAAATAAAATTTAATCGTGGTTATGTGAAAGAGAAAGATCAAACAGTCAGACAAAGCAATTTGAGAATTAGAAAGAAGTGAAAATCATGCAACACCAACAAAATTTGAACGCAAAATCAAACAGTAATTTATTCAAATTGAATGTATGGAAATATAAGTCAGATGATGCTGGTGAGCACAAAAAAATAGCGGGCAAAACCGAGTGCTCACAAAGCTAACTACGATCTGTAACAACTACGAGCTTATTCAAACAATCAGTCTGAAAGAGAGAATCAATGCTTGAAAGCATCTACTATGTCTATCTCTGATAAGATGTCATCTCAGCGTTATGTGTGCTTGAGCATATACGGAATCAGCCTATCTCGTTTGGCATCAATTGGCTTACATTGGTATTGGAATGCATAATTAATTGATTACAATGATCAACTATACACAATTTATATGTGTGCAGATGTATGTACAAGAAGATGGCATGGAGCCATTTCGCCGTATGGAGTAGATCGTGGTTGTTGCTGTCATTGTCCAAGTAGTTGCACAGTACAGGAAGTGGGTGTGAGAAGGCTTTAACTATCTTGACCCCGTTGACTATTGACAAGTTTGATAAGTCGGCCAAGTCGGATTTCCCCGACTTGTCGATCAAGTCAGACTGCCATTCTGCCATTCTCTTGCCTATCTTTGATAATAGGGTATTTCTTCAAAGTGTGCGACAATGTGTGTAAAACTGCAACAATATGAATGGAACTAGATTAACATGGGATTTACAAAATAGAGGAATAATCCAACAACCCCCCTTAATCTGGATCCATGAATGCCTTGATCTTTAGACTAAGTAATACACAATTTTTTTTTATGTGCATCAATGCTCAAAGGCTTGGTAAACAAATCTGCGATCATTTTTTGTGTCCGACAGTATGTTAAGATTACCTCTCTATCAAGAATCTTACTTCTTACATAGTGATATCGTATCGCAATGTGCTTACTCCTAGAATGAAATCTAGGGTTGGACGATAAAGCATGAATGATAAGGCAATGGCACTCTGATTATCACAAAACATAACTATAGGAGTGTACTAATTCAGATTAATATCTAACAATGGATTTCTCAACCAAATTGTTTTTTTAATAGCTTGAGAAACAGCAATGTATTCTACTTTTGTATAGGAAAGAGCAAGAGAGGTTTGCTTGCGACTAGTCCATGAGATAGGACCGTCGTTGAAAAAGAATGTAAATCTAGATGTGGATTTACGAGTATCTACATCTCCTCTCTAGCTTGCATCTGAATATCCACTTAGCTGATGAAGATTGTCGTTGTTGACTTTTTCATAGCAAATTCACAGGTTCGTTGTAGTTCGGATGTACCTCGTGACTCTGATGAGAGCCTTCCAATGTATGATGTTAGGATTAGCCATGAATTGGCTTAATGAGATAATTACAAAAGCGATGTCAGGTGTTATATAGACCATTGCATACATGAGAGAGACGAGTATCGATCGATACAGATACTCTCTCATTTGATCCTTTTTCTGCATTGTCTTAGGACAATGGTCCGGGCGACAGTCGCAGGCCTGAATCCAATGGTGAGTGAGATTCTTTGCAATTAATCAGTTATATTTGATGAGACTATTATAAAGATACCTTTGTTGAGTAATGTGGATCAAGCATCTCTCTCTATCTCGATGGATTTGAATTCCAAGACAATAGTGAGCCTCACCCAGATCGGTCATGTCAAACTTAGAGGATAACATCTGTTTAGCATCCTTCATCTGATCAGTAATATTGTTAAAAAGCAATGTATCATCGACATACAAGGTGATGATAATGAAAGAATGATGCACTGACTTGAAATAAAGGTTAGAATAGGTAGTGTTTGGTTTGAAGCCATGTTGGATGAGGAATGTGTTGATTCTCTGAAACCAAGCTCTTGTTGATTGTTTCTAGCCATAAAGTGTCTCATGGAGTTTACAGACATGATTTTTTGTACCTTCAAGAACGTATCCCTTGGGCTATATCGTGTAAATGTCTTATTCTATAACTCCATTCAGATAAGCCGTATGTACATTGAGTTGATGTACTTCGAGGTCGGCCACAACAGTAAAAGATAAGAGAACTCAGATCGATGAATGCTTGACTATTGGATTAAATGTCTCATTGTAGTCGATGTTTGGAATATGAGAAAATCTTCTAGCTCCTAGTCAGGACTTCCTTCGGTCAATACTCCCATCAGCTTTATACTTGATCTTGAAGACCCATTTGCAATCGATGAGATTGCTGCCGGTAGGTAGTTCAACCAATGACCATGTCTAATTTATGATCAGAGAGGAATACTCTCTATCCATTGTTTTTCTCCAGAGATTGGAGTCTGATTGCCTAAGTGCCTCTTCATCTATAGTCGATTCTTGCATTAAAAGACACACAAACTCAAGAATATACCTTGTGGGCTGTGTGCGCACTCGGTTCGATCTTTTTGGAGGTTGCATTGGTTGATGATCCATTCCTTGGTTGGGTTGTTGCTGATTAACAAAAACGTCTTCATCTAATTCATTATTGAGTAGTCAACACGATGGAGCTTGAAGCTCATGGTAGATATCATTTACTACCAAAGAAATAAAAGACAACGAGATAGCATGCCTTCCGGCACTGGCTCCACAACTTGCATGGCAACAACACATCTTCTAGGGAACTCTGTCAGAAGGCCCAAAGTCTAAGTTAATGAAGTTTGCTTAAGTTCTAAGTAGGAGTCAAAGTCAAAATTTGGTAGGTGGGGTGTACTTCTTTGTGCACCCTAGATCGAAATGTGTTTCTTTTGAAGGGCTAGGATTTCAATCCTCCCTTCCTTGAAGTAGCCAATAGAAACAAAGGGGCAAGGCCTCCCCAAGAATAAAAAGGCACCTCTTGTACTTCATTTTACATGCTTAATAGAGAGGAGACTCTACCGTTTTGGAAACAAACATCCTCATGTGCTATTGCTTCATTCCTTATGCTCTCTGCTTATGCTTTCTAGTTGTTTCCCATTTTTGCAATGTTCTTTGATTTATGTTCTTCAATGGCTTTTCCATTAGAATGTAGCCTTGAGCACATGAGCTAACCTCCCTCACCCTTTCTTTTTCTCTGTTTCTCTATTTTTATGATGGCGTTCTCTGTAGAACACTCATTCCTGTGGTGTCATTGATTTTTAGATGTTCCTTGTCATCTGCAACAATAATACATTGGCGAAAGTATTTTGCACCAAAAAATATCATGAATTCACCATTGTTTTGCATGGTAAAAAAATGATGCTCGTTGTGCTTTCCAGTGACCTACATTATTTTCCCCATTGGTGTCATCTGTCCTAACAACCATATGGTCTCCTATTGCATATGTCTCGCCACCAAAGAACACTTTGTTGTAAATCATTATTTGCCCAAAGTATCCATGCCCTCTTTCAATTTGCCAAAAATGTTCCGCATATGTGTCTCCTCTTCCGTGGGTGCACGACACTGCTTTCTTTTTTTTTGTTATGGCTATCCCCTTTGTGAGCATAATCTCCTCGCATGGATATCCACATTTATGTGCTAAATATGTTTTCCATATTTCCTTTGCCTTCGAAACAGATGTATTCCACGTTTGTGAAATGAACAAATGAGCCGTTTGTAGTGCATATCCATCAGGAAGAACCAAGAATGCATGAAAATGACCAAGCATCCTCTGAGGGGGGAGAAGCCCATCCTTATCCATTTGAATACTCTCAAAAGTTGATATAAATACTTTTCTCCTAAAAAATTGAGAGTAAGAAATTTCGTTGCTTTTATTATTTGCGGAAATATTGACGTAGGTCGAAACCTTGCATTCAAAGTCATCACACCAATACAAATCATGATTTCCATGTCGATATATATCATCCAATATCTCGCCATTTCCTACATACACAAGTGCGAGATAAATTGGCAATGCAAGAGCAATAGACAAACTACATGGAAATCATGAGGTCTTATAATGATTCCAACCTACAACGTGTTTCAATGTGTGGGAGCAGGCACTGATATCATTCTATGGGCAAATTTAGATATCAGCTCTGATACCACTTCTATTGGAAGAAAAAGAAGGAAGTTGTTATAACCAAGACTGTAGATTACTTAGTGAATGGAATTACGAGCAATTCTTTGTGTGTGGAATCAGATTATCAGTGTAGGAGTCATAGACTACCGTAAAAGAGAGATTGCAAAAGGAATTAGGCATCTGAGACAACCATGCAATCCTCTAATATTGATAACTTGATATGAAGAGAATGTAGAATTAATTCAGACATCAAAGACAACCATACAATTCTCTTCTTAATAACGTTTGTGTGAGAGGAGCGAGAGTTATCATTCAATAAGAATGCAAAGGTGTAAAACAATAGCAAATTTGTATATTGAAGTTGTAAAGACAACGATCAGACCACAATACAATTGCGCTGATAAGAGCGTGATCCTACTAACAGATTCAAGACAATTGCTAAGATTCTAAAATAGTCCTCTCTCTCTCTCTCTCTCTCTCTCTCTCTCTCTCTCTCTCTCTCTCTCTCTCTCTCTCTCTCTCTCTCTCTCTCTCTCTCTCTCTCTCTCTCTCTCTCTCTCTCTCTCTCTCTCTCTCTCTCTCTCTCTCTCTCTCTCTCTCTCTCTCTCTCTCTCTCTCTCTCTCTCTCTCTCTCTCTCTCTCTCATCACTAACTCTGAAGAGTCAGTGTTAAGGATCTTACTAGCAGTATACTTAGCTAATTTGCAAGCAATCTAACACAATCAGATAAACGATAAAGAGAGATCACACACCAACCCAAGAGAACACTTCTGAGCTTTATTTTACAAAACAGACTAAAAGGTACATATACACGGTCTAGTTTTTGTGGGGTACCGCTGCATGGCAGTTCGGTCCCCATTACGGGATGCGTGTCCCAACTTACACTAAGTGTACCATCAAACTGGCACTCATGCATACTATCACAAAAGCAGTAAAAAGATCGAAATCACTGTTAAACACGAAAAGTCATGAACTGTGAGAGAAACTTGGGCTTACTTATTCTAACACTCTCCCTTAAGCCCTAGTTTATCTTCTTTACAAAGAGCTTTTCTCTAAAACACTCAAGCTTATCAGTACTTAAAGGTTTAGTGAATATATCAGCTAACTGATTCTCTATTTTACAATGCACTATGTCTATTTCATTAGATAATAACTTTTTTCTAATGAAATGATATTTAATTTCTATATGCTTCATGCGTGCATGAAATACAAGATTTTTAGCTAGTTGTATAGCACTCTGACTGTCACATATGATCACAGTAGGCTTATTCTGCAGAATTCTAATGTCTTCTAAGATTCTTCTTAGCCAAACTGCTTCCTACGTAGCGAACATATTGCTTTGTATTCTGCTTCTGTAGTAGAAAGAGTAACTGTGTCTTGTTTCTTACTTGACCAAGAGAATACACCATTACCAGCATGAAATACATAACCTGTGGTAGATCTCCTGTCATCATTACAGCCTGCCCAATCTGAGTCAACAAAGCCTTGTAAAACTGGTAAAGTATGTTGCCTCTCATACAACAATCCATGGGTTAACGTGCCCTTCACATAACGAAGAATCCTCTTCGCTGCTTTCCAATGAATCTCTCTAGGAGTAGCCATGAATTGACTTACAACGCTTACAGCATAACTTATGTCAGGCTTGAGCATTCCACTCCCTATGCGACTCATTTTAAAAACTATTTTTCAAAGAAACACTCAAAAAAAGCCTTGGTTAATCACCCGTCCTCTTGTAGTGACAATACAACATGCTTATAGGGATGGGGCATCCAAACCCCACTGGTGTTCAAGAACAGATGGCAACACACTAAAAACTCAAGCAAAAACACAAAAAAAGTACAGGCTTAAAAAAGATGCCACGACAACTAGGATGCAAAGCGTAGGCAATTCTAAGTTGGGCTCGAGCGGGAAGGCAGATTTGCAAACAAGCATGGTAAGTGAATCTAAACTCTAATAGTTTGCCTTTGATTTCATATGATTTTCTTTTTAATATGCATTAATATGAATAACTCCAACCTGGCCCTAAACTAATTTAAACTTAAGGGATAGTGGATGTCTACCAAAACTAAAGAAGAGTACGATACCCCTTTAGGGAATCCTATGAGGCATTAATAGATACATTGGAGAGTGAGGGTCAACCTCTACATGTAAGTTTCTTTGAAACATTTAAATTTTGTATTCATCATATATTATTGTAAAAATGTGTTCACTATTAACCAAAATCATTAAATAGTAAAGTGTCTTGTTTGCTTGTATTCATGCATAGTGGACATCATGACGATGACGACGAGTAGATTAGGTTTAAGCTATATTTCACTTGTAAATATATCAAGTTAGAGAGACTACGAAAGCAACAATTTTGTAATACATTGATTGACATTATCAATATAATATTCACAATATTATTATTGGTCTTTTATTATGTGGATTGTATTTTACAATTTTAATAATGTATAATGTAGTTTGCATTGCATTTTCATATGTGCAATGTTGCATCAAGAAACGCAATGTCGGATTCCAAAATGTGCAATGTAATAACTTAGGAGTTCCAAAATTATGTGAAATGTCGGATTCCAAAATGTGCAATGTAATAACTTAAGAATTCCAAAAAGCAATGTCATATATACGAATCAAAATGCAATTTTACACCATGTAATAAGGTATTGCAATTCATAATGTGCATGAAGTAATGCAGGAATACAAAGTGCCTCATGCTTGTTGTTTGATCCAAATATCAAATGCAATCCAAAAATGTTGTCTCAAAAGCAATCCAAAAACAACTCTCCAAAAACAGCTCGATCAAAATTTTTACACATCTATTATTCTTTTTAATCTAATCAGGAATGTTGAGACTCGTTTTATCCATCGCATTCCAAAGGCTAGTTATTCGCCAGGCATACATCGGGTATTCGTCGGATGCCTCTAAACATTGTTTTGTTAACAAACGTTGGAATCCTGTAACTAGAAACATGTTGCATTCCAATGCATATTTATCTGGCAGGCATCCGTCAAAACGATTATTCTGTTAACATACGTCGAATTCCGATGCACTGAAATTCGTCGGACTGCGACATCCACGTCGAATTATCCACTCCGGTCCACGTCAACTAGAACATGGAATTGGACGTCGGATTTCGACGTCCAACATGGACGCCGATTTGTGATTGATATATCAAGTTAGAGATACTGCGAAAGCAACAGTTTTGTAATACATTGATTGAGATTATCAATATAATATTGCAATTTACAATATTGCTATTGGTCTTTCATTCAATAATGTATAATGTAGTTTGCATTGCATTTTTGTATGTGCAATGTTGCATCAAGAAGCGCAATGTCGGATTCCAAAATGTGCAATGTGCAAATATGTCGGATTTCAAAAAGCAATGTGATATATATGAATCAAAATACAATTCAGATATTGCAATTCATAATGTGCATGAAGTAATGCAGGAGTACAAAGTACCTCATGCTTGTTGTTTGATCCAAATATCAAATGCAATCCAAAATTGTTGCCTCGAAAGCAATCTAAAAACAACTCTCCAAAAACAGCTTGATTTTTTTTTACACATTTATTTATTTTTTTAATCTAATCAGGAGCATTGGATTCCGAGATTGTTTTATTGGTCGCATTCTAACGGCTACTCATTCGTCGGGTATTATGCCTATAAACATTGGTTTGTTAACAAATGTTGGAATCCGATAACTAGAAACACGTCGCATTCCAATGCATATTTATCCGGCGGATATACGTAGGACATCTGTTGGGACGGTTTTAACGATTGTTCTGTTAACAAATGTTGAATTCCGATGCACTGAAATTCGTCGGACTGTGACATCCACGTCAGATTATCCACTCCGGTCCATGTCAACTAAAACATGAAATTGGACGTCAGATTCTGACGTCCAATATGGACGTCGATTTGCGATGTCTAGCATGAACGTTGAATTCTGATGTAAATCGATGTCCACATTGGACATCGGAATCCGATGTCCAACTTGTTGTCGGCCTC
This sequence comes from Diphasiastrum complanatum, assembly GCA_029204225.1. Lineage (NCBI taxonomy): Eukaryota > Viridiplantae > Streptophyta > Lycopodiopsida > Lycopodiales > Lycopodiaceae > Diphasiastrum > Diphasiastrum complanatum. Next base: position 13,797,201 of record CM055114.1, on the reverse strand, counting down.
TACCATCCGAGTAAGTTGTTTGACAACTCGATTTTGAAGAGGTGTCGGATTGCGATGGATATTGTAGCTGTCGGAATCCGATGACCTCATTCTGACGTGTTTTCTAATGCCTGCGACAAACAAATAAAAAATTATACTCGCAATTAGCCATCGCAGATCACGTCTGGAAATCGCGATGGGTGTTGTAGTGAAATTCACATTTTTCAACTTTAGAAGCTACCATATTTTGTATAGCTTGAAATTAATTAGATTCATATCCATCAATATTGCTTCCTCATTACACTATTTATGCTTGATTGGAAAATTTGTGATATTGCATTGCTTACTTTCCCACATTGTCCCTATATTGAGAATTTCATTTGATTCTTCAAATCTAACATAATATAAAGGTCCTCATTGAATATATGGTTCTAAATTTGATTGATATCCTACCAAAACTTTCAATGCTTGTTGTAAAAGACATAAGAATTCTCCGATAGTTATATCTATCTTACTTGAAAGAATATTTGCAACTAGCTTCATTTTAGAAATCTTTGGTTTAGTCATCTGAAAAGGCTCCTCATGTTGATGTAACTAAGTATTTACATATTTTGTTGATGTGAACTATGTATTGAATCTAGCTAATCTTCATGAACTATGTATTGAATCTAGCTAATCTTTGAAGCTTTTTACCTGGTTCAATAGGAGTGTTTACTAGTTTGCAATCCTGCAACCTAAACCTGTGTAGTAACTCTTTGACACACTTCACCTGTGTAAAACCCACTTCATGTCCTTTTTGCCACACTTCTACTCCAAGGCAGTAATGCATTAGGCTGAGATCCGTCATCTCAAATTGTTCCATGAGGTCTTTCTTGATCTTGTCTATTATCTCTTGATTATTTCCCGTAATAATCAAGTCATCAACATAAAGAGCAATCAAAGCAACCATACCATCAAAGCATAAGACATATAGATTTGGATCAGAATGTGTTCTCACTATCCCCTTTGAATGAAAGTAGGCATCAATCTTGCTATACCACGCACGTGGTGCTTGTTTAAGACCATAAAGCGCTTTCTTCAAGCGACATACTTTATTTTCTTGTCCTTTCGTTACAAAGCCTTCGGGTTGATCCATGAACACTTCTTCTTCTAACTCACCATTCAGAAAAGCAAATTTCACATCCATCTGATGCAAAGGCCAACCAAAATGTGAAGCTAAAGCAATAAGTAGATGTAGAGTATTCCACTTACAAACCGGCGCAAAGGTCTCCTCATAGTCGATGCCTTTATTTTGTGCGTACCCTTTGATTACCAATCTTGCTTTGTGCTTTGCTATGCTTCCATCTGCATGGTACTTAGTTCTGTATACCCATTTGCAACCAATGGGTTTCTTGCCAACTGGTGGCTCTACTAAGTCCCATGTGCTATGCTTAGCAATTGACTCCATCTCCTCTCCCATGGCCTTGACCTAAATGTCATCATCCTTCGCTTCACCATAAGTCGAAGGTTCTTTGATTTGAATAATGCTAGATAAGAGAGCATAATTTGCTTCATACCTTTCAAGCAGTATCTTCTCTCTTGTTGATCTTTGTAGCTCTCCCTGGTTAGATGATCCTGGAAAGTCATCTATGTCGTGGCTCTCCATCAATTTCTCAAACCACTTAGGGAGCTTTTTGTCAGGTGATCGGCTTCCTGGTGAAAATATATCCCACGGTACATCCTTTTCCTTGCGTTTGTCACCTGCAACTTCAATCCTTCTTGCACCAAAAGGTTTGTCCCTACCTCTCCAACCTGTAGAGTATTCAGTCAAGAAATTCCGTGGAGAAACGGTGATTTTAGCTCAACTTGACAAGTGGCTTTTTTCACCTTTTTATCGCAAATCTGCTACGTTAACTGTCTGGAGACAAATCTCTGACATAAACCTCAAAATCTCTCCATGGCTGGTTGACAATGTGATTAGCTTCTTTCTTGTCCTTCCGGCATCCAAAACAGTGCACAAACAGCGAAGAAATCACCAGTTATGTATAAAAACCGTAACCCCAAGTCCGGTTTCAATTTTCAGTTGGCTTCAAAATTGTCAAATTTTCACCAAAATTTGGCTCTGTCTGATGCTATGCACAGGCTAATAATCCTTCTACTGAGCTTAGCAAGCCTCTATAAATTAAAAATCATGCACCAGTGCTTCTCTTTTCGTCTTCAACCCGTCATAAACACCGAACTCTCAGAAGACATTCTCCCGAAGCTCTCTTCAATGGCGACACTGTACTGTGTACACTCCCTGTACGGCTCAGATACCAACTTAGAATTTGCTTTGCACAGGAACACAGATCATGCCACACAGAACACAAACAGAAAACACTCTCCTCAGCAAGCTCACATAGCAACTGTCTTTCTCAAAATGAAATTACACTGTACATATAGTTGTTCACTTAGGCAATCCATGCATGACCCAGGTTGTCGTTGTAGGAATGCGTGTCCCATCGACTTGCCTCGTGGTGAGGCCAACTGATCCTTATCTACTGATAGGACCCATAGTACAGTAACACAGTGATTCTAACTTTAATTCTAACTCAAACTCCATGAATGAGCCTCCATTTCCCTCTTGTCACAAGAAACCATTAAGCCTTGGAAATCCATGAGTAAGTGAGTACATACATGATACTAAAGCAAAACCACATGACTCCATAAACCAAGCAAGTTTTACTAGTCCATCTTCAAAGTCTACTTGACACAAAAAAAATGACCATGAATTCACCAAAACTTGACAATCTCCAACCATTGGCACTAAGTAGCTCAACACTTGATAACTTAGCCATGGATGAGTGATATAATGAACCTCCAATAGCTTCATTTCCATCAACAAAACCATCCAAGAATGCTAGTACAAATCCAACATCAAAATAATACTCACCAGTGTAGCTAGTTTTACCATATCTTGACAATTCGCACACCACATGAAAATGCTCAAACATGAGATAGTACAAGTAAAGTAAACTTGAAGAACACTTCTTGTTGCTCCTTTGACCTTTACTTGAGTCTTCAATAAGCTAAAAAAATAGATCCATAACATCTTTGCCAATTACCTCTCCTTTGATGCTCTTGACTAGCTCCAAATTGCCAACTTCTCTTTTGACTAGTTGAAGCACTTTAAGATCAACCTCTTGATCATCAACTTGACCATCAAATTCATTGAACAAACTTTGTTTTCCAGATCCATTACTTGATTTTATAGCAAGATAACATCCATCCACTTGCATGGCTCCATGTACACAAGAAGATCCTCCAAAAGATGTTTCATTCAAGCTTGATACTCAAGATCCATTGTGATGCCTACTTTCGTTCAAAGGGGATGGTGAGAACACATTCTGATCCAAATCTATATGTCTTATGCTTTGATGGTATGGTTGCTTTGATTGCTCTTTATGTTGATGACTTGATTATTATGGGAAATAATCAAGAGATGATAGACATGATCAAGAAAGACCTCATGGAACAATTTGAGATGATGGATCTCAGCCTAATGCATTACTGCCTTGGAGTAGAAGTGTGGCAAAAAGGACATGAAGTGGGTTTAACACAGGCGAAGTATGTCAAAGAGTTACTACACAGGTTTAGGTTGCAGGATTACAAACCAGTAAACACTCCTATTGAACCAGGTAAAAAGCTTTCTAAGCTTAATGAATCACAGTCATTTGATGCTACGCTATATAGACAGTTAGTAGGGAGCTTGATTTACCTTACCACAACTAGACCAGATATATGCTATGTTGTTGGCATTGTAAGTCAGTTTATGGTAGCACCTACGGAAACACATTGGAAAGCAGCTAAAAGCATTTTGCGTTATGTGAAAGGCACTTCAGAGTATGGCTTGATTTACAGGAAGCATGATGGTTTACCTGAGTTGTGTGGCTATGTGGATGCGGACTGGGGAGGTGACTATGATGATCGTAGATCCACCACAGGATATATATTCCAGTTTTGTGGTGATTGCTTTTCCTAGTCTAGTAAGAAGCAAAGTACAATTGCTCTTTCCACCACAGAAGCAGAGTATAAGGCAATGTGTAGTGCTGCACAAGCTATATGGTTGAGACAAATCTTAAAAGAAATTGGCATAAAACAGAAAAATCCCACGACTTTACATAGCGACAGTCAGAGTGGCATTCAGCTAGCAAAGAATCCAGTGTTCCATGCAAGAACTAAATACATTGAGATTCAATATCACTTCATACGTGAGAGGCTGCTAAGTCGTGAAATTCATTTTGTTCATTATAGCACAGAAGAACAACTAGCTGATATTTTCACTAAGCCACTTACTGGAGAAAAGTTTGATAAGTATAAATCAAAACTTTCTATATTTAAAGTTTGTTGACTTTAAAGCTATGTATATGACTGTATAAAAAGTGACTCTACTTTAAGAGAAAGAGTTAGAATTAAAGTTAGAATCATTGTGTTACTGTACTGTGGGTCCTATCAGTGGATAAGGATCAGTTGGCCTCGCCACGAGGCAAGTCGACGGGACACGCGTCCCGCCAACGGCAACCTGGGTCATGCATGGGTTGCCTGAGTGAACAACTATATGTACAGTGTAATTTCATTTTGAGAAATACAGTTGCTATGTGAGCTTGCTGAGGAGTGATTTTCTGTCTGTGTTACTGTGTAGCATGATCTGTGTTCCTGTGCAAAGCAAATTCTAAGTGATCCATCATCATCATCATCCAAAGTAGGATCCTTTACATCAACATCAAGAATGTTATATCCATACACATATTTATCAATCATGCTTGAAGACACTTTTGGAATGTTCCCTCATCAAAGATGACATCTCTACCAAGAATGTAAACCTTGTAGGCTTTGCTCACCTCACTATATTTAACAAAGATACCTCTTGTTGAAGATGGATCCTACTTGGTCCTATTATCAAGAATAATGTTGACATAGCATGTGCATTCAAAGGTTCTTGGAAAGTTAACACTCGGCCTCCTCTTGAATAGCATCTCAAAAGGTGTCCTTCCATCGAAAATAGCACTCGGCCACCTATTGCACAAGAAATTGGCACACAACAAAGCTTGATCCCAAAATGGTTTGTCAAGATTAGCACTTAATCTCATGGCTTGAGCACTTTCACATAAAGTCCTATTCTTCCTTTCAGCCACTCCATGTTGTTGTGGGGTCCTTGATGTTGTATATACCCTCTTGATCCCATGCTCATCACAAAAGGCCTTCAACTTGGTAGATATGTACTCACCATCATTGTCACTCCTTAAGCACTTGATCCTTGTGGAAAATTGGTTCTTGCTTGCATTCTTGAACTTGATAAAGACATCATACACTTCATCCTTGCTCTTTAGTAGATAGATCCAACAAAATGTACTAAAATCATCAATGAATGTTACATACATCTTAGCTCCACTATTGCTAATTGTAGTAAATCCATGAATATCCGAATGTACAAGTTGAAAAGGCTTTGTAGATCTAGTAGAAGGTAGTCTATGTGACTTAAGCAAAGCACAAGACTCACAAACATGATTGATGCCACTTAAGGAGCTTGGAAGGCCTATCACAACCTTCTTTCTAGCCATTACTTCCAATGACTTGAAGTTGAGGTGTCCCATCCTTTTATGCCAAACCTCTTGAATAGGTACTCGCTCTTTTACAGCACATCCAACTTGGTTAGCAGTAACAAAAGCATCTAGTTTAGACAATTTCCCTTTCCTTCTCCCTTTTCCAATCAAGACATCCTTCCTTTTGATCATACAAGCATCTTCATCAAACTCAACCTTGAGACCTTTACTTAGCATTTGACTCGCACTAAGAAAATTCTTGGTAATAGATGAAATAAACAATACATCCTCCAAATGAACATTCCTATTTGTAGAGAGAGAAATAGAAATTGTGCCATTCCCTTTGATTGCACACCATTCTCTTTGATTGCACACTCACCATCATTGGCCGTATAGATCACCGTTTTGTCATCTCCATATGACAACAAAGAGGTGAAGTACTCTTTGTGAAAAGTCATGTGTAAACTTGCTACTATCAATACACCAAGAATCTAGATCTCCATCATTAGCAAGCATACATGAAGACATCACAAAAGCATTATCATGTGCATCTTGAACATCCAAACCATCCTCATCAAGAGTAAGATTACCTTGTCTCCTTGATCTCTCTTCTTCTTGTAGCACTCACTTGCAAAGTGTCCTTTGATGCCACAATAGAAGCACTTGAGCTTTGATCTATCCTTCTTTTTTCCACTTGAAGAAGCATCCACTTGATCTTGTCCTTTAGAACACTTACTTTTGATTTTGCCCTTGAATTTGCCCTTTGTGAACAAAGCATCCTCTTGAAGTGTTGATGTAGATCCACATCTTGTTTGAAGCCTATATTCTTCATTGATCAAGATCTTTTAAAGATCCATCAAATTTGGCAAAGTCTTTTGAATAGCAATACTTTGAACAATGTTAGCATGAGCATCCAATAATCCATTAAGAATTACTTGAACAAGCTCTCCTCTCAATGAATATCAATCATCCTTAGATGAAGTACACTTACCAACTTTCTTGAGAAGCTCATTGGTAACATTCATCTTGATAATGTGTAGAGTCCTTTTGGCCCTCTTATCATACCTCATTTGATCTTGTTGTGTTGTTGTTCCTCCTCCAAACCTACAACAATATCCAAAACATCATTCATCTCAAGAAGTGATTCCATCCTCACTTTCCACAATGAATAATTACTTGAGGTAAGCCTATCATTGGCTTCCAACATGACTCCACCATGATGACTCCACTTGAGGTTGCCATGTAGCAATGATTTGATCTTCTTTTTCAACCTGTTTCAATGCACAAAGCACTCCTTTGAACAACAACAAATGTTTTCAAAAAAAATCACAGATTTGAAACTATCTCAACAATTTTCTTCTAGCACTTATACCAAGCAAATCAACACATAGAATCATGGAATCTTGATCAACCTATCATTCTATCCCCAGTCTAATGACTTTGGCCACTTCCTAAGATCAAAAGACACTCAAATGAAGTCCAACAACCTCACTATCTAGAGATCCAATCAAACTTAGAATTTTGACAAGATCACAAAAAATTGACTATTCCAAATCTACATGCAAATGCTGAAGATTTGATTATGCAATCTATTAGCCACCACTTAGGCTGATCCAATGATCCAAAAATGGGTCAAATCTAGTATGTGAAATCAAAATTTGAAATTTATCAAGTCTATAGACCTATATAGGATTTTGATCTACAAAAGATCGAATCTACAAAAGTAAAAAACTCAATTCTGGTGTAGAATCCTCTCTAGCATGCTCTAGCTTTGATATCTTCACCAAATCATTGATATATATGATTTCCTCCATAACCTAAAACAAAAGCTCTTATACCAGGTGAAGGATTTAGATCATTGATGATCTAATCCACAAAAAGATCTTGGGTTACAAAAGAAGATACTCTACCAATGTCACCAACGTAGAAAAATCAGCATCTACACACAAAATGAGATGCAAACTCTAGTAGAACTTGATCAACCAAATGATAAAGTTTTGTTGATGTCCATATAAAATCAGCAAACTATTGTAATTCACACGTGTGGATCCAAAAATAACAAATATAGATCATTCTACACATAGAATTGAATGCAATCACAAGCATTGTGCACCAATGGATAGTAGAACGCAAGAGAACCATGTATAAGCATGAAATGAGATAGAGAAGAGAGAAGATGTGTCTATCCATGAGTTTCCTCCTTTTATAACAGGTCCAAACCCTATTTGGCCACTTGGTTTTCCCTCCAAAATGGTACCCTACTATTTTTGGGTCTAGATTCAAAGTCCCAAACTTTTGAATTTTTATCTACTCTGTCTTTTAACTTTCCCACACTTTCAAAAAGTGTTTATTTAATGAAATTTAGACTAATGAACTTTGAAAAGTCAAACTCTAAGTCTAAAGCAAAGTTGGCCTCAATTTTTCAAATACGGAAATATAGCAAATATGATTAAACTAGTTGAATCTTTCACACTAGACACTCTTTTTGAGACATATGGAGTAGTGCATGTATGTGTGACTGATATATGCATGAGGACCGCATGGGAGTTGTGATCTATTTATAGTTGGATTGCATGGGGATTGCATGAGTTCATCCACAAGAATCTACTCTTTGTATATTGGGGTAGAGATTCTCTTGTTGACAACTTTTGGTTCAAGTTACCAGTGGCTCTCTTCTCCTCAAGCATTCACATGGCATGGCTCAGGGGCTAGATCTAGGGTTGATTTAGGATTGATCTACAATTGTTTGGGAGGTTTTGCTCCTACATGTCTCTTGTTGTGTTCTCCTATCCTCATTTTAGGGGTTCCCTAGTGCTCTTTACATTGGTATTAGAGCTCGACTAAGATGCAGTCTTGGATGGGATGGAGGCAAGTTCTACATCAAATTGGAATTGGAGAGCACTTGGATTTACATCCCAGATGGAGTGATGATTTCTCAAGGGACGTTTGAATCTGGATTACCTAATTCTTGGTTGAATAATGCTTTCCAAGATTTAGCGGTAGAGTGCTCTTCTACTTGTACAATTTTGATAAAGACATTGAGGATTAGTATAGAATTCATTCTTAATTTTTTGGTGTTTTGAGGAAGATTTCATTTGATGTAGAATGATCAGCATGGATAGATCGTGTTGCTTGTCTTATAGCTAGTTTTTTCCAGGATTAAGGATTGTGATAACAAGCACAACTCCATAATGTTCTGAATCATGTGTTTTTGCTTCATTGAAAGATTGCTGAGAGGATACATCACCGAAGAGATGTCCGCCAACATAGGCAAGGAACTTTGGGAATGGAAAGAAAAAGAATGACAAAGCTATAGTTGTCATATCTTCTTCCATTGAAGATAGCATCACCCTTGATCTTACATCTATCTCTAACACAAGAGAGATGTGGGATGCACTCATCACCAGATTTCAAACCAAATCACGCAATCAAATAATGCATCTTGAAGATCAACTTACCTATCTAAGGTGAGATGGCAAGGATCTCACGAGTTTCATCAGAAAGATGAAATCATGCTGATTATTTTGCCTGTTTTTCTCGTCCTGGGCACCCTGTTGCCTGCAACAAAAAAAACTCTATGAGTTGGGTGATGGAGGGCGCCTCTCCACGCCTCAAACTCCCACCCGATTGTGCCTTCAAAGCGCTCTCTCTCTCTCTCTCTCTCTCTCTCTCTCTCTCTCTCTCTCTCTCTCTCTCTCTCTCTCTCTCTCTCTCTCTCTCTCTCTCTCTCTCTCTCTCTCTCTCTCTCTCTCTCTCTCTCGGGTCAGTCCTCTCTGGAAATCGTGTCTTAACAGGCTCGAGAAGGGCGCGTTACAGGGCCCGAGTAGCCCGAGTGGAGGGCCGTGGAATGGAAGAGAGAGAAAAGGGGGGGGTTAAGTGGCACTTAACTTAAATTTTTAAGGCAAAACTTAATTTAGGCCATGCAAAGGAGTTGGTGTGGAGGGGTGGGAGGCTAGTCTATTGATTATTTTGTGAGTTTTTTTGAATACTTGTGGATTTTTTTTTCTCAAGGGGTTTTCTCAGTCATTTTATATTGCAGTAGAATGTAACAGCTTCAGTAAAGTTGTTAAATGATTTTTGTCACATTAACCAATTAAATCTTGTTTTTATTGCGTAAACGATCCATTTGGAGATTCATTGGTATAATTGGCAAATAAAAGCATGTATGGTCTGTAAATTGGTTTTTTGTAGACATTGCTTGGTTCAGTAACTATTATGCCCATTGTGAATGTGTTCAGTTGGCAAGCACATGGATATTGATGAAATTTTGGAGGGGGTTGCTACTGAGATTCACCCGGCATCACCAGGAAGTGATGGGGGAAATACGGAAATTCAGCCAGCCTCACCCGGTAGTGATGACACCCTAGACTCAGAAAAACTATTGCAAACTTTAGGCAAGGCAGTTTTAGAACTTCATCAGAGCAATAAATAGCATAAATAAATGAAAATCTATTTAATCAACTACAAGCTATTAACTCTAACAACTCAGGCTACCAACCGGAAATATTTTTCGGCGATTAAAAGTTTAAATGTTCGAAAGTTTTTGAAGACTGGATAAACCGTTGGACAAGCTATTTTAGCTTGCACAACGTCCCAGAAGATAAACGAATATCATCGGTTCTATTGTTTCTGGAAGGTAAAGCCTCTTCTTGGTGGAGGGAACTTTTCACGAAACCGGTGACTTGGGTTGGATATCTAACAGAATCCCAGAAAGGTTTTGTCATGGTAGATGATTCCGAGCTGTATATTCGGTTTATCAACTGCAAAATGGGCAGCCGAGAACTGGACGGTTATGTCCAAGAGTTCTTGGACTCGTTGACCAAGGTGCCGCTGTTTGATCGTAAGTTAGCACAGTGGCAATTTATTGCCAGACTGCCAACTGACTATCAAAATGAATGTAGATGAAATATCCTTAACTCACTAGAGGATGCTATCCATGTGGCAAAAGCCTATGATAGTATAGTTGTTTCATCACGAAAAAGTGTGCACGGCCAAATGGCCCTGAAACCCAAGCAAGAAAAATCTAACAAGCATAAAAAGCAGTTTTTTGACGAGCTGGAAGCAGAAGCGTACCAACACCCAAAGTTGAAGAAGAAGAATAAGAAAAAACTGGTGGTCAAAGACAAAGCATGGTTGACGACACTTAAACAAAATCTGTGTTTCTTCTGCAATAAACCCGGGCACCTTGCCAAATAGTGCCCCGAACGAAAAAAAAAAAGTCGTCAAGTTTCATGACTGTGGATTTACAGGCAGGTAAATTGGAAGTCAATTTGTTGAATAAATGTGATTGTACTTGTAACTTTGGTGCCCTTTTTTTCGAGCCTAATGAATTGTTTCGTGTGAGAAGCAATATTTTAGGGAAAGACGTGAATGTGCTATTTGATTCAAGTAGTATTCACAATTTTTTGAATGCCCGACTTGTGCAGAAGCTCCAAGTGCCCACCATGCCCAGTGATCACTGTTACGTGGTCCGTCTTGCCTCAGGGTCGGATACTCAGATTTGGGATGTCAAAGTCTCCAACTTAGAGCTTCGGATGCAGGGCTATGTTGAGCCATTGGATTTTGGGCTATGAATGATTTATTCTATTTTTGGAGAGACCAATGTACTTCCATCGCCGATGATTTTCTTGGCTGAATTAATTGAGAAACCTCAGGATCGTGACACGAAGTGAGTGGAACTGTAGTGCTATGGCTGAACACCAACGCTAGAGACAGAAGGCTAGACGACGTCTTGTGCGTGCCTACATTACAGAATGATCTACTATCTGTTGTAAGGATAGCAGATGTAGGCATGCGTTTGACATTCATTGATGAAGCATGCAACGTGGTTGATGCCAGCACCAGTACCCTCATCACGCAAGGCAGACGAAAAGGCAACATGTATCATCTAAAGGTACGCCTACCTACAAAGCAAGCTCATCAAATCCATGAGCCTATGGATGTTCTATGGCATAGGAGACTATTTCATATGAACACATTGGCCTTGTATAAAGCTAGCCAACATGACACATTCACCAGTGTTAGCATCAAAGATGCATGCAACAAAGAGAAGATATCACGACGCCCTTTACAAAGGACTCCTTCAAGGAAATAGAACTCTTGGAGGTGATACATTCGGACATCTCTGGACCCTTTGATGTGGTCTCTGTGGGAGGATCGAGATACTATATCACCTTCATTGATGATTTCAGTAAGTTTGTTGTCGTCTACTTCATCCGTAACAAATTACAGAATATGTAAATTGGGCTGAGAAGTGGATAGAAAAGAAAGTCAAGCAGCTATGAACAGATAGAGGCGGAGAATATATCTCCAACCGTTTTACTGATTTCTGTAGCAACTGTGGCATCTTTCATGGGAAGATTATAGCATACACACCGCAACAAAATGGTGTGCTGAGAGGAAGAATAGGACTCTCATGGAAGCAAGCAGATGCATGATGGCCTACTCAAAGGCATCAAGATCTTTATGGGCAGAAGGCAGTGCTGGCCCCACACTCCATCCAAGGGTGATGGATGGAGTTAAGGGTGAAAAAATATATCTCTCCCCTTGGATAGTGTTAGACGTGTGCAACAGAGGCATTGAAGGCGCCTCTGAGGTGCACTCTCTAATGAGAGCTGCAATGCCTCATTAGAGAGTGCACCTCAAATGTGTGATATTCTCTCCAATATCACACCTTTTCCTTCATTGGATCCTCTTTGCATATATAAACATACATCACTCGAGAGAATCTTTTACTGTAAAGAATGGTATCACAAGATACTATTCTTCTTTTTCCTGTGAAGGAGTGTCTGATCATCCTCAATTAAGAATCATTGTGTCACTATTCATACGTCCTATCAAGGATCTATGCTATCAAAGATAATGGCTAAAGAACTCTAAAACGCCATTAGCAGATACGAATGCAATGCTACCTTTCAAATCCTTTGTGCAGAAGTTTATGCTCCATTCATATTCCTTGCAATCCACGTTGCAGTTTGATCTTCAGTTGCGACACAGTCATGCCTCTCAATGCTCATGCACAATCTGATCATTGCATGTCAGAGGCACTATAATGCATGAAGTTAATGAAGTTTGAGAAATACTATGCAAAACAGAACGTACGTCCTTGCAGGACACGTCCACCCATCTTTTTCACTGTCATAGTGCACTATACAGTGGCGATTCGCACCCGTGGCCACTTAGGGACTCCCTAAGATTTACTTTATGCGATTCCCGTCTAATATGATTAAGAAGTTCTCACGACTGCCAGCCATTTCCTATATAACTCAAGCTTGTGCTCGTATTAGTCCACAGCCATAGTACTACTGAAGTCTAATTACTAGTTCTCAGGAATTCATAGCGTTTTAAGTGATGGCTCAAGAAGTATGCAAGCAACAGGAGCGCGGTTTCTTCGGATTAGGCCACGGACAAAATGAGCATTCTTCGGCTCATTATGAGAGCTCCAAGTGTTGTGCTATTGAAGATGGGTGCGATCGCAATGAAACCGTAGCTGGATTTAAGAACAACTCTAAACCATGGGGAGAAGAAAAGGTTAACGAAGAAGTTTGGGAGGAGAAGCGCCATGGAGTGCTTAGGAGAAGTGGTAGATCAGTACGCACTGTTTGCCTTATTCCAAAAAAATTCTAGTTTGAGCTTTAACTTTGCTATGTACGTCTATATTGATTACATCAGTAAGACCATGTTTAAACTAGAAAATCATTCTGCTGATCTCCGATTAGATTTGAGTTGTGAATAGTATTCCAGTGGCTTGTTTTACTAATATGAGAGTACAGTTTTAGCTATGAACATAATACAAAGCTATATACTTATTCACTGCCATAAAAGTTATGAAGTCTTCCACGGAAGTATAGAGAGGTTTGTTAAGTAACAGTATTTCTGTGTTGCACAGGCGGGTAGCAGCAGTGACGAAGAAGAGTTCCGCGACAAGAAGGAATACCATCGTTACAAGGAGGAAGGCATAAAAGATAAAGTGAAGCACCGTTTGCCAGGTCACAAGAATGAAAATTGCGAAGCTATACGAATTGAGAAGGTGCATGCCGAGAAAAAGCACGGCGGTTGGTTTGGCAAGAAAGATGATTGTTCTGAATCTAAATCGGTGACAGTAGAGCACTTCAAGGAGAAGAAACACGGCGGAAGTCGTTGCTAGTAACTTCTTGTCCCAAGAGTAGCTTATATCAGAAGTTCAGAGCCTTTACTACCATCCTCTGGATGAAATGCTTACTCGTATATAAGCTAATCCAGTTGTATACAGCAACATGATGAAGTTGCAACATATCATACCTAGCTTGTTTATAGCAGCAATATTCCTCTGTATTTTCAAGGATGAAAATATTAACTATGAAGCTTTAGTTATAATTGATCGCTTAAGTCTATGTGAATTTTGTGTTTTTTAATATTCTTCATACACAATGCTGCAATGTTTGAAACTGCTGCAAATGATAAGCTCCTGGCTAAAGTATCGTACAAAGTTCCAACCAAGGAGAAAAGTTGACATATTTGTATTTTAAAATTTGAGCATCAATTTCCAAAAACAAGTCAGTTGGTCATACCCAGCATATAGTACAGCCGCCAATTCACTCCTCACGGCCCCACCCTCTCAACTCTACCTCATACATGAAAGATGCATCATAAGTTCATAACTTATTGATGCAAATTTCAAAAGCATCGAGACAAGCTGTTTGATTCACGTCGCACACTCATAGGCTATATAAGTTTAGAGCATTTTATCAAAACAATTGAGACTCTCTAAACATTATCCACACATTCGGTAGTTATATAGACTACACTACACTAATGTCGACATGAGATCTTGCACTTTGTATGCTATAAACCATATTTCTTGTAGCTGTATATTTTCATTAATCACTCCACAATCCTGTGAGAATAGCTCAATTGCAAAAAATCGACGTGCAGCATTGAATCATCCTGCGTGCAAATTGTGCGAGACAATCAAGCCTATAGATGCATCGTTCTAGCGCAGATGAAGTTAAGCTACGTGATTCTCAGTTGTATGTAGCTGCAAGAAATGATAGTAAATGTTAAGAATTTAGGTGTTTACCCACCAGGAATCCACAAACACATAGACCAAACCAGTGACAGAAAAGATTAGGCATACGAGATAGCCACAGAGAGAGAGAGAGAGAGAGAGAGAGAGAGAGAGAGAGAGAGAGAGAGAGAGAGAGAGAGAGAGAGAGAGAGAGTTTTGACTAACTAAATGAGTGCTACATTAAATTCAACATAAAGCTTACCAGAGAGAACAAAGTTGAGACATCAAATGGATGATATATCAAATGCAGTGGGCAAACAGCTGATATGCACGGCGTGCAGACTAAGTCGTCATGTTGTCAGATGTAAGAAGAAATGACATGTCTGCTCTGACCGGCTGTGGTTGTGTACGGACTACTTAGTATAGATCTACGACTTGCATTTATTGGACACTAAGATTATATACCATTAATACTAAACTGACATTAGTTCCGGGAAAAGGAGCCCATCTTCAGTCATTTAGCATTTCCAACTCATGCATGTAAAGGTAAGGAATCAACTAAACTGACTACAATGTTCTCAATATCTAAGTAGAGCTGGATCCATGTCACCAATGCTACCTAAATGCTCTCCCCCCATTGACTCAATGGAACTATGAGTCTATTCAAAATATTCCTCCTTTGTTACAACAGGTCTCAAGGAATCAACTCTCACTTAATCTCACTTGATGTTGAATCCAAAAGTCAAAAGCACATGTCACAAAGTAGAACAAAATAAGCAACAAAAGGAATGATCCTCATCAATTTGTTGCCATCATATATATAATCAAAAAGAGATAATTCAAGATTAAGTTCAAGAAAGATATTGAGACAACTATGTGTGAACAAGGCCAAAAGAACCATGTGTAGCCTTAAACGGGAGAACAATTCTAGTTGCTCCCTTTAGACACGTTTCTACCTCTACTCAATTGCATATTGGCTCAATTTTCTCACTACCATCCCAATGCTAGGTAGACCATAGTGTACATTGAAGATCCAATAGGGTTTTGTAAGGCTTCCCCTTCATAATTAGTTCCCTCTCTTTATTCAAACCGGGGTACATCTCATTGGTCTCATCCTCACAATCATATCCACAAGTGTCATTAGAACCAATCCTTCATATTTGAAATTTTCAACCATACGTGTAATATATTTTTTCTCGAGACAAACATATGATGTGATCTCTAATTGTTTGTGTTTCCAAAACACAGTGAATAGGGCCTAGGTTAATTTCAAAATTTAACATATTTATTTAATAGCTTATTAACAAGTTTCTTTTTTAAAAAACACACATTGTCATTCATTTTTAGGTTATGCAAGAATGTGATATCTAATACACGAAAGATGATGAACATGCTTGACAGAGTACGCGACTTTGATCCACAACTTATTGTACTCATTTACTTCTATTTTGTTTTCATACTAAATCAATACTATCTTTTATTGCGTTCAGCTTTGTCTCAAAATGTATGCATTTTTGTAGTTCTTCACGACTAATTATTTGTCTTGTGATTCGCGATTAATTATTTTTCTAGTGTTTCAAATTATTTGTCTGATAATTCAATGCACTATTGTTTGGCTAGGTAATCACTTTAGTATTGAATGGATCCCATGGAAAATTACTATTTTGCAAAATCACTACTTTAGAGTCGCATGTTTCGCTTTTTCCAAAGTGTCTCAAATGTTAAGGAAATGACTCTAGCAATGTGTGAGACAACCCTACATCGGTTTTTAAGGCATTGTCGAGTTTTTCACAAAATCCCGACACTATCGCCTTTTTGCGACAATGTCGCTTGTGGTTGTTTTAGTTCATTTCTGTAGAAGTGACAATTTGGTTCATTTATGCAGACAAAATGTTTACGGCCAATTTCACCGCTTATCAGCAATCAATAACAAGGAACCAGATGGATGCCAGCGGATACTAGCCAACTGGCAATCGCAATTGACGACCTAATTGCTTTGTATAATAGTTGTTTATATTCATACAGTTTTTAAAAAAAAATTCAGATCAACAAGATCAGAAGAAGCATTTGAATAGTTAGCTCTCTCTCTCTCTCTCTCTCTCTCTCTCTCTCTCTCTCTCTCTCTCTCTCTCTCTCTCTCTCTCTCTCTCTCTCTCTCTCTCTCAAGCCTGCGAGCTTGAAACACTCTTGAGCATTCTATTTCACTTCTTAGAGTTGTTTTAGAGATTGCTATTGCACTACTGCTTATCAACATTGCGCTTAATTCAGCCTTTCATTTTCAGCCGCTCAGAGATAGCATTGAGTATGCGGCTTTGATCCACAACTTATTGTACTCATTTACTTCTGTTTCATTTTCATAGTAAATCAATACTATCTTCTATTGTCTTCAGCTTTGTCTCAAAATGTATGTGTTTTTGTAATTATTTGCGACTAATTATTTGTCTGATAACTCAATGCTTAATTGTTTGACTACGTAATCACTATAGTACTGATGATTTCAATGTTAGTTACTATAAGATCAAACGTGATTCCTATCACTATTGTTTTGTTCAAAATTGATAGGCGTAGTCATGCATTGTGAAAGAATAAGATACTTTATTCCGCCATGCACGAAAAGTTTTCTTTTTAAACACTCAAATTATTTTCATTTGTTTCTTTTCAAATTTGACCTATCTTCACAACACCTGTTTCCGACATGGTATCAGCAGGTATTGCAAGCACAATAGCCATGAGATCAAGGATTGCCGAATTCTCCAAGCGAAGAACGTAGCCAAGCAACCTGATCAACAAGCAAAAACAGTCTCATCATCTCCCCAGGGCGAAGTGGATGAAGGCGCATTCATGGTCAAAGATCAAAGCGCATTTTTCGATGGTTCATGGTTTCTTGATTCTGGAGCAACTCAACATGTGACCAATCAACATGAGATCTTCAACTCCTACATGCCTTACAGCACAAAGAAATTTATTCATCTTAGTGACAATAGTACTCACACTATTGAAGGTGAAGGTACTGTAAGATTGTGATTCCAACATAATCAATTCAAATTACTATCAAAGGTCTTATATATTCCTAAACTCTCTACAAATCTGTTATCAGTAAGTAGAATTACAGATCTAGATCATAAGATAGAATTCGAATCTGATCAATGCAGAATTATTGATAGAAGTGATAAGATCCTTGCACTCGGCAAGAGGCAAACTTAATAGATTGGAACACTATTATTTTGAGTCTAGTCAAGCCTTGAAAACCTCTGTTCTAGTCAATAAAGCATTACTATGACATCATCGCTTAGGACACTTGAATCATATATCTATTTTGAATATGTCCAAACAATCCATGGTTCTTGATCTCGACTATTCTTCTGAAAAGGTCGATCTCTACGTCTGTATAGTTGCATCTTTGGAAAGCAGGCTAGGATTCCTTTTAGATCAAACCATATGCATGTAGCAAAAGGTCTGTTAGACATTTTTCATATAGATATATGTGGACCTATGCAAACTCCTTCATTGTTAGATGCAAACTATTTTATTACCTTTATTGACGAATTCTCCAGAAGAACAGTTGTTTATTTTATTAAACAGAAATCAAAGGCTTTCATCAAATTCAGACAATTCAAAATGCATGCTGAGAATCAAACTGGCAAATGAATCAAAGCACTGAGGTCAGATAATGGGGGAGAATACATCTCCAATGATTCAAGGAGTATTGCCTTGATAACAACATTGAGCAACAATACATCACCTCCTACTCATCTTAGTCAAATGGTCTTGTTGAGAGGAAGAACAGAATCTTAGTCGAATCGGCAAAGTGCATGTTATCACATGTGACACTTCCGAAGTCCTTCTGGGCTGAAGTTGTTTCAATAGCAACCTACACCAGCTACAATATGATCAAAACGATCAACTTCCTCTATTACCCAGAAGATTTCAAAAACTAGCAAACCACCTAACCGATATATCAACGAGTCTGCAGCCTACTACCTTGTTCAGGAACCGACGTCTGTTCAAAGGCACTCAGTCAGCCTGATTCAGATCTCTGGAAAGAAGCTATGGATAAAGAATATTTATCTCTTATCAAGAACCAGACATGGACGATTGTCGAATTACCTGCTAGCAGAAATGTAGCTGATTGCAAATGGATTTTCAAAGTCAAGTACAATGCAGATGGAAGCATCAACAGGAAAAAGACACAACTTGTTGCTAGAGGATTTTCTCAGGTATACAACGTCGATTACACTGAGACCTTCAGTCTAGTAGTCAAGCATTCTTCTATTTGACTTTTACTATCATTTGCCGCAGCAACAGATTTAGAAATACATCAAATGGATGTACAGACATCATATCTCAATGGAGTTATCGAGGAAGACATTTACATAATTATCAAGGGTAAACACAATCATGTGTAAACTCCATAAGGCACTCTATGGTTTGAAGCAATCTGCTTGAGCATGGTTTCAAAAGATCAATACTTTCCTTATTGATCATGGCTACACACCTAGCTCTCCAGATTCAAATGTTTACTTCAAAGCAATGCAACAGTCTTTTATCATTATCACTTTATACGTGGATTATACATTTCTTTTTAGCAATAGTACCGATCTGATAAAAGAGGCCAAGACAATGTTATCTTTTAAATTCGACATGACCAATCTGGGCGAAGCTCATTTCTGTCTTGGAATACAGATCCACAAAAACAGAAAATAGAAGTTGGTCTAGATTACACAACAGAGGTATATCTACAACATTTTAGTCAGATATATTCTAATCAATTGCAAGTTAGCTCTCTCACCAATAGAACTAGGTTTCAAATTGTCAAAGGGCCAGTGTCTACAAACAATTCATGAGAAGCAGCAGATGTGTGAGTATCCTTACCATTCTATTATAGATCTCTTATGTACACCATGATCTGTACCAGGCCAGACATAGCTTTTGCAGTCAGCTCTCTCAGTCAGTTTATGACTAATCCCGGTGTAACACATTGGAAGGCTATTATCAGAGTCATCAGATATCTTCGAGCTACTATGGACTTTTGCATTTGTTATGGAGCAGTCGGCAACGACAAACTCAATTTTTTCAGTGGTTATACAGATGCAAGTTGGGCAGGAGATGTAGACACTCGTAAATCTACTTCCGGATTTACATTCCTCCTCAACAATGGTCTAATTTCGTGGAACAATTGCAAGCAATCTACGATAGCTCTATCTTCCATAGAATCAGAGTATATTGCAGCCTCTCAAGCTACAGAGGAAGCAATTTGGTTGAGGAATTTACTCTCAGATATCGGTCTGAATTAATATGCTTCGACGACATTATTTTGTGATGATCAAAGTACCATCACTTTATCAACCAATCAATGCTTAATTGTTTGGCTATGTAATCACTGTAGTACTGATGATTTCAAAGTTAGTTATCATAAAATCGAACGTGATTCCTATCAATATTGTTTTGCTCAAAATTGCTAGGCATAGTCATGCTTTGTGAAAGAAGAAGATAGTTTATTCCGC
Source organism: Diphasiastrum complanatum (assembly GCA_029204225.1). Lineage (NCBI taxonomy): Eukaryota > Viridiplantae > Streptophyta > Lycopodiopsida > Lycopodiales > Lycopodiaceae > Diphasiastrum > Diphasiastrum complanatum. The sequence continues at coordinate 13,777,171 of CM055114.1, read as the reverse complement.
CATGCACAAAAAGTTTTCTTTTTAGACACTCAGATAATTTTCATTCGTTTCTTTTCGAGTTCAACCTATCTTCAAAACATCTCTTTCTGACAAGCTTGGAAATATAACAGCCGACAATCTTTGATAATTGTGTGATTCTAGAATGCAACAATTTTGAGTTGATTCTAGCATTTAGTGAAGTCCTCGGAATACATCTTGGAACAGACCACAGAATATTGAATCTAATTTAGTCAGGGCCTCGGAACAGCCCTCGAAATATTGAAGCTAATGTGAGGTATATATCGAGGGTCAGACCGATTCTTGCAAATTTCATTGAAGACCATTGTTGCGGCATTTTCAAAGAGGGAAGAGGAGTGGGTGATGGTATCAAGGGACGTACTTGCCGCCTTTGTCCTCTCCCTTGTTTGTCGACCCTTCCTCACCCTCTTTATCCTCCTCACTCTCCTTATTCTCCCCACATTTGAATGCTCCTCTTGCTCTTGCTTCTCTTTCTATTGCTCTTTGCTTCCTCCTCTTGCACTTTGCTTGTTTCTCTTGCTCCTCTTGCACCTTGCTTGTTCTTCTTGCTCTTCCTCTTTGCTTACTCCTTGCAAAATCAAATGTGGTGAGCTCAAAAGGGAAAGTGGAGGATGGAGGTTTTTTTTATTGTTGGATGCAAGGTAATTGTGCAGGATTTCAGATCCTTAAGATCCAATCCACTTAAATGATCTTTGGTTAGAAAGAGAAATACACTACCAATCTCACCAATGTAAAAAATCAGCATCTACACACAAAATGAGGTGCAAACACTAATAGAACTTGATCAAACTTGAATGAAATGATAAAATACTGTTGCTGTCATTCACACGTGTGGATCCAAAAATAGCAATAAATGATCATTCTACACATAGAATTACAAGCAATCACCAAGATAGTGCACCAATGGATAGTAGAACCCAAGAGGACCATGTATAAGCATGAAATGAGATAGAGAAGAAAGAAGATTGCTCTATCCACGAGTTACATTCTTTTATAGAAGGTCCAAACCCTATCTGGCCACTTGGCTTTCCCACCAAAATGCTAGCCCTACTATTTTTGGGTCTAGATTCAATGTACCCAACTATTCAAATTTGAATCTACTCAAACTCACATTTTAACTTTCCCACACTTTCAAAAAGTGTTTATTCAAATGACATTTAGACTAATGAACTTGAAAAGTCAATCTCCAAGTCTAAAACAAGTTTTGGCCTCAATATGCCAAATATGGAAATATAGCAAAATATGATGAAACTAGTTGAATCTTTCACACTCCCTCTTCAACTAGTTTTAGCATAGACTTTGATAGCACTCCAATTGAAGTCCTATGCTTCATGAACAAGTCCTTTCCCAATGCTTTGGTGAAGATATCAGCTACACATTCCCTTGAAGACACATGTTAAAGCTCCATCTCCTTTTCAATGACTTGCTCCCTCACAAAGTGATATTGCACCTCAATATGCTTGCTCCTAGCATAGTTTTTGACCATAGGAATTTGATCCATCATAAGAATGATCTTCTTCTTGAGAATAGATCTCCTTCAAATGATCATGTAATGCTCAGAATAGAAACAACCATAGTTGATATAGCCACTTGGGATGCTTCACTATTTCTTACATCAATTTTACATGTAAAAATGTGACTAGAACATGCAGAATCACATAGAATGTAAATGAGATGATTCCACCATGCTTCCCACTCTCCTGAAAAATATAACAAACAAACAATAAATGTGAGTGATCAACTTTTGCTTGCATGTCCTTCTTTGTCCTTTGTTGCCATGTATCCACCATGATACTCCATGAATGAGCTTCCATCTCCATCTTGCCATAAGATGCCATCATACCTTGATGACTTGACCATGAATGAGTGACATAATGAACCTCCAATAGCTTCATTTCCATCAGAAAAACCATCCAAGAATGCTAGTACAAATCCAACATCAAAACAATGCTCATCAATGTAGTTAGTTTTACCATATCTTGACAATTTGCACACATCCACATGAAATTGCTCAAACATGAGATAGAACAAGTAAAGTAAACTTGAACAACACTTCCTTGCTGCTCCTTTTATCTTACTTGATTCTTCAATATGCTACAAAAATAGATTTATAACATCTTTGCCAATTACCTCTAGTTTGATGCTCTTGACTAGCTCCAAATTGCCAGCTTCCCATTTGACTAGTTGAAGCGTTTTGAGACCAACCTCTTGATCATCAACTTGACCATCAAAGTCATTGAACAAACTTTGTTTTCGAGATCCGTTACTTGATTTTACAACAAGATAACATCCATCCACTTGCATAGCTCCATGTACACAAGAAGATCCTCCAAAAGGTGTTCCACTCTTCATAAGAGCTTGATACTCAAAATCCATTGCTTGGATCCACTCCTCTTCTTCCTTGATTGATCTACACTTGTAGGCTCATCCAAAGAGGTTAGGAAAGCAACATACTTTCCAAAAACTACTTGCTTACCCTTTTGATCATATGTGAGCCTTGAAGGTACTTATCTTTCTCTTGATGTTCTCCTTGGCTTTTGACTTGATGAGGGTCCATCATCATCGCCATCCAAAGTAGGATCCTTCTCATCAACATCAAGAATGTTAGATCCATCCACACTACCATCAATCATGCTTGAAGACACTTTTGGAATGTTCCCCTCATAACAAATGACATCTCTACCAGCAATCACTTTGTTAGTAGAAGGAATGTAAACCTTGTAGGCTTTACTCACCTCACTATATCCAACAAAAATACCTCTTTTTGAAGATGGATCTTCCTTGGTCCTATCATCAAGCGTAATGTTGACATAGAATGTGCATTTAAAGGTTCTTAGAAAGTTGACACTCGGCCTCCTCTTGAATAGTATCTCAAAAGGTGTCCTTCCATCCAAAATAACACTCGGCCACCTATTGCACAAGAAATTGGCACACAACAAAGCTTGATCCCAAAATGGTTTGTCACAGATTAACACTTAACCTCATAGATTTAGCACTTTCACATAAAGTCCTATTCTTCCTTTTAGCCACTCCATTTTGTTGTGGAGTCCTTGATATTGTATACTCCCTCTTGATTCCATGCTCATCCTCTCTCTCTCTCTCTCTCTCTCTCTCTCTCTCTCTCTCTCTCTCTCTCTCTCTCTCTCTCTCTCTCTCTCTCTCTCTCTCTCTCTCTCTCTCTCTCTCTCTCTCTCTCTCTCTCTCTCTCTCTCTCTCTCTCTCTCTCTCTCTCTCTCTCTCTCTCTCTCTCTCTCTATTACAAATCTAATATTCTTACAAATTTTGAAAATTCCAATTCACTCACTAATACTCTCTCACAAACACACCTAACATCCTAACACACACTAATTTACACACACAAACCAATTCTTACTCTCTTTCTTACCCCATAAAAAAAAAATTGCAAACAAAAACTGATTGATTTTATCGCTGGCCAAGATTTACTACGTTTTATAGAGACTCATGAGAGTCGGGAGCAAGGATTACCCACTTTCCTAGGATACAGATGGGATTCTGTGTACAAACCTGAGACTAGATCAGCTAGTGGTTGTGGATCTGGAGGGGTTGTATGCTTATACAGGGAGTCTCTTTACCCGAGCATCGAGTTCATCAGACATGACAAGCATGCACGTTATATTTGGATTCGTATTGTTGGACATGAAGGTTTGGATAGGAAGCAAATGGGTATGAATCACACAGAAGTGCAAAGGGGATGTGTCAGAGGGACATAGTGAAGTGGAGGGGATCGACAATTTGAAGACATTTGCATGATGAAAATGGCATCTCCTAGACTATTATCAATTGGGCCAAAATGGAAGTGGAGCAAACTGATGTAAACACACAAATTTTCATGGCAATCTAGGTGGAGAAGTGTATAAATATGCAAAACTTATTGGGTTTTAAGAATGATAACAAAAAAATATACATGCTTAAGAAAGTTTTCTATATGTTTAAACAATCTTTTTGAATGTTGTATGGCCATATGGTAGATCTTTTTTTCTAGCAAAATGATTCTAAAAGGAGCTACTTTGACGCTAGTTAAAATATGCAAGAATATGAGGACCTCTCCCTAGTAGTAGCAATTTATTAAATGTAGTGATTGTGAGCAATGATAAGAATAACCGAATGAATGAAAGTCCAAGCTAAGTGAAAACTTTGATTAGAGATCACAAATCAAGGAATCATATGTTTGTCTCAAGAAAAAATATATTGCACATATGGTTGAAAAGTTCAAAAATGAAGGATTGCTTCTCCATACTGACACACGTGGATATGATTGTGAAGATGAGCATTGAGATGTACCGTGGTTTGTATAAAAAGAGAAAAATTTTGAAGAGAAAGCCTTACAAAACCCTATTGGATCTTCAATGTACACTATGGTCTACAAAGGACCTAACTGATAACATTGGAATGCTAGTGAGAAAATTGAGCCAATACTCAATTGAGTAGATGTAGAAAGAATAAATTGCACCTAAATGAGTATTAAAGTGTCTAAAGGGAACAAGTAGAATTGTTCTCCTGTTTAAGGCTACACATGGTTCTTTTGGCCTTGTTCACACATAGTTGTCTCAATATCTTTCTTGAACTTAATCTTGATGTATCTCTTTTTAATTATATATATGATGGTAACAAATTTGATGAGGATCATTCCTTTTGTTGCTTATTTTATTTTACTTTGTGACGTGTGTTTTTGACTTTTGGATTCAACCTCAAGTGAGATTTAGTGAGAGGTAAATCAAGTGATTCGTTGAGATCGGTTGAACCAAAGGAGGAATATTTTGGATAGATTCATACTTCCATTGAGTTTTAATGGAAGGAGAGCATTTAGGTAGCATTGGTGACATGAATCCAGCTCAACTTAGATATTGAGACCATTGTAGTCAGTTTAGTTGATTCCTTACCTTTACATGCATGTTGAGTAGGGAATGCTAAATGACTGTGAAGATGGACTCCTTTTCCAAGAACTAATGTCAGTTTAGTATCAGTGGTATGTAATTTTACCTTTTCTTCTTTCTTCGAACATTTTCTTCGAATTGGCATTCTCTTCCACTCTGCTTTTGAAGAAGAAGCCAAAATAGAATCTATTGCCAAATAGGGGCTTGAATTCAAATCATTTTGATTTCTGATCAGTTTTGCTGTATTGTTATTCTTGTGCTTTCTATAAGCTTTGTATATGTAAGTATCTAATATCGATAAGTATCTATATGTTTTTGTGTCTTTCTGGCAAAAGTTTAGTTTCAACAATGGTGTGCAACTTGTTCTTGTTGCATGCAAAGTTCCACTAAATTGTGTGACGACGAGCAAGAAAATGGAGGCAACAATCGAGTTTCCCATGAGTACAAGTGCACCTATTACATTCCCCTTGTTAGATGGCAAATATGTTATCAACAAGGGATGCCTACAAAGGAGGCTAGAAGCTTTATATGAATTGGGTAGCTTCAATGTCGTTGTATGAGTAGATGGTGATGTACCCTTGTTGATTTTAATGAAGGAGCACTTGGACATAGAGGGCAATGTTCAGTTCATAGTGGATGCATCAATATCATGCCACTACAATGTAATTAGTCAAGAAAAAATAAATGACAAGATAAACAATACAACTATCCTCATAGGCAAGTTTGGCATAAGAGGACACTCCCACCAGCCAACCTATGGTCTGCAAAATGAAAATGGAGCATCACAGCCTATTTTGTTGGACAAGGAAACTACTGATGCTGAGTTTGATTTAAACACACTATGAACAAGTTTCAGTTGAAGTTGATGATGATTTTGCATCCATTGAGACCAATAAATCTATTGGATTAGAAGGAAGCAGTGTCATTCCCATGATTATTTCACAAACTCGATCCATGCTACTTTCTAGACTGATTAAACAAATACCGACATGCATGACAGTGGAAGAAATCCCTAGATTTTATGATGGAGACATTGTGTTTGAATTTTTCCCCACATTCAATAAAGTTCATTCGATGAATGGCATGGAGCAAAAATTCGACGGGCACACGTGGACCAAACCAATAACAAGCAATGTGGCTTTTGAGATGGTGGTCCGAGTGAGTTATTGCACTAGGGTCTTCCAGTGTTTAAGTGTCTCTTGTCCCCACAAGATAAACAGTGGCCACCACAATAGAACCTTCTTTAAAGGTTTGCTAAAGAAAAAATGCCCATTAGGCTATGTGGTAGATTTTGATGGAAGCATTACTTGCCATTTCTGCAAATGACATGCAACATGTTGACACTTGCTCTTGCATTTTGTACTGTGTCATGCCAAACAATGAGACACTCACCAGGTTAATGATACACTCTGGAAAACATTTACATGATGTGCAACCCGGGACATCGAAGAGGAGTATTAAAAACACTACACTATTGGTTGAAAGGGCAGTAAAGGCTGACAAAAATGCTGGACCACAAAAAGTGCAGATGATGATTGCAAGAGATTTGATCTCATCAACTCTAACAAAGCCTGATCGCCTACCAAACGAGGTTGTCGGAGATCTGGAACTTGGAAACTTTTTGAATGAGCTGATTCCTCTTGTCCAAAATAGAAGGTACATCATCATTAATAAATAAAATCTCTGTTTTAGAATTTCTTTTTTGGACCCCTAAAACAAGTTCCAATCTATGGTGTATATGTGTCAGATTACGTCGGATGGTTTCCAAGGCGAAGAACACAGTCATGCCTTTAGGAGATGGTTTGGACAGTCTTCTACACCTAAAGAAGAATTCAATGAAACTTCTTTCATGGTAGCAGATTCCTAGGACAAGGTTGTTTAGAAGACCGTTGCTTTGTTTTCAAAATGTCAATGAAGGGACCTGCTTCAGGAGTGGATCTAGTAAATCGAATGCGACGAACAAGCAATGGAGATCTCAAGTATGCTTGGGCTCAATTTGATCACACCAGAAGAGTAATTGGATGGGCAACAATGGCATGCCACATCTACGACAAGGTATCTCTTTTATGTTCCAACAAAGTTGAACAAAACTTTTTCCAATTTGAAGAAAAACTTACGAACATGCTCTTGATTGTTTTGGTTCAGTGTACAAGAGCTGTTGAGCATAGCTATGTGTGAGATGAAGGAAGAGGATACTGAGGCACAAATTCTATTCTGGGAGATGCTCAACATAGTCACGAAGCGTTTAGGTCACGACCATGTTGACTTTCATGGATTCATGGCAGATGAGGCCCAAGCGAACTAGAGGGCAGTCCGAACAGTGTATAACGGGGGCGCAGAGAATGTCATGAGTGGTCCTGAAAGGTCATGCCTATTTCATTGGGAACAAAACCTTGTATATTTAATAAGTTAATCTAGTTCCATTCATGTGGTCAAAGCGCAAGCTTATGAAATGAAGCCTTGGAACTTCATCAAAGGAATGAAGTCACTACCTATAAGGAAGACGCACATCAAAGTTAGCATTTAGACATGTGGTTATCATCGCTATTGTTTCATGCTCATCATTTCATGTTGATTTGTACATTGTTACTTTCTAAATGTAAGCTTCTTGTTTTATTGTGTTTACAATTATGCCAACTATAAATTGATTAATGCTTTTCTGATTTTTTCTTTTATGTTATGTTGCTCTCATATTGATTCGTCTGAATGTTTGTTGTTTTCTGCAAAAAAAAAAAAAATCATCCAAAGTGTTTTGTGTTTGGCTAGATAATTAACTGAATAGATTCTTATGAATTCAAAATCAGGATCACAGTTGTCTATATGTATCGGTTCTCTCTTTTTTCAAATAAACTTCACCTATCTGTTTCTTGGATTGATGTGTACTTTCTCTTTAAGCTACTATGTGAATATGTTTGATGTTAGCTTATGAATCAAGCTGATGTGTATTGTATGAACAATCCATGACAATACGATCAATCAAATAAGTAGAAAATATAACAAAATCATCATCGATTGTCTGCACAATAATCTTGGACATCTCAATATTTCTTATCAGGCTTTATACTGATATGAGAAGTCCACACAACATCTAAATGCTTTGTATTCATGTGTATAAGTATTTGCTATTTTGAATGATACTATCTTTCAAGATTCATTCTAAAATTTTGTAATGCATGAATGTTGATTGTCAATCTCTCTCTATCTAGCTCCACTAGTTGTTTAGAACATGTTCAAGATTCAACTTTGTATGATCCTACATCATTCTATAGTTTTATCTATTCATATCCAAAGTTGCTAACTGAGTAATCGATTTAATCAGCTACCTATCAAAACTACCATGGCTGCTATAATGTCTCAACTAGATTCTAAGAGATAGATAAATTGATAAGTTTGATTACATTGTTAGTATAAAAGAATTTTCAAAAAATTTATATTGATATATAATCAATAGATAGTTTTATCTGTCTAATTATAGAACCGAGTATTTGAGTTTTTCAAAACTTGTGTGAATCCCTTAAGTCTAATTTCTCTGCACTGAATTCTTTTTCTTTTTCTAAGATGTTATCAAAGTAGGTTAACACTACTCACTATCTGATACCTACATAGTATTAAAATAGGTTAAGACTAATTGGCTATGTGAACCTTATCATATTGAGAGAAGCTACTTTCATACATTCATATATCATTTTTACTTAGTATCCACAAATGGATTCTTCCAGTAACATAGTGTTAATGATTGATGTTAGAGATGTTTCAACTAAATCATTTCTACAAAAGAAATTCTTCTCATTGCGTATGTTAGAGAAAGAATTAATGACTGATCATCTCAACAAGTTTAAACATTTGCTAGAACAAATGAATGCAATATAATTTGAAGATAAATATTCAGATGCAATTCTCTATATATTTATGAAGTGTAGGCCTCCAACATCCTGACTACAAGAGTGTTTAGAATGCCTCATACTTCCTTGGAAGTTTGGGCTTTGGAAACGTGACCTAGAATGAATCTTGAATATTCAAAATTAATAAAGAAAAGGCTTTGTCATCTTTTACTTTTCACTTGATAAGTGTTTGCTAGTCAATTAGAGATTTTTTCTCTATTCCGCCTACGACTTTCCATAACTCCTTAGCCAATAGGATGACTCCATCTTGAATCTCCACACATGAAAATTGCTTCCATCCAAGGAGTGTTGACAGATTTTGGAAAAAATCAGCTTGTTTGCAGTTGATATTGCACCAATTGGCAAACCGTAAATTGTGTTAGTGCATCATTGAATATATTCCAAGGGGGCACTAAATACTCGTCCTCTATGATGTGGACATTGAGCGATGTTAGAAAGTCAGCCCACACTAATCTTCCAACAATGTCGGTGGGCTCTTTATTGAGTGTGTAATTTGAAAGACATTGGCTCCTCAAAAAATGGCAGAGGACCTTGTTTGGTTGTTTTCTTTTCTTGCGATCCTCCAGACATCCTCTAAGATTGCACGTACACAGCCACGCACTGAACCAAAACTCGATACATATTTGTGCCAACATCGAAGTGGTCTTACTCAAGAGTATGCTCGTCACTGGCTATCTCATCTTCATCAATATTACTAGGTCCATGATGCCCCCTACACTATGCTCCTCTTCTATACTAACTTCCATGGCTGTGTAATCTAGCCTTTGCTTAGATCTTGTTAAGATTGTCAAATTCTAGCTATTTCATTCAGAGAGTTTAGGAACATATAAGACCTTTGATAGTAATTTGAATTGATCATGCTGGAACCGCAATCTTACAGTACCTTCACCTTCAATAGTGTGAGTACTATTGTCACCAAGATGAACAAATTTCTTTGTGTTGTAAGGCATGTAGGAGTTGAAGATCTCACATTGATTGGTCATATGTTGAGTTACTTAGAATCAAGAAACCATGAATCATCCAAAAATGCGCTTTGATCTTTGACCATGAATGTGCCTTCGTCCACTTCGACCTGGGGAGATGATGAAACTATGTTTGCTTGTTGATCAGGTTGCTTGGCTGTGTTCTTCGCTTGGAGAATTCGTCAATCCTTAATCTCATGGTTATTGCGCTTGCAATACTTGTAAAACATCTTCTTCTTTGATTGTGGATTTGATGATTGTTCTTTTTTTTTTTTTTTTTTTGATTCGTTGTTGCAACCTTTTGGAAACTTTTCTGCTTTTGTCGCTTAGGGCCTTTGTTGACATATAGAGCCCGAGAGGAGGAAGTAGACAAAGTGTCTTGAATTCTCCTATTGTCTTCTTGCAGCAACATAGTGATAACTCTAGTAAGAGTTAAATCTGAGTGTGTCGATATGATCATCACCCAGTTCTCATATGTAGAGGGCAAGCTTGAAAGCACTGTCATAATTGCGTCTTGATCGTCTATGACTGATCCGATAGCGGCCATCTATTGCAAGAGATTCTTAAACTGATTAATGTGACTCTGAAGAGAATCACTAGTAGACATCTTGAATGTGAAGAATGTTGGAAATTAAGCTCACAGTTGCCTCCTTGGTGAATGACTAATTTCTACTTCATGATTCTTCCTGCATGTTTATTGATCATTGATCTAGGGTCAGGTGAAACCAACTTTGGTTTTACGTCTGCTCATCTGATACCTACATGAATCACAAATTTAGACAGCCAATTTATTTGAAGAATGTCTACAACGGGCTTTCGGCTGCTGATCTCCAACAAAGGGTAACCAATCTTGTCATAATTTCAAATTTTAGATGTTAAGTTTAACAACTTGAAGTCATTGAAGACTTGGCCATCTTCAATGACTGCCACAAAACTCGCATTTAGAACAAGTCTGCAGATTTACATTGTTTTCGAGATAGTCTGTAGAACTATGTTTGAGACAGGTTCGCGAAATGTTCACGAAAGTTTCGCGACAGTTTCACGACAGTCCAAAATTTCAACTATTTTAAACACCCTAGACTTTTTCGAAATGTTCACGATAGTTCAAAAGTTCAAATATTTTTACATACCTTCAACTTTGTTTATGAAAAGTTCATGAAGAGAGAGAATATTCCCGAAGGTCATCTATTTTCATGTTGAACTGTTTTAAAGACACCTTCGTCTTTTAGGGGCACCTTCGTCTTTTTCGCAAAATCTCAAAGAGAAAAATGCCGAAGGTCGTCTACTTTAAACGAGGAATGTTCCCAGCCACTTCCCAAATTTGCGAAGTGAGAGAAAGCCGCTTCCCTTATAAAGCAAAGTGACAAAATTTGCAATGCCCTCGTCCACGTCAACATTCCCTATGGGTTGACAATATACACTATGTACAGTTGTCACAGAAGCCATATACTTCCAAGTACAACGGCTTACCTAAGTAGGTGACAATCATTTATTGTAGTTATTACATGGATGAAGCCTATAAATAGATCATCCAAGAACAGATTGTTGGTTGCTCCGTCCATGAGATGCATTATTTGGGCCTCCCAACTACGCCGTCAATTTTAGTTGTAATTGCTATTTGTATTATGCTTCAGCGTAATATAGCAGCAGCACGTTCTTATCTGTGTACAACGTAGATGAATGCTTGTTGTGATTGAATGCACTTTCATTGTTGTTTGATCATGCTTGTTTACTCACTCTGATCAGAACACGTCTATGACTCCTCAGTTTTTTATCAGACAATGGTTGTCTTCAACGCCTGAGGAACTCCCGATATTATACTGCTCTTCCACTTATTTTAGAACTATGCTTCACATTGAATCTGATTTCAGTACTCTCACACACAAACCATCTCTAATCTCTTCGGTGGACTGTACTCTTGTTTTTAAAGTATGAATTAATTTTTAAGATTCTGTTGAGCAATTAGAACACTTAAAGCTGAGATTACATTTAGCATAAGCTTTCCATTAGACCGTTTTTGCATTTAGCAGCTAATTAGAATGGGAGAGCTATTCCGCAATATTTCTGCTCTCTTCTCTATTTGCGTTCTTCTATCTCCCTTGCCCCATCAGATTGGTATCAAAGCTCTAGCTCAAATAAACCAAGAGATTAAGTTTGTTCTATTTGTATATTATTATTATGTCTCATATAGGTAGCTCTTCATCTTCATCACTCACTGAAGCTAGAGTCATTGACAAGTTCAATGGTTCTAACTTCTACATTTGGAAATTGAAACTTAGAATGATGTTGATAGATAGAGATCTTTGGGATGTAGTAGAAGGTGCAGACCTGAAACCAAAAGATGGTGATCAGGCAAAGTCCTGGAGGATCAAAAATCAGAAGGCCTTCGCATGCATCACACTCAATCTGGCCAACTTCCAAATATCTCACGTTACCACGTGCAAAACCTCTAAGGAAGCACTAGACTTGCTATCAAGTCTCTATGAGACTCACGATGTAACCACGATATTACATCTTAGAAGGAAGTTCTTTACTCTTAGCATGTCTGATTCTACTGCCATCACTTCTCACATCAACAGTTTCAAGTCCCTGTTAGATTAGTTATCAGTTTTAGGATGTTCTATTCAAGATGATGATGTCGTCATGACCTTGCTTTCTTCTCTTCTAAAGTCCTATGAGAACTTTGTGGTGATGATCTCCACACAACCCAACCTCACCTTTCAAAAGGTAATTGGTCATCTTCTTCAAGAAGAAATGCGGAGAAAGACTAGTAGTCTGTCCGTCAAAGACAAATCCATGGCTCTATACACCAAGAAGAAAGACTATTCAAAGCACAAGAATCAAGTGTAGCAGCAACAGTAGAAGCCTCACACTCAAGGTGATCATGGTGGATCGCACCAGAAGCTTTTTTGCAGATATTGCAAAAGAGCCAATCACAACATCAAGGAGTTTCGTATCCGGATCTACAACGAGGCAAAGAAGCACCAACAACAACAGCAACCAGACTTCTCCAATGCGGCCGAATTCAAGGAGCAAGACACACACTTGTTAATGGCTTACAACAATAGTGAAGACTGTGATAGCTAGTACCTGGACAACGGTGCTACCCAATACATGACCTCTCACAAGGAATGGTTTATGGAGTACACAGCTTATAGTAGAGACCAATTTATCTACCTTGGAGATTCTAGCACCATACGCATAGAAGGCAAAGGAGCAGTGAAGATTAGCTTCAACAACGATCTGTCCATTTGTGTTCCTAACGTCCTTCATGTTCCTCAGTTCTCAAAGAACCTGTTATCAGTCTCTAAGATAGCTAATGAGGGCTACACTGTTACTTTCTCATCTGAGCAGTGTACAATACTCGAGGAAAATACCACTCTGACTACATGCACTAGAGTCGGAAATCTTTACGTACTCTCTAATTCAGTTGCATTAACTAGTATCTCTAATGAAAATGCAAACAACAGTGCTACTCTGTGGCATAGTCGATTTGGACACGTGAATACAAGTTCGTCTTTTTAAGGGCACCTTCACCTTTTTAAGGGCACCTTCGTCTTTTTCGCAAAATCCCGATGAGAGAGAAAAGTGCCGAAGGTCATCTACTTTAGGCGACGAATGTTCCCAGCCACTTCCCAAATATGAAAGTTGCTTCCCTTATAAAGCGAAGTGAGAGAATTTACAATGCCCTCATCCACGTCAACATTCCCTATGGGTTGACAGTATACACTATGTATAGTTGTCACATAAGCCATATACTTCCAAGTACAACGACTTACCTAATTAGGTGACAATCATTTATTGTAGTTAATACCTGGATGAAACGTATAAATAGATCATATCATCCAAGTATAGGTTGTTGGTTGCTCCATCCATGAGACGCATTATTTGGGCCTCCCAATTACGCCATCAATTGTGGTTGTAGTTGCTATTTGTATTGTGCTTCAGTGTAATATAGCAGCAGCACGTTTTTATCTGTGTACAACGTAGATGAATGCTTGTTGTGATTGAATGCACTTTCATTGTTGCTTGATCGTGCTTGTTTACTCACTCTGATCAGAACACGGACGTCTACAACTCCTCAGTTTTTTATCATACGATGGTCGTCTTCGACGTCTGAGGAACTCACGATATCATATGGCTCTTCCACTTATTTCAGAACTACACTTCACATTGAATCTGATTTCAGTAGGACCACACACAAACCATCTCTAATCTCTTTGGTGGACTGTACTCTTGTTTTCAGAGTATGAATTAAGTTTTAAGATCCTGTTGGGCAATTAGAACACTTAAAGTTGAGATTACATTTAGCATAAGTTGTCCATTAGACTGTTTTTGCATTTAGCAACTGATTAGAACTGGAGAGCTGTTTCGCAATATTTCTGCTCTCTTCTCCGTTCACGTTCTTCTATCTCCCTTGCCCCATTAAAGAATTTCCTTCGTAGATGTAACTTAGTAGTTACGTCCCTCTCACATCATATAGTGAGTTCAGGATGTCCCAAACGTCTCTTGACGTTTTAGCTTCAGCTATGTGTCCAATCTGTGTATCTGATATATTGAGGATAATAAGCACAAAAACTTTACCATCCTTCAATTTCCACTTTGGGCCGTCGTTACTTCTATACCTATAACAACATTCCATGATTCGCTGGTGGTAAGCAAGGTCTTCATCTTAAATTTCCACAAATGATAATTGGATCCATTCAGCTTGTCTGTGATAAGACCAGCTTTACTTTTAGAATCCATCTGGAACTTAGTCTGTCGATTGTATTGATGACGCTAAGATGCAGTAATGCTAACAATAGGAAATCAATTCTCTGATACTGAAAGGTTGAAAAAAACTGAAGAGTATGATATCAATTTGATATTGCAAAAAATATTAAGTATTAGAGATTTCACTTTGATACCATGTCGAAAAGAGGTGTTGTGAAGATAGGTCGAACTCAAAAAGAAATGAATGAAAATTATTCGAGTGTCTAGAAAGAAAACTTTTCATGCATGGCGGAATAAACTATCTTCCTCTTTTTCAATGCATGAATACGCCTATCAATTTCAAACAAAACAATAGTGATAGAAATCATGTTTAATCTTATAGTAACTAACTTTGAAGTCATCAGTACTACAGTGATTGTGTAGCCAAACAATTAAGCATTGAATTATCTGACAAATAATTTGTCACAAAGAAATATAGAAATAACGCAATAAAAGATAGTATTGATTCAGTATGAAAAAAAAACAGAAGTAATTGAGTACAATAAGTTGCGGATCGAAGCCGCATACTCTATGCTATCTCTGAGCAGCTAAAATAAAAGTCTGAATTAAGCACAATGTTGATAAGTAGTAGCACAATAGCAATCTCTAAAACAACTCTAAGAAGTGAGCTAGAATGCTCAAGAGTGTTCAAGCTCACAGGCTTGAGAGAGAGAGAGAGAGAGAGAGAGAGAGAGAGAGAGAGAGAGAGAGAGAGAGAGAGAGAGAGAGAGAGAGAGAGAGAGAGAGAGAGAGAGAGAGAGAGAGCTAACTATTCAAATGCTTGTTGTTTGATAATGAAACTGTATGAATATGAACAGCTATATACAATAAGTAATTAGGTCATCAATTGTGATCTCTAGTTGGATGTTAGCATCCATTCGGTTCTCGTTGATTGCTGATAAGCGATGGAAATTGGCCGTAAACAGTCTATTTGCATAAATGAACCAAACTGTCACTTCTGTAGAAATGAACTAAAACAACCACAGTCGACACTGTCGCAAAAAGGCGACAGTGTCAAGATTTTGCGAAAAAACCGACAATGCCTTAAAATCTCATTTAGGGTTGTCCCACACTTTGCCAGACTCATTTCCTTGACATTTGAGTCACTTTAGAAAAAGCGAAAAATGTGACTTTGCATATTTACTCACAATTCCTAACAGGCGAAAAATGCGACACTGTTGTCAAACTTTGTGTAAATCTGCAGACTGTGTCAAAACACGGGAAAATCCACAGAACTAGATAAACAATGGATGAAGACTAGTTGATTAGTAAGAAGGAGAATAATCCAACAAATGATAATGATCAATGAACACACCCAAATTAGCAAGTTTTTGAGTGTTTGATCTAATCTGGTGAGGGCGAGCTACAAGAAAATGGTAGCATCAAAGTTTTTGGATTAGTGCATTGTTCTAACTTCATAGTTCTCAAATCTATAATTAGATGTTGTCCGATTCTGGGAATGGCATGGAATATTCTAGAATATGGAAAGAGGCTTCTGCAATAAGCCCAAACACTACATAATTGAAGTACTAGAAACAAGCGACCTGCATGTGTGAGTCTAACATTGGGCCTTAGGCTAATAAATGCCATGGAGCACAATTATTAAATAAAGTATTTTAATCTTAGCTTTTGTAAAGTTTCTAAGTTGGGAAACACAACTTGTCCTCAAGAAACACAAAGTGATCTTGAACAGCCAATCAGAGTACACGGAGCTCACCTCTCAAATTTATAAGAGGGAGCCATTTCTTTTGTATTCGATGATCTTCTACTCTTCCTAATAAAACTTTGTCAATTTCATCTTTGAATCTCTCTCTCTCTCTCTCTCTCTCTCTCTCTCTCTCTCTCTCTCTCTCTCTCTCTCTCTAAGAAAGTCATGGAGCGATCATTAAGATCCGTAGGTAGGATTTCTTTCACTGTTCACCTCCTTTGAGAAGATCAACCTTTTGAGGAGAAAATCTAGAGGCAAGGATGCCTAGATAAGCACGAATAAATCAAATTAAGAAAGACCAGAAAGAGAAGAAGCATCCAAGATGAACGTCGCACAAATCTAAGCTATTCCACGATCAGATCCGAAGTTAAGATTGACAACCCTTAGCAAGACTAGATTCCCACTCCTATCACCATGTTCACTCTCTCCCCATTGGATCGAAGCTCGTTACTACACACGACTACTAACCCGATTGGAGATCCAAAACCCCTTCTTTTCCCTTTAGAATCCACTGATTAGGGAGGCATGAAAAGGGTCCAACATTTTTTTGGCATCATTTCCGAGGAGACGATGCTAAACAGTCCTAGGAGTGAATTCTTTGTTTGTGTTTTTTTGCTAATTTTCTCTTTTTTGATAAGTTATTTATTCGCCCTCAAATTTTTTCCACTTTTTTTATGTTATTTTTTGTCGCCACTAATTTAGTGTAGAGCAGACCCAGAGGCCCATTCTATGAGTTCGGTGAGTAAATAACTTGTACTCGCATTTACTCGCCTACATTTTTTTTTACTCGCCAACCCAATTTTTTGCATTTTTACTCAGAGGCTTTACTCACCAACAATACAGAGTGTTCAGAGACCTCAAAGCTAACATTCTAGAGATTGGTGAGTAATCAGCTTTTACTCGTCTTTAATCGCCAATTTGAATTTCTCGTCTTTTGCATTTTTACTCAGAGGCTTTACTCGCCAACAATACAGAGTGTTCAGAGACCTCAAAGCCAACATTTTAGAGATCGGTGAGTAATCAGCTTTTACTCATCTTTACTCACCAATTTGAATTTCCCGTTTTTTTCATTTTACTCACCAAGAGGGATTTCTCTCAAACCACTCACCAAGAGGGATTTCTCTCAAATCACTCAATATCTTTACTTGCCATTAGTACATTACTTGATCTACCATCTGTCAGACCGACAAGTAAGATCTGATTACTCGCCATTACTCATGCCTTTACTTGCATTTACTCGTCGACTCCATTTTCTCGCGCTCAGATATTCAGCTTAACTCACCATTAGACCAACATCCTCCAGACCTCATTCCTTGCCATTACTCGTGTCTTTACTCACATTTACTCGTCAACTCCATTTTCTCGCACTCAGACATTCAGCTTTACTTGCCATCAAACCAACATCCTCCAAACCTCGTTCCTCGTCATTACTCGCTCCTTTACTTGCGCCTTTACTTGCGTTTACTTGCCAACTCCATTTTCTCACACTCAGACATTCAACTTTACTCGTATTTACTCGCCGACTCCATTTTCTCACACTCAGACATTTAACTTTACTCGCCATTAGACCAACATCCTCCAGACCTCATTCCTCACCATTTTCATTTACTCGCCATAATTCGCCCACTGTCCATTACTCGCCATATCTCGTCGGATGCCTATTACTCACCCACTTCTAAAAAATCAAAAAAATTCAAAAAAATTGTCTCATCGGCTAATGACTTGACACGCCGATCACATACTAGTCATATCATTCAATGCTGGGGGCCAGCACAGTCCTTCAAATCCCTACGCACCGAGGGTGCCCTAGACCCCACCTGCACCACCACCGTCGTTGCCATCTATCACTCACCATTGTTACCATTTGCGCCGTTACATCATCCATTTTTTTTGTAAATAGCATCAGCCACCTGCCCGACACCATTGTGTTCATCTATTATATCCATTTGTTAAATCAATCTGTCACATCCATCTGTTACTCCATTTAATATATATTAAAGATAAATAAAATAAAAATCGGAACACCGCCATTGTACCGGCACTGAAGCAATTTGACACCTAGCTATCTCTACTACACCCTATTGTCTAGCTATGACGACTCCACTTGCACGATTGTCTCAAGTATAGATGTTCCCTGATGAAACAATTCAATAATACACCTATAGAATTTACAGCATGTTGAAGAGTTGTGATCCACCTCTACCTACAAAAGTCATAATGATGAATTACTATGTCGGACTACTCATTGAGATCAGATGTGGCATGGCAGACTTGGAATCCTATACTTCATTTGTGCAAATTTGTCAAGATGCCAACTTATGGAATGTACCTTACCTCCTCTGCACTTTTAAAGCTCGCAAATACATACAAGAGTATCCTAAGAGTAGACATTATGCTACATTGGCAATGTGAGTCATCTATGGACTTCTATCTAAATCTACCATCCTTGATCACCAAAATATGGGTTGTAGACATTTCAAAATGTTACGAGAATATACCCTTAGATGGTCCGGAAGGAATAATTAGAGAAACAAGCCACTATCTCATTGCCATCTAGTGAGGTCGAGTACAAACAGTTAGAAATCAGTTTTGATTTGATTCATTATTATAAGCTTCAAATGTGATACTGTAATAAATGTACAGTTAGTCAGTTTACTGTTTTCAGTAGTGATTGAGACGTGACCCACTATCATTATATCAGTCAGGCAATTGTCCCATAGATGGCTACTTGTGTTAGCCGAGTAGCCACACGTAGCAAAATTAGCATGTATAGTTATTTTTTACGGCTTTGTTATACTCAAGGGCATGTCCTGAGTTTGTTAGCCTTTTAGCCCATGTTGGGCCTATTAGTCAGATAGGTGCCTATTTTGAAGACTAATGATGGAGATGAATTCGGTCGTGATGTGCTCTGATACCACTGATGAGAATCAGTCATGATTCGCGAAGGAAAATCCAACACGACTCTCTCTCTCAGCTCAGATGGAGTTCAGATGCAATTGTTGGGCACTGCCAGCTGAATCACTCCTACAGTCCTCCAGAGTGTAGCCAGTCACATTGCTCCTGATGCGATGGTGCATCCTCCTGAGACGCTTTTACAATCATCCTTGAGAGATGCCCAGCTAGCATCATTGTAGGAAAGTATCTTGAGACCTGCACCACGACAATAACACAAGCCATAATCCCTTGCTAATTGAAGATATTGCAAAATTCGTTTTGCAATCTTCCAATGTGTCAAGCCTGGATTCGTGCAGAATTGGCTCATCCTGAACACTGCATAAGCAATATTAGGACGTGTGTTGTCTACAAGGTACATCAATGATCCTATCAGCTTCATGTAAGGTGTGAGCTGCATTTGTTCTCTCTCTGCCTCAGTCCTTGGACAGTCATCATTCATTAGCACCGTCCCTACGAGCATTGGAGTGTTCGCTCCTTTGCAGTTCAGCATCCCAAGATCTTTTGGGTGTATCTGGACTGGTGAAGGTATAACTTACCTCCCTCATAGTCCCTTTCTATTTGTAGGCCTAGGTAACACCTGGCTTCTCCCAAATCCACTATCTCAAAATGTTTTGAGATGTTTGTCTTCACCTCAACAATTAGCTGCTCACTCCTGCAAAGTATCAGAGTGTTGTCCACATATACAACCACTTTGATTATCTGCCCATTTGTAATTCTGACATACACATTGGAGTCAGCCAATAGAGGCTTGAATCCTAATGATTTCAGGGCTTGATCTTTCTTCTTGTACCATTGTCGGGCTGACTGAATTCACTAATAGTTATCAGATAGACTAACTTCCATATGGATTTTCAAAGTAAGACTGGTTCACTATAAAAGTGAAAAAAAAAATATTTTCAAAATTAAATCACATGATCTAGATGGATGTTTTTTGCCTTTCATATGACATCATCCAAGGTCTACAAATGGTAAATATTACTTTCCAAGGAGTCACATGATGCACTTTTGTTCTATGTGGATGTAGTATAGGATTGGTCCATAGATACAATCGAATATTTGATCGAAGGCCAATTCGCAGCACAATAGTGAAAACTTATCATGAAGACTATCAATTGCAAAGGGTAATGCAAGAAAAAAGGACCAGTGTATTGCAGAAATTTAAAGAGGCCAATCAAATTGCGGCTCTCCATATAATATATACTAACTGAGTTCAAAAGGGGACGGTTCATTGATTGTCAAGTCATTTGCCAAGGTTAGCTTGACATCCAAAGTTTCTTTGGTCCCAAGTTTGAGCCTCCCCTTGGAAACCAAGAAGCATTTGCCAAGGTTACCCAATCGGGTTGGTTAAGCTGGTTAGCTTGGCATCATGAGTTTCTTTGGTCCAGGTTTAAGCCTCCCCTTGGAAACTAAGAAGCATTTGCCAAGGTTTAAAAAATGGGCTACAAGTGAAACCCAAGGCAAATGGACTGGGTTCTCCAACTTCAAGAAGATAAGAGAAGGTTTAAGAAAAGAACATGTATTGGATTGGCCTGAGGTGGGCAGGGTTTTAGAAAAGAATTCTCCTTCTGGGATTTAGGAAATTGAGTAGCTCAAGGAAGGTTGAATTGGGCTTCACAATGAGCTGCTGCAATGGCAGTAGCAGATTCGGTTTTGGTGTGAGATTTCAAAGCCCAGATTACAAAAATCCATTGGCA
This sequence comes from Diphasiastrum complanatum, assembly GCA_029204225.1. Classification (NCBI taxonomy): domain Eukaryota; kingdom Viridiplantae; phylum Streptophyta; class Lycopodiopsida; order Lycopodiales; family Lycopodiaceae; genus Diphasiastrum; species Diphasiastrum complanatum. Next base: position 13,756,285 of record CM055114.1, on the reverse strand, counting down.
TCAAGGTGCTTGTTGTTGGGTTGCAGCTCAAACCACTGGTTCACTTCCCTGGCTCTGGCGTTGCAGGAAGCTAGAGCTAAAGCTGCTGGAAGATTGAGACGCCAAATACCAAATGGTTTGTGAATCCATAGACAATGTAACTGTCAGCTTGGTCCTGTTCAGTTTATCTTCATGCTTTTTTGTGGCACAAGATGAGTACATGCATGCTTGTATTTTGTTGCAATTCATTTACCACGATTGTGTAAATTCACCCAAAATGTTATATGATCGGATGATTGTTGGCAGCATTTACAAAGGCATCCATTGAAGGCAGAGAAGCTCTGACACCTTCCTGCCCTGGACATCATAGCATCGATTCCAAAAAGGTATTTTGCTTTGAAACATGAGTTGATGTGTTAAAGCTACATCCTTTCACATACAACACAAACCAGCTATGGTTGACAGAAAATCATTTGAAACTACCAAATTAAATAATGTAACTCTAAATTCTAATTTATATCTTATACTACATAATGAGTTAGTGTTGTTGCCTCATGTACAATTTTCGGTGGTGCGCATCTTGCCTCTGCGTCAAGGTTTTGCTCACAATGTCTATAGAATTTCCTGACAGCAGTAATGCTCACAACCTCCCCACTGCCTTCACGATTGAAGGAGGTCGGCATGATTAATGTCTGTGTCTTGTTGATGATGAGTTTGATGATAGAGGCTGAAAATGTACTTTCTAGTGAATTTTGATAAGCCGCTTGTTGGGAGCACTATTACTGCTCACAATGTCCACAACTTTTTGTGTCCCAGGGAACACAACTGATTGCGAATGCTTCTAAAGAAGCTGTAGTTTGTCTAATCTCAAGCAAAGAAGTCTCTAACTTTTTAGGAATTTCAAATTTGAGGGTCTCTTATATCCCTTCCTCTGCAGTTGTGGACTCCCATGAAATGACAGTTGTCAAAACATGACAGGATTCTGGTCCTAGGGTCCGGAGCACCCAATGGTTCAGAGTACCCAGGGCCAACTGTGATCCTTTGTATGCCACTTAGCACAAGAACAAAAAACAAGCATTTGTTAGAACAGGACACTATTCTGGGTCTAATATCCTGAACCTCCAATGCCTTTTGGCTTATGCCAACGGATTGAACCCATAACCTCATGTACGAAAGTCTAGGTCCATACTGCTTGACCTAGTGCCCATTGGCTCCTAAACCTCCAATGACCAGTGGCCTCTGGCAATGCATGAGTGCCAAGTTCCAACTTGCATACGCTGCTGAATGTAGAGCATGCTTATATAACAGAATTCCTTCTAATTATGAAGGTTTGTTGCCTGTTGTTATGGTGAATTCTCTTCATTATACGCTTCAGACAACTCTCTGAATTCTGTAAGTAAATATAAGGTTGACAAATGAATAGTATTGTTAAGTTGGATACAGGCAAAGCCCTGCTGATTGCCAGAAAAGCAAAACTACTTATTCTGTTGCCTTCTGAAAGTCGTGAATTTTTTTGAAATAAAGACATCCAATTACTAAGCAAAACCTTAATAGAGAGTATTCGCTGCTTAACTTTTTAAAGATTATGTAGACAAAGTAAACTGTTCCTCTATTAAAAATGGTGGGGGTGCTGAAGTTGACTACAGTATCATTTAGAAATGCTTGCTTATTCTATAGAAGCTCTTTCCTAGAATTTTTACTGCTGTTGTTATATCTGCCCAATAGCTAACCATATGCAGCAATTTTTTGGCAACACTAAATGTGACGTGTCCCACAGTCTTTAGTGTTATCTGGTCTAGCTTATAAATTTGATGTCTTCCAGAGAGATATATCATTTGCGAGCTGCTTACCTTCATTAGCTTAGTTGCATTACGACATCTATTCAGAGTGTGAGTTTTGTGCTTACTGCAGGCACAATCTGGCGCTTACACAAGATTATCAAATGGGATTAATTTTCAATGTCTTAGTACATTTCCAAAACATGAGCTTCGTGGAAAGGTTGTGATGGTACGATGCGATTTGCGCGTCATTTTCAAAGATCAAAAGATTGTTGACGAACAGCCAATTATTGTGGCACTTCCAACTATAAAATATTTGCATGAAATTGGTGCAAAAGTGGTTTTGGCCAGCCACTGGAACCCTTTGGAATCCCATGTTATTGGCATAGATATGCTACTTATTGCAGGTCAGTAAGGTGGTTTTGTCTTTCAAGTTGGATGGTGCTCGAGCAGTATCAATCAGTTTCTATTTTGAGGCAATGAGTAGAAGGAAACACCAATGTAAAATTTTCATTTTAATCAAGCGATAGCTTGTGATTTATGCAATTCCTGTTGTTTATTGAAATGCTAAGTCTGACGATAGTACTTGAGAAAATAGTTGCTCTGAATTCTGTAAAATTACCTGAAGAATATGAACAGAGAACTTTTGTTGACAATCTTGTTGTCCATTTATATTTTATTTGGATGAAGTTTCAGATTGAATCAGGGCTAAGCATCCTCTAACCTAACAATAATCTTTTGGTGTCAAAACATAGACCTTAATCCTAACTGTTCAGCATGATTAAGCTTTTTGGCTTCCTTTTGTATGTGATACCCTGATGGTTTTCTAAGCTCTTTGAGTATGCCATGCAGATCTCCTGTCTCGGAATCTTGGACACAAAGTGGTTATTGCGAGTGGTCTTGTTGGAGAGATTGTTGAAGAGCAGATCAGCCTTCTAAAAGAGGGCAGCATTATGCTCTTAGAGAATTTGTTATTGCGGAAGGAGGAGACTGCCAATAACTCAGACTTCTCGAAACGGTTGGTGGCCAAAGTCGACTATTTTGTGAACGATGCTTTTTCTCTCTCCCATAGGGTTCTTGCTTCAACTGTTGGAGCTGCCCGTTTCACCCGAGCAAGGCTGGCTGGTTTGCAGTTTGAAAGAGAATTTCTACCTTTGGTGCAAGTTGCACATGCACCTGAACCGCCATTTGTAGCAATTGTATGTTCTGAAATCTTTCCTAGAGTCTGTGAGCCATTTACATTCTGGGTTTTTGGGCCAACCTCTCTTTCCACGATTGGTAGCCTCTGGAGTCTCCGACTGTATTAAGACCCTCAAAAGCATCCTCATTTAGCATTTTCTGATTAAGGTTTTCTTGAGCTTTGTTTCTTCGTGGGAGTCGATGGGCAGAGTTCCTTTGAATGCAGGCTGCTGTTAGTTGTATTGGCATTGGAGGTTATATTTTAATTCACTTGTAGTAAGATTTCAGTAAATTATAGTTCTTTTCTAAAAAAATCACGGCTTTATTTTGAAAAGGTTCAGGCCGTTTCAAACTTCAAAGAGTCCATTTTTTCAAAAGGTCCTCTTTTACCATTAGGAATAGATTATTTTCTATTTTTCCTCCTTGTGAAGGCATCATGGTAGTAGGAGAGAAGGAGAAGGTTCAATTGCTCTTTGCAAGAGGAAATGGTTTTGATTTCATTGAGAATTATGTGATATGATAGGAGAATCATGTGTTGATTCAACTACCGTGATTAAGGTCCAAGGAGCAGCCACAGTACTGGAGCATAGTAATATTTTCTATTTCTCTTTAGCACACCTCCCACTATGGTGTACGCGAGATATGTGTGTGCCTCATTAGAGGAGACAGACGTGGCTACGCTGTCCGATATACTGGTAAGCTTTGGCAATAGTAGACTAAGCTTGTTTGCTTGGTAAGTATCTTTTCTCTCACAAAATGAAACTGAATCTCAATATGTTTAGTTTAGAATGAAATCTTGGATTGAGATTGAGAGAAATACAACTAAGATTGTCATGGCAAAAAAATAATAGTTGCCTTGGATTGCATTGATTAATCTTGCAATTGTAATTTGATCAAAAAAGCCTCCTTTGCAGCTTGAGTTACTCCAATGTGTTTAGCTTCTGTTGATGATAGTGAGACTGATTTTTATTTTCTAGTATTCCAAGAAATAGAAGCACTTGCCAAATAAAAGAAAATTGGATCACCTCCCCAATTAGATTCAGTGTATCCTTAAAGTATTGTAGCTACAATAAATCCACGATAGCATAGAGCATAGTCTTTGGTATTTTGTATGTACGTCATGACTCATTTGAGTATTTTACAATGTTGTAGTCCTAGATTTGACATGAATTGACTGAGAGTGCTTATTGTGTAAGATGGATCTGGTCAACTCTATATATACATGTAGAAACTCGCTCTCCATCATCCTTGGTATTCAGTTTTGGGTTATTGTCTGCTCTTTCATTGTGCTTTCATATACCATGGCTCGGGGGTGAGGTGCTAGTCTTCCTCTAAGATTCATCTCTAGTTGGTTGGGTGGTTTTGCCTTGACTAGTCTCTCTTTTGTTTCCATTTTTACCTTAATCTTAGTCATCTCTTGGGTAATTGCTATAGTGAAGTTTTTTGGAAGGATGCTTTGCCAATCAAATAGGAGGTGGGTGTGGGACAAAAAATTGCTTGAACTGAAGTCTTTTTTTTGGAATTGAATTGGTTTTCCATGTATCATAGTATGAATTTGGATAGTGAATCTCCATTGGGAAATCAGTTGATATAGTCAAATACAAAGAAGAAGGATATATTTTCATGAGGGGGAAATTCAATAAAAGGACTGAAAATGGTCAGGTGCTCTTCTAAAAAGGTGTAAAAGGTTCTCTTTGGTTGGAGGAGATGTCCACAATAGATTTGGTCATTCAATGAAACTCCATGGACACCTACACGTTTTGGTAAAGAACTATTCAGTCTTGGTGATATACATGAGTTAGTTATTTGCAATGGGCTTAATTAATGGTGATCCTCAAATGGATTTAGATGCTCATCTAATACAGGCAATAGTGTTGTTGACCATGTGCTAGCCTCTCTTTGGTCGATTGAATTGCTTGGAGATGTGGAATTGGGCCCTCCATTTAGAGTCAGACCATCATTCCATTTTTTGGGATCTAAATGTGAAGTGTGATAGTTCATTGATAGAATCTGAAATTTGAGCAGACAAATCAGATTTGCACTCCATTAGAAAAAGTTTTATCTAGCACATTTGGAAGACAACCTTTCTTGTAGCTATGAAGGAAATGATGTCTCTAGCAAATACAAAAGCTGCAAGAAAATGTGGGGAAATGGGTCTTTCCCCAAAAATTCCTGGTTTGACAAAGAATGTAAAGATGTTAGAAGAAAGTCAAAATAAAATGGGGGAGGAGTTGGCGGTGCTTTTTTTGGTGCATACAAGTGATTGATTCTAAGTAAAAAATCAGCCTTCATTCGTATCATTGAAAGTAAACTTAAGCTTTAGGGAGAGTGATGAATTTGAAAGCTTAGGTTTTTGCAATTGCAAAAATCCGTCAGTACATTGCTTTCCTTCTTTGACAATGTACACACGTCCTTGTCATGATTTCAGTATGGTCATGTATGTGCCACATAGTGGCATAGGTGTTGGGACTTGGTCCCGTCAGTGACAACCTTGCAATACAGGACTGCCCCAAGAAGAAATACACTTCATATATATAGTAGTAACAGTAGAGTGAGAATAAACATTTCAGTCGGCTTTTGGAATGTTTTGTCTTTCTGATCAGTTTGTGTGTGCTTGATAGCTTATGGTGATTGGTAGCATAACTGCCAATGAAAGCCATTGCCTTGATTAGGACAATCAAATATTTGGAAGGAGCACACACTTTGCATGATGATCGTCTTTCAAAGATGGCAATCCAAAGTTGCATGCTTCCAGAAAGATTAAACAATGATTGTTGGTTAGATATCATCAAGCGGTTGAGTTCTGGAAAATTTAGCACAATGAATGGCCCAAACAAGCTCCTAATCTGAAATCTTTTGTGTAGAAAAAGCTCATAGAATGCATGTGGAAAGTGCATTTGAAGAGGAAAATGCAATACTATGAGGATTGGTTCAATCCCAGGTTTATTGGATTTACAGAGACATAATGAAGAAGATTTCTCTATGAAGAAAAAGCATCATCATCTTTTTGATTGTGGCTGCCTACAAGCACTTTGAAAAGACTTTTCAAAGTGTCCTCGCTCTATACAAATAGTTTCTTTAATCAAGATGATCTTAATATGCTTGGAGCTTTGTCATTGAAGCTCATGATAGACATAAAAATCTGCTAGAATTTTCTATCTAGACATGGTTCTTTATATAGTTTCATTTTGAAGTTATTACCAGATTTTGTGTCATTCGCATTGGCCTATGTGGACATCACAACAACTAATCTAATCTAATCTAGATTGCCTGGCTAATGATGAGAATGAAGCTCCTCCTCACCTTAAACGACCATCCGGCCCTTTTGGTCGTTGAGTGATCACATCACTATCACTAGGTCGATCAAGGCTGACCGGTTCTCTTGCCTCAGACCCACTCGGCATGGTGTAGCAACTGACATTGATCATCTCTGCCTTGACATGGCCCAGTGGTCAATTAGCCCAACTGCTTGTTGGGTAGGTAGCTTTTGTCATGTTCCCACTAATTATGGTGCTGACTACTAGGTCCATGACAGCGATCCTCAATCTGCATCCCAAACAAGTTACAAGATAGCCTCACCAAGCTACTAGATGGCATCACCAAGTCGAAGCTTGCGACACACTTGACAAAGATTGGGCCAGATGATTGCAAGTCATTATTATTGTTGACTTTCGATTGGTCTTTTGGTAACTGATCCATATAAGGTCATGCTAGTCCAAGATTGGGCCTTTACTTGGAGGAATGTTGCTTGCACAGTTTTACACTAGGTTAGATCCAAGTAGAGTCCTAAAATCTGGCTTCTTCAGCTATGTGCTTTATCTGTTTCCACATCTCATACAATCTATTTATGTTAGCTTGAGTTATAAATCGAATCACAAATTTTAGCATCAATGAAGCATAAATTGACAATACATGAAGCAATCTAACAATCACCCATGAAGATTGGCAAATGACATCACATAGAATCAATGGCTGAAGCCCTACAAGCAATAGCAAAGGCAAGAGTTCTCCCAAGAAGAGCCCAAGAATTACCAAATCAGAGGCTGAGAAATGAATGTCTCTAGTCACTACTTATACCTGATTGGAACCCTAAAATTGAGGCTTCTAGACACTTAGCCTAAGCTTATTCATTAAAGGGTCACATGAGGAAAAATTGTGTGCCGTTGTGGAGGGTTTGCTCCCTTCCAGCAGGATCCCCACTCCAGTATGAAATAGTAATAGTTGGGCCCTTGGCCAGTCCTGTTTATAAATGCATATAAGAATTCTTCAAGCCTATGCATGAATAGAAAGGGCTTGTGACCAACAAATGAATATAGGCCCTTCAATCCATGCAGTCTTGGACCCAGTAGTCCATAATTGCTTGTAGTTTAGGTGTCGATTCTTCTTGATTTATGTTTAGTCCCTTTTTCATGATATAATGCTCTCATTCTTCAACCTTCAAGCTTTAGCGTTGATTTTTGCTGTGATAGTAGACAACTAGTTTTTTATCGTTCCTAAAGTTGTTGCAAAGTTACATGATCTTTTATAGTCAGACTGACAAATTTTATGCGAAGGGAAGCAGATTAGATCAAGCTGTCAAGAAGCAGATAGCTGATCTCGAAATTGAACTTTGCAGCAAATGCTAGTGCATATTGGCTAGTAGTTATCTACACTTAGCAAGGAAGGTTCTTGTGGCTTAAGAAGATATATTGCACCATAACTTCCAATATCATAGAAAGTACAAAACATTCTTGCTAAATCTGGATTTTCTAAGTCAAAGCTGAAAGATTTTGTGTACTTATTTTAGAATTTGCTTTCGGAGCTTAGTTCAGCAATTTCGCTTTATTTGGTTTTGCTTTCCTTTCTATCTAGAACTTAATTTTTGCGGCTTACTGCTAGCACATCATAAATGTTACATGACTTTGTCATTGTACAGATTGGGGGTGGAAAGCTGGCTGAGAAAATGGATGTGCTTCAGGCTCTTGTGCATAAATGTGACAAAGTTATAATAACTGGAGCTATGGCTTTAACCTTGCTATCCATATTCTCTCGAGATGAAGCTTCACTACACCTTTGTAAAGATTTAAAGGAGGCAGCTTTCAATATGTTGGACGTGGCTAAAGCTCACAATGTAGATTTGGTTCTTCCTACTGATCTGTGGTGTGTTGAAGATTCTGATATCTACCAGAAAAAGTGTGTCTTTTCAGCTTCTTCTATACCAAGGGGTAAGCTTAATTCTTTGTAAGGTACTTGTTTTGGTTTTCTTTTTCATAGTTAGTATTGAAGAAAATATTTGTACTTGATGATGCACATTGTATTTTCTCTCACTCTATGCACTACTATGATTATTGAGGCGGTATTGCAGTTTCGTTACAGTTTAGAACATAGTTGCAGCGAATCGTGATTCGCTGGGATCGCGGTTTGCGAACCGTGATTCTGACAGCGAATTGTGAAAAAATTTATTAAAAAAGAAATTTATTATTTTTTTGGAAAAATAGCTGCTGGCTGAAATTTTTTTAGGGGAGCAAACCTACGTTTTGCCTCCCATAAGTGTAGTAGATAGGGCGCAAACAAATAGAAGTCAGTAGCTGTTTGGTTGTTATTTGCTTTGGTTCTCAGTAATTGTTAATGACAAATGCTACAGTTTGGGCTATCAACTCTATGGATGATGATCACTTTTGTAATCATTTCACTGGAGATGTGAGTGCAATGTGCATACAGTTGGGGGCATAGGACCCATTTTTATCTACGGGGGTGTACAGGTGGAGCACAGCCCCCCTTGCTACTGTCGTCGGGGGGGTGCCGGCGACAGCCACCTCTCCTGGCGGGGGGATCAGGGGGCATCGCCCCTTGAAGCAAAAGCGAGATACAATTGCTCTACAGTTCTCTATCTCTATCCCACTGGAACCATCTGTGATCGTAACGGTTTTGAATTGTTATCCTTGACAAAACCCAACATGGATTATTGCACCTGAACTGGACCATCCTGTACCCGAAACATTCGGCAAACTACATAGTAATAATGCTCTTAATTAGAGCTTTCATCTGATACTCCTATTGCCCAAAAAAAAAATTCAAAAAAAAATGATTTTTTGTTTGTATTTGAATTCTTGAGCTCATATTCACTCCAATTAAGGTACAACGAGTTTTAAGATACTCACCTCATGTGTAGAGTTATCTCCAAGGCATACCTGCTGACCATCTCCTGTCTCCTCATAGGTGTTGAACCAATGTCTATGAGGTGTCATGTGCTTTGAGGCTCTAGAATCAATGTACCATCCACCAAACGTGGATTCAGATGATAGGGCTGCAGTGAATAGATCAAGGCCACCAGAATGCTCTTCTCCTGCAAGTTTGTCAACAAAGTGGCCATGTTGGTTCTTTCCCTTCTTTTGATCACTTTGCCTCTTTCGGCATTCAAAAGCAAAATGCCCATACTTGCCACAATAGTTGCAGTTACCCTTCCTCTTGGGTGTAGATGAGGAATTGGTGCTTGACTCCTCTCCAGCCTGTAACTTGGACACCTGCTACTCCAAGCTTTGCTTTGAGTTCTTCCCTTTGCCTTTGCCTTTCTTTTGAAAGTTCTGCTTCTTCTTAGAAGCAAATGCATGTTTTGGATTATCTTCCCTTTCAGAAAGATTCTTCCTTCTCATCTCCTCCTCTAAAAGAAGACCACATAACTCCCCAAAGGTTGGGAGTTTCTCCCTAGTAGAAAGGGACATCACATAGTCTTGATAGTTGAATGACAAGCTATTCAAGACTATGGGGACAATACTCCTGTCACTTACTGTCTCTCCAACTGAAGCAAGCTGGTCCATAAGGTCCTTGACCTTTGTGATGTGATCACCAATTGTTGCACCTGCTTCCATCTTGAGAGTATGTAACCTATTTTGCAAATACACAAGCTTGGCTGAATCCACTGTCTCAAACATAGACTTCAGAATAGTCCAAGCCTCCACTGCATCCTTTGCATTGCAAATGTGAGGAATAATGTTTTCTTTGACAGAAAGATTGATCATCCTTTGAGCTTTCTATCTCCAGTTTATGTAGTCCTTCAATTTAGGTTCAGATGTTGGTACAGGCTCTCTACCTGCCAGCCATCTTGAACTTCCACACTCTGTAATTTGTGCCATCAAGTTTGCTAGGTTCACCCAGCAAACTCTCCCCAAGACTAGCCATGCTATAATCTGTGCTCAAACAGAAGCTCAACCTGAAAAAGATAAAAAAAGAAACAACTTCTTGCAACTAGGGTTTGACCCCAAACTAGGGTATGTAGCCACTTCAAGGCAACCCTTCAGCTCCTGCTTTTGACTTTGCCACTTGGTATGGCCTTTCTAGCACAAGCACTAGGCCCCACTGTTTCAGTAACCAATAACCCCTATAAAAAGTGCACCCTACTTTTGTGTAAGCTCCTCTAGAAAGACTCCCCAAAACTCAACCAGAATTAGAAAGTTTTTGGATCATTCCACTCTCCTTGCCAATAGCTCTCCAACAGTGCAAGACTCAACCTGATCTGACTCCTGTAGATCAAAAGCTCTCTCTTTTAAGATTGAGGTGCTTATAGAAGATGAGAATTTTCTCGAGAATCTGAACACTGAAGTTTTTCTCACTCACAGACTCACAGGCTAGACAACCTGCTCTGATACCATGATGATTTGCAAGACCTAGCTATGGAGTATCTTAACTTCAATACTAGATCAACTATGAAAGCTTGAGAACCTTAGCTATGGAAAACATCACATACAAGGAGAATTGCATAAGCACCTCACAACACCAAAAGTTACAAACAAGAGGAAGTGAATTGCTAGAGAGAGAGAGAGAGAGGGCGTGGGTCCTCCAAATCCCTTGTGAGGCAAACACCTCAATTACATGCATGGAAAGTCTAGGTGTCAACCATTGGAGTGAGCTACTTGGCCAAGTGGGCCACTTGCACTAATTTACTCAACTTACAAAAGGGGGGTCTCATCTATTTAATTAATAACATGCCCCATGAGTTAAGTACAACTTACAACTTAATTAGTGCTTAGCCAAAGGGGTAAAGTAGGCATTACTCTTCAACAATGGCCACCCATTGTCATGGTTACTGGTTCGTTATTCATACTGACATTGTCAAAGCTAGTAAGGTATCTCTACTTCATGAGGTGTTTCCCCCTAAGCCTAATTGTTGATTTGCAAGATCAAGGGTGTGCACTGAATACTAGGATATTAACATTTTTCAGAAAACTCCAGTGGGCCACATCAGACCACACAGCTTGATATTAAGTAAACAAGTGTAGAATGAATCACCCTAGAACTTTTGGTACAACAAAACCATGTATGCATACCAGGTAGTCATCCTTCTCTGGCACTCAAGGGAAGTTCTTAGGTCATTTGGTATTTCTGATTTAAGTATCTTGCAATGAAATTGTGGTTGGAACACTGTCCTCAACTTGCTCTAATCAAAAGAAAAGTGTGGTCAGTTGATTGTAAATAGACTACTTGAAGAGCTAGCAATCATTTGAATTCCTGTGTATTGGACTTATGACCTTATTGCAGGATGGAGAGCTATTGAGTTCGGCCCTGCATCACTGGCAAGAGTGACAGCTGCTATTAACTCTTGCAAAGTTAGTATTTTTGCATAGGGTTGCAAGTATTTATTATTCGTGAAGTAATCATTTGTATCCTCACTTGATGGCTTCTACTCGTAGGAAGGTAATGCTGAAGAGTATATGAAGTTCTTATATAACCTTTATTTCTTGTCCTATGATAGATGGTTCTCTGGATTGGTGCCTTTGGTTTCTGCAACAGAAGTGGAATCTCAGAGGGTGCAGTTATACTGGCAAATATGCTTGGCCATATTGGTAGCAGTGCTTATGTTATTGTTGCAGGCATGGAACAATCTTTAGCTGTGAGGAGGGCAGATGTTACCAGTTTGATTGGTCATGTTTCTCACAGTTGTGCTGCTCTCTGGGAGCTTCTCAAAGGAAACAGTCTTCCAGGAGTTGATGCCCTCGATGATGTATGCCTACAATGTATTACAGAAACTCATAAAAATGTCCGAATCAATATTTTCTTTGAAAGTTGTAATGCTTCAACATATTAGCACCCAAAGCACAAAGTCAACCCCAAATTCCTGTTTTCTGAGATCTTGTCTCCATAATTGCTGGATAGATGTGTTATTTTAGCTTTTCAATAGGTCATTGACTAAAGTTGTTGCTATCCCAAGCATTCTTGCTTTGTAGGCAGATAGATTTTGACATGCATGAAACATTTTGTTGACTCATCCAGTTCTTGAATTGTGCACATGGTAGATAAATTTTTGTGCCACATTGACACTAGAATAGATGTTTCAGCCAGTTATGGCCCCTACATCTTAGACACTTCATCTACTATTCTTTGTCAATAGACCATGTGATTAGGCCTCTGACACCCTGTTAGTAGTAGGATAAGGTCACTTAGTCTTATTGGTAGTGACTTGACATTTGAATAAGTTTGTTGAGTCTTATCGTCTTATCAGGATTGTAACGTTAACTAGCTCGACCTCCTACCCAGCTATAATCATGTGTATGGTCTCCTCACTGGACTATTTCTTGGAGAGTAGTTATGAGACTAATTTGTATAACTTAGTTTAGTATTTAGTTACACAGCCTCAAATAAGCTTATATCATCAGCTTTCTTATGAAGACTATTATATTTTGCAGCATCATTGTCTATTTTGTGTTCTGTGTTGTTTAGCCTAAAACTTGGTATTCGAGCACTTTTTTGGGCCAAGTGGCAAGATCTAATTCACATTTTGGTTGTAGATCCTTCTTTGCAACCCCAGCAACCATAGACATTGCATGCCATCCTAAGCTAATGGACCAACAAGTTAAGCCTGCTTTCTATCGGACCCACTTTTTGCAGCTAGATAAAGCAGGGATTCCAGTCCTGCCACACTACTTGGACTCATGACTGTCACACTACCTCAGATTCACACTGGGACAGCTCAGGGTGTCTTCTCACCAGCTAGCTATCAAGACTGGGAGGTTCCACAACATTCCCAGAGAGGAGCGGATTTGCCAATTATGCTCTCTAGATGAGGTGGAGTCTGAGGAGCATTTTTTCTTTAGATAAACTATATACTATGAGATCAGAGGGAGATATCACTGCTTATTTCAAGTCATGCCTACCACTCTACGCTCTCTCATAGCCTATGAGGACCCTCGGTGTGTTGCTCTTATGTACGAGAGATGTTCATATTGAGGCGAGATCTATACAGAAATCGCGAGATATAGTGTATGATGATGATGATGGTTACGATGATGATGAGGCTGATGGTCGTTTACATGTTCACAGGGATCAGAGACAGTGCACTTCTCAACACCACTCTATTGCCAGGATCACCAGACCTCCTGTGCAGAGACACACTACACATACACGACGTCAGAGGGCTCCAGCGCTTCCCAATGGTTGGCAAGAAAAAAGATTACGAAGCAAAAGAAAAAGGGCAAAGATTCATTTTTATCGACGGCAAACCGAGATATTTCGACCTCCTCTCACAATTGGAGCTCTCGGGTTTAGGAGCTGCCCGAGATTTCCTACCACTTTGAGACTTGGCTTCTGGAATTGCAATGGTTTTTTATCATCATCATCGGCAAGAGATTTTGCTGATTTTATTAGCAAATGTGACATTTTGTTGTTGGCTGAAACCCATGAGTCTTTATATCATCCTCTTCCACATATACAGGATTACTCTTGGCATTTTGTTTTTCGCCCATTTGTGAGGGGAAAAACTTGTCGTGGATCTGGCGAAGTAGCTTGTTTATACAGAGACACCGCAGTTAAGATGGTTAAGCAAGATCCATACGCTCGCTATATATGGCTACATACTTCGGCGTGGGACCCATTTCAGGCACTTTCAGATGATATTGCTATCTTTTCTTAGCAAGGCTACATTTTATTAGCAGGAGATTTCAACTCTCGCACTAGCTCCAGACAAACAGAATTTCATGCAGATACTGATTTTCTCCGGCTTCACCCTCTGGATATGGGACTAGATCGGGTATCACAGGATGCACACACAATAGTTACATCTTTTGGAGAGCAGTTGATTATTCTTGCGGAGACACATCTTCTTTTGGAGAGCAGTTGATTATTCTTGCGGAGACACATTCTCTTGCCATCTTGACTCCTTGGTAACCAGTTTCGAGTTCTTCGGCGAATTGTTCCTGTTCTTCCATTTCCATGGGTTCTTTCCCTTTACTGTAAGCCAAGGCTTCTGTTTCAAGCTCGTCGATGCCTCTCTCCGGGGGTTGATCAGGTCCTTGAGGAGTGGTCATTTTCAGAACTGAAAGAGAGGTACCTTAACTTCTGAAACACTTTTATGGATGGGGTGGATCATATTAGTGCACCAAGAAGAACAAAAACCATGAATAACTGCTTGGTTAAGGAGAGTGGATAACACAGGTGCAAGTGTGTCGGGGAGCATGAAGGAGGACTTCAGATTCTAGGTCTTTAATGTCACGGGCTCGATGGGTTCTTAACTTCTCAATGGCTACAAGAACCATGTCAGTAATGAGGAACAAAAACTCAGAGGGACGAGGAGAGATCACAATGGGGGTGTCAGTAGGTAGCGTATATAAAGTGGTGGCATAATCAGTCCAGATTTGGAGATTAGTCAATGAGTGGGGTGCAGAGCGAGCGATAAAGGCACACCAAAATAGAGGAACTGGAGAGAAGGTTAATAAGCCTTTTTCCTTCATTTTATTTTAAGTATGCTTTTTATTGTGCGGTATGTGCGTAGGATATCAACCGTAGGAGTGTATGAAACGTCTCCAAAACTATAACATAAATAACAAATCTAACTGCTATGAACTAAAATGGAAATTGAAAAAGATGCGATGATATATGAAGCATGTGGGAGCATATATACTGCTAAATGTCATGAATATGGTATGACACTATCATCCAATCCTGTCACGCGATGCTATAAAAGGATGTAATACGGGCTGCAGCATGAGGAACCACTGGTGGTCGCTGACGTCGTCTAAGAGGATGAGGTCTCCTCATGATCGGTCGTGTAGCTCGTGCAGCAATATGAGTATGAGTGGGACACTGTCTCTGATCCCGGTGGGCATGTAAGTCGTCATCAACCTCATCAACATCAAATGCTAGGTCTCGGCTCCTCCTCCTGGAGAAGAAAGAAGTGATCTGAGGTTGAGAAACATGACTCCGCTGGGCTATCTGACACAGGTCCTATCTCAGAATAAAAATCTCTTGTATCATGAGTGCGGCGCAACGAGAGTCTTCATAGGCTAGGAGGGATCGTAGGGTGACAGGCATGTCACGGAACAGACAGTGGTATCTCCCTCTGATCTCGTAATATACTGGGCACCTAAAGATAAAGTGCTCTTCTGACTCCACCTCATCCGCTCTTTCTCTCGGGGCACCCTGGAATCTTCCAGTCTCAATGGCCAACTGATGTGACGATACGTGGAGCTGTCCCAGTGTAAATCTGAGGCCGTGTGATTAAACCTGAGTCCAAATAGTGTGGCAAAACTGGGAACCCTGCTATGTCAAGCTCAATGAAATGAGTCCAGTAATAGGCGGGTTTGACCCCAAGTTGTCGCCTCCAAGTACGGTCGAGATATGTCCGATATAAAAAGCGTCTGATATACTGATGAGTACCTGAAGGGAGCTCTGTAATGGAGATGCCAAATGAATCAAGGAGGAAATGGGATGCCTGTGAGAACCACGACAGTCGGTAACCTTGCTCATGAAGGGAGTGTGAGGAGGCAAGTGATGCCTGCGTATATCTCGTGTCTGTATCTGGTAGATCCTGAACACTCTGAATATATGCGGTGAGCTGAAAAGCTATAGCTATCTGAATGGGTGGAACGGCAAACTCTACAAGAAGGATCTCGTGTGGAACCGAGGGCTTCGCCCAAATCATACGAGCTAGCATGGTGGTTTGTAATGGTGAAATGCTGGCCCATTGTGATGAGGGAAGACCGGTACACCATGTCTCTACTGCATACAAGGTCGTGGGGGTGACAATAGTGTCAAAGAGTCTGCACTTATTGCGAGCATCTCGGATGGACTTCTTGAAGCAAAACCGCTCAAGCTGAACAAGGGAGGAATGCCCCTTCCCAAGTCGAGTGGTGGCTGCCTGTCGCATGCTGAAAGTAGGACCAGAAAAGAGTATCCCTAGATAGGTGTACGAGGAAACAATCTCCTTGGGAAGTGTTGAAGACCATAACCTTGGTCTTCGCAGTGTTCACCCCCAATCCCCATCTGGTACAGAATCCCTGTAAACAATCCAACTACCTCTGTAATCCCTCTCTGGTCGGGGATACTAGTACCACATCATCAACATACAAGAGGATAGCAATCAAGATGGTGCCAAGTCTACATCCAGCTCTTCCACACTTTGAGATGGCTCGCTCTAACTCATCAATGTACAATCCAAAAAGAACCGGTGAAAGAGAGCATCCCTGTTTCACTCCAATGGTGCTCCATATGTGGTCAGAGATACCACCCCCATGTCGGAAACATCCCAAGACCTTCTCATAGAGAGCCATCACTGCCATAACAAAATCTGTGGAGAAATCAAGGTCCCGAAGTCTCTGAATGAGCAGGGAGCGTGGTACAGAATCAAAGGCTTTCCTGAAGTCCACAAAACAACAACCCTTTCTTTCTTGTACTTAGCTTCCTCAATCAAAGCTCGAAGTGTGAAAATATGGTCAGTGGTAGAGTAATGAGCTCGGAAACCTGCCTGTCCCAATGCATGTAATCTCCTGGATTCCGCCTCTAAACTTACCATAAAGTTTAGTGAGGACATGTCCGGTCATGATAGTGCGGTAGTTACCAGGAATCATAGGATCACCATTTTTATGGATAGCGTGGATGATATTGGTGCACCAGGATGAGGGGAAGCCAGAGACAACGGCGGAATTGAGGAGAGTGGCTAGTGTGTTAGCAAGGAGGTCCAGAGCATGGATTAGGAGTTCAGACTTGGGTTCTTCAATGTCTCTTGCTTTATGGGATTTCATTTTCTTGATGGCCGCAAGTACCATGTCAGCGGTGAAGAAGGTGAACTCAGAGGGGCGTGGGGAGATAGAGATGGGTGCATCAATAGGTATGGTATATAGGTTGGTAGCGTATGTCGTGCGCTTTTTGGTCTCGTGATTTCTCTTCCGAGATGGTGGCTGAGATAACCGAAGAGATGGGAGCGCTTGGTTTAGTGCCTTTTTTCAAAACTGATGCCCAAGAAAGGGCCTCTTCTTGCTGCTTTTCAATCTTCGTCTCTAGTTCCCGTATCATATTGGTGGTAGACGCCGAAGCCGCAGCCTGTTTAGTCCCGATGGATTGTTCGAGTAATGCAACTTTGGATTGCAGTATGTTCTTCTCGTGAACCAAAGACGTAACTGTTCCTTTCAGCTGTGAGATTTCCTGCCGCAAAGTTTGGAAATCTGTCCGGATTTGATCAATCTGCCAAGAAGAGAACAATTCGGTTGATTTGGAGGGTGTATATGGGATGCTAGTTGTGGGTTGTGAGTTAGCAATGGTCGGGGTAGGAAGAATGGGATCGGAAACTGGAGGAGCAAATTCGGGAGGAGGGATGGGCAGGGCTGCATATAGGGTTGAGGTGATGCCACCCGTGGTGCCACATTGGGCCCAATGAGCAGGGGGGGGATGCAATCAGCAAGTGTGGTAGCAGGGGGTGGCATAACTGCATCGGGGGAGGGGAATGAGATGACAGCAGGGAGGGGCGATCTACAATGAGGGTGGCAGCTGGGGGGGGCGGTACTGCTGCAACGAGGGTGGCAGCAGGGGACGGCGCATCTATAGCAGGGGGAGCGGAGATGGGGGAGGTGGCAACAGGGGGCGGGATATCTGCAGCTGGGAGAGCGGGGGTGGGGGAGATGGTAGCAGGGGGGGTGTATCTGTAGCGGAGGTGGAGGTAGGGAGGGTATCTGCAGCAAGGAGGGAGGATGTAGGAGAGGAGGCAGCAGGGGGCAGGTCTGCAGTGATGGAGGTGGGGACACGTGAGGAGCGGGATCTGCTACGGACAGGGATGGCACGGGGAGGAGCCATGGCGCAAGAGGAGGGACAAAGAGAGAGAGGGAGAGAGGTCGGGGTCATATCAGTCTGACAGCGAGGGTAGGTCGGATCTGGGACATGGGGAGAGCAAAAACGTTGGAACGTCAGCACGAGGTTGGATCATGGACAGGGGGAGCGCAAAAGCGCTGGAAGGCACCGAGGGGAGGGAGCTACACTGTCGCGAGGAGAGGAGGAGAACCATCGCTGTCACGAGGAGAGGAGGAGCACCAGAGAGAGAGAGAGAGAGAGAGAGAGAGAGAGAGAGAGAGAGAGAGAGAGAGAGAGAGAGAGAGAGAGAGAGAGAGAGAGAGAGATCTTTATTAATGTCCATGGAATACCCTAAGGTACATAGGACTGAAAAAAGGTACATGTCAAGTGTGCCCGGTGGGAGCGTGAAAGCTCAACCACCTAAAAGAAACAAGATTACAATAAAACAGGAAATAGTGCTATGCACAAGGAGAGTCAAGCATCATAGATGTCTCTCTGCTTGTGAGAAAAAATGATGTAAAGTATGTTGTGGCACTGTCTCTGGGAGGACGACAGAGCTGCTGCAGCATAGTGTGTGCCTCTACCCTGGAGATCCTCTAGGCGCTGTATGAATGTGACAATATGGAACAGTGCCTCTATCTGAATAGGGGGGACGGCAAACTCTACCAATATAATATGATGTGGGATAGAGGGCTTAGCCCGTATCATCTGAGAGAGCATATGAATCTGAAGTCGTGAGATGCGCGCCCACTCGGTACCCGTCAAGCCAGTACTCCATGTCTCTGATGCATATAGAGTCGAGGGAACGACCATAGTGTCAAAGAGTCGGCACTTACTAGTCGCATCTCTAACATGTGAGCTGAAACATAATCTCTCCAACTCTACTAACGATGCATAACCCTTTCGTAGTTGGGAAAATGCCGCCTGTCGCATGCTGAAAGTGGGACCAGAAAATACTACCCCTAGGTATGTGTAGGAGTCAACTACCTCAAGTGGATGCTCCTCCCATAAAAGCACCTGTCGCATCATGAAGGATCTAGAGGTGTTAAATACCGTAACTTTGGTTTTGGCCGCATTCACTGATAATCCCCACTGAGTACAAAAAGAGTGAAGCGCGTCAAGATGCCGCTGCAAACCTTCCCTCGTCCTCGAAAGCAAAACCACATCATCAGCATATAATAAAATAGCGATAACGAGGTCACCCAATGTGCATCCCTCACCTCCCTCTGTCTGTATAACCTGCTCAAGCTCTTCTAGATATAAACCAAAGAGTGTAGGAGAGAGAGGACATACCTGCTTAACCCCAATGGTACTCTCTATCTCTGGTGATACAACTCTTGATACTCGGATACGACCAATAACTCGTCTGTACAATGCCACAACTGCCTGTATGATATCCTCTTGGAGGCCACGGTCCCGAAGTCTCTTTATCAGTAGATGTCGAGGCACAGAGTCAAAGGCCTTGTGGAAATCCACAAAGCAGCAGTATACACGCTCTCTCCTGGCCTTAGCTTCCTCAATGATGAATCCCAGGGTGAAAATATGATCTGATGTGGTATATCCTGGTCTGAAACCTGCCTAACCTATGGCATGCAGCAGTGCTTGGGTATCCATCTCTGTATTGATCTTTGACTGAAGAATAGAACCATAAACCTTGGCAAAGAGGTGACTGATCATGATGGTACGATAGTTGTCGGCTTTCATGGGATCACCGCCTTTATGGATAGGATGGATAAGGTTTGTGGACCAGGGGGAGGGGAAACCAGATGTGATAGAGCGGTTAAAGAGGAGAGAGAGGAAGGGTGAGAGAATGTCCGCAGCTTGCTTCAAAAGTTCAGCTTCTAGATCATCAATATCTTTGGCCTTATGTAGATTTAATCGGTCAATGGCCTCTTCTACTATGGCTGGAGAGAATATATCAGAAGTACGTGTGTAGGGATGTGTAGGAAGTGGAGGGGTGTCAGGAACAGTGTACAACCATGTGGCATAGGTTACCCATGTGCTAAGATCTGTGATTTGGGGTGGAGGTGCCCGTGAGAGAAATTTTTGCCAAAATGATCGCGATGAGGAGCTAAAGAGAAGGTCCATCATCTTCTTCCCCTGGCCGATTTTGTAAGTAATTTTCTTTTTTCGGGTGGTTCTATGGTATACACGGGATAAGTCCTTTACCATATGGGAAAGGTGGGAGCGTGCGTAAATCAAGTCCAGATGAAGTTGGTTACACTCATGGTCATACCAGAGGTTGTGTGGTCGATTATGTCGTAAGTGCTTGGGCCGTGGAGATGGGAAAGCAAGGGATGCAGCAGTATGCAAGGTCCGGACAAGAAAAAGAGACTGGTCCGTCAAAGTATCGCCATAAGGGAAATGAGTCAGGAGGTCAGATAATGCTTCCCTATACCTGGGGGTGTTTTGAGGATGATAGCGGTACACTGTTTTGTTGCCAGGAGTTAGGGTATTAGTACACGGGGTGTGGAGAAGGCCAATAGAGAGAGAGAGGTATGAGTGGTCAGACAAAGTGGTACGGTGAACCAGGAAAGATGAAATGTAGGGGAGGAGAGACGGCAATCCCATGAAATAGTCAACAACACTACTCCCTCCACTGTGTGGAAAACCAGTAAAGTCACCTGAATCAGGCCACTGCAATAAGCCATTATAAATGGCCAATCCATGAGCCTCGCCAACTGAAGCATCTGCTCTCCATATGCAGTAACTAGACCCTCTGCATCTGCCAATCGTCGCCGGAGGCCAAGATCATCCCAGTCTAAAGCATGTATCCGCTATGGATCATCCTCTGCTCTATGGAACTCTGTCTGCCTGGATCCAGTCCTAGCATTAAAGTCGCCAGCTAAAAGAACATAACCCCGCTCCTCATATCGGATAATGTCTGAAGAGATATCCCTGTAAGGTGACTCCTCATCTGCTGTGAAAACTGAGGTGTCTGGTGGAAAATAACAAATGGCTAGAAAGAGGTCACGGGTCAATCCCATCAAAGTCCGGTCCACCCGAATCCAAATATAGCAAGCTCGCTCATCTGTATGCACCAACTTGACCCAAGGCCGAATGAAGTCGCGGACTAAGCAGGCCACCCCACCAGAACCCCAATCTGTCAATGCTCTCGTCGACCGCCGATGTGCAGAGTACCAACAAAAACCCATAACAACAGGTAGACCTCTTTCCGGACTCTCATGTGTCTCTGTGAATAGGTAGCGATCACCCTCCACACAAAAGTCTCTAAAATCACCGGCAGTAGCCGAGGAGTGAATGCCATTGCAGTTTTATAGCCTGAACCGCAATGCTCGAGGAGGACCCCCCGAACCGCTTAGTCCGAGGGGCCTTAATCCCTATTTGTCAAAATTCGGAGGATCAATGTATCGAGCCTTGCCATCCCGATAAATTACCCTCTTCCCCAAAGCTTTTGCCTCAATGAATGCTTTTTTCTGATCCGCAACTTGCATGGGAGTGAGATCATCATCCATAAATATAAGTGTACCTCTAAGCTTGGCCCGCAGTTTGAGAGTTGCCTGTCTCTCTTCCAAATTCGTGAAGCGAACTATGAGTGTAGAGGGGTCTCTCTTGGTTCTCCAAGCTCTATCCAACCCTTCGGAGTGATGGGAGAGTGTGCTTGAGAGAAAGCTGGCTGCGTCAGTCATTGGATCATTGGTGTCTTCAACTCCGCGGACCCTAATATTCAGGGCTTTGTATTCTCGCATTCGCTCTTCGGATATGGTGGCCGAAATGACTCGGTTGAAGGATGGTGTACCCTCCCTAACATCCTCCTTGAACAGAGAAGCCCACAATTTTGTCTCAGCCTTATGTTGCTCTATCTTCTCTTCCAACTCTTGAATCTTAGTAGGTTCTCCTTGGTTACTTATCGCTACCTCCAAAGAAGTAATCCGGGCTAACATGATTTCTCGTCTAGCGGCCATAGTGTGAATGACCGTTTGAAGTTGTCCCATTTCTTTCCGTAGAGAGGTGGATTCATTCTTGATTTGCTCGATGTAGGAGAAAATGTATTGCTCGAATGACTTGGCAGGTGTATAGATCTCAGGTATCAAGAAAGAGGAGTGAGCAGGTGGATGGCAAGGAGTATGGACTGTAGGCAACACTGTCTCATCTTTCATACTGCATATGATTCCATCTGTAACCACAGCAGTGCCATCACTAGGTCTCTGAGCAACATTGGGAGCATTGGCATACTGATTGGAAAGTTAGTGCCTCTGTAGCACTGGTGGACAGCGAGAAAGAGACTTTGGTATCATTGGAATCTGGAGCGCTGGTGGACAGAGGAGGAGCTGTAGCGCTAGGAGACAACGGATCTGCATCGATGCTGGAGCCGGATGCAGCGCTGGTGGACGATATCAGAGCTGGGGCTGGTTTCATCAGTGGAGCTGGTGGAGGTGGTTTCATCAGTGGAGACCCGCGGTGGAGAGACCTGGCCAGTTAGCGATGGTGTAGAGACCCGCGATACCTGTGTAATAGATCCTAACACCACAGTAGGGCAAACACTAACTGATCCACCCAACCTTGCCTACTCCCTGATATAGAGTAAGCCCCTCCTAGCCCAGTGTGAGGACTGGTAGCATGCAACTGCCAAGTGTCGGCCATGTGGCACTGACGTGGCCGACTGCACGTCGGGACCCAACTGGGGGCCCTATCCTGCTGACAGGGTCCCTAGGCTGTGTTAGGCCCGCCATAGCTATGGACCGTGCTGGGGCACACTACTCACACTGTCTTGCCCTGTTGGTCATGTACGCTGGACACGACCCTGACTGTGGTATCTGACCTATCTGTGTTCTCTAGGGTTTGGCACTGGTTACGAGCTCGTAACACTCCCTCCCCCTTAAGAATCGTCTTGGTCCTCTAAGACAAAGTCTGGAAAAATCTTGCGAAGGACGCTGCCTCTTTTCCAAGTGGCATTCTCAACAGGCTGATCATTCCACTTAACCAGATATTCTCGGTATAGAGTATGACGAGTCTGCGTCTCTCTACTATCAAGAATCTCCTCTGGTTCATGTGGAGGTTGTTGAGGATCCAATGGGAGAACTAGAACACTGTCCCCTACCAGATTATCTGATCTGGTTAAGGCTTTTCGTAACTGACTTACATGAAAAACTGGAAAAACCTTACTGCTGTGTGGGAGTTCTAGTTCATAGGTGACCTCGCCTAGTCTCCTACTGATGGTAAAGGGACCACAATACCTTGGAGACAACTTAGCACACACTCCTGATTTGAGGGTTTTAGAGTCAACTGGGACTCTCAAGTAGACTTTCTCACCAGTGGAGAACTGCACATCCCGTCTGTGTGGATCTGCATAATGCCTGGCTCGATCCTGGGATTGTCTAATGCTACGCTTAGCATGTTCTATCATCTGGTTTAGGTCTTCTAAAAAGTTTCTGGCTGCTTCAACCTTTTCTTGTTTAAACCCTACAGCTGTGGGTGAGCGTGGCTGAAAACCGTACATCAGCATAAATGGGCTGTATCCCGTAGCTGAATGTTTGGTACTGTTGTAAGCAAACTCTAATATCGAGAGATACTCCTCCCAATTAGTCTGCCTCTTGCTGACGTATGCACGAAGCATATCCTCCAGCACTTGATTTACCCTTTCTGTTTGACCGTCCGTCTGTGGATGGTCGGTGGTACTCATATTAAGTTTAGTATGGAGATGATGGAATACTGCCTTCCAAAAATTTCCAGTAAACTTACTGTCCCGGTCGCTGACTATGCCGGAAGGTAGACCGTACAATTTAAATAGCCCGTCTACAAACAACCTCGCTAACTCTGGAGCTCTAACGGTTGTTTTGGTCGGAATAAAATGAGCCATTTTGGTCAGACGGTCAACTGTGACCCATATAGCGTCATTACCCTTTTGGGTTTTAGGCAGGCCTACTATAAAATCCATGGAGATACTCTCCCATTTACCAGCTGGTATTTCTAAGGGATGCAACAACCCTCCTGCCTTTAAACGCTCTGCTTTATTTACTTGACATTTCTGGCAACTGGTTACATACTGGTGGACGTCCTTTTTCATACTGGGCCAGAAAAATTGCCTACGAAGAAGCTCATAGGTCTTCTGTATGCCTGGGTGTCCCGCGCTAGGATTGTCATGACATTCATATAGGACCTGCTGCCTATAATCCTCTGAATTGGGGACACATACTCTATCTCTATAGAGCAAGTACTCATCCTGAATGGAATACTGTTTCCATTTGAATCCTTGAGTCAACTGACCCTCAACCACTGGGGTTTGCTTGGGTAATACAGGCTCAGAATCCTCAACGTCATCTGACGACGTATACTCGGACTCATTATCATCCTCAACGGAAGCTGCCGTATTCTTGGATGAACTGGCACCAGCCCCGGGAACTGGTTCTGGAGTCTGTAACTGTCTGTTCTGGACTGAGTTCCAGATAATAGAGAAGAATGCATCATGCTGGCATTTCCCTCTCAAGGACTCGAGTAACTCATTACGAATCTGAGTAAAACTCAGCTCGTTTATCATAGGCATTCTGCTAAGGGCATCTGCTACTGTATTGAATTTTCCACGCCTATATCTGATAGACATGTCAAACTCTTGCATCAACTCTGCCCAACGAGCTTTCCGACCTCTAAGCTCAGGTTGATTGCAAAGGTATCTGAGACTCTCATGGTCTGTCAGGACCTCAAAGTTGGCACCATACAAATAATGCCTCCAAGTCTTAAGGGCATGGACTATAGAAAAGAGTTCCTTTTCATAGGCACTATACCTAGTCTGTGCTGGCTCGAGTTTTTTACTCTCGAACGCAACTGGTCGTCCACCCTGAGTTAGCACAGCACCTACTGCAAAGTCGCTAGCATCTGTTTCGACCACAAATGGCTGATTGGGGTCGACGACCTTTAAAACTGGTGCTGTAGCTAAGGCTGTTTTGAGAGCATCAAAGCTCTCCTGTTGTGCGGACTCCCAAATGAACTCCTTTCCCTTCCCTTTAAGGAGATTTGTCATAGGGACTGCTATCTGAGCATATTCCTTGACAAATCGTCTGTAATATCCCGCCAGACCAAGAAAGATTTGAAGTTCCAAAATATTCTGAGGTCTCAGCCAACTGAGTATGGCTTTAACCTTATTTGGGTCCATCTTAATCCCATCTGAAGAGATAATGTGACCCAAATATGCTACTTCTTCAACGAAGAATTCACACTTGGATTGTTTAGCATAAAGCTTATGCTTTCTGAGCAGTCGAAACACCTTTCTGAGGTGTTTTAGATGCTCCTTCCTGGTTTTGCTGTAAACGAGGATGTCATCTAAAAATACGACTACAAATTTACCCAAGTATGGTCTGAGGACACTGTTCATCAAGGTCATAAAGGTAGCTGGAGCATTTGTGAGCCCAAATGGCATCACCTTAAACTCATAATGACCGTGACGAGTCCTAAAAGCTGTTTTCGAGACATCTTCCGATTTTATACGGACTTGATGATATCCTGATCTGAGGTCTATTTTGCTGAAAAACTTAGCCCCGTCGAGTTGATCAAACAACTCGTCTGCTCGAGGCATAGGGTATTTATTCTTAATTGTGACTTTATTGAGGGCTCTGTAATCTACGCAAAGACGCATAGACCCCTCTTTCTTTTTCACCAATAGGACTGGTGAGGCCCATGGTGAACTACTGGTCTGAATTTGGCCTTTCCCAAGATAGTCTGTTAACTGCCTAGTTATTTCTTCATCCTCTGTTCGGCTGACCCGATACGGAGGTTTAGAAACAAGTGCTGTACCTGGTACTAGGTTTATTACATGATCTACCTCTCTGCTAGGTGGTAAACCATGTGGCAAATCTTCAGGAAAAACATCTTTAAATTTAGACAATAAAGTTTCTAATTTACTGATTTTCTGCTGAATAGAACTGGAAATAGAAACTTCAGGAATAAACTGAAAGTCACATAAGAATACCTGATGGTCTTCGTCTCCGATTAGCTGACAGAGCTCTGAACTGCAGACCATAGGGCTGTTGGGAACATCATGCTCCCCATGCAACTGGATCTCTCGGCCTTTATACTGAAAGCTGAGGGTGTTCTCCTGATAGTTTCTGTGGAGGGAAGGTCCTAAACTGTAGAGCCAATCTCTCCCGAGAACAATGTCTGTTCGATCCAGGTGCATTATCTGAAAGTTTATTTGATCTTGGTACCCCTGAATACCAAGATTTAACTTACTTACCATAGTTTCCCATATTTTTTTATCTTCACCCTTAGCTAATGAAACTATGTACCTATGCTGACTAGGTACTTCTGGTAGTTTAAGCTTTTTAACCAGGGTGTGGTTGATGAAATTATGGGTTGCCCCATCATCAACCATGACTCTTACTGACTGGTTACCAACTTTCCCATGCATACGTACTAGGTCATGCGGCCCAAAGCTGAAGGGTCTCGCTAGCATTGCAGAGGTCAGCTGGCAACAGTGTTCATGATCTTCATGATACACTTTGATCTCGGAAGCTGCCGAGTCACTGGGGAAACATACAGTCTGAACAAGATGAACTTGTTTTTTATCTTTCTTATCTTTTTTAGTGAAAGGCCCCTTGGGACACTGTCTGACTGTGTGTCCCTTGCCCATACACACAAAGCACAAACGTTCTTGTTTGGCTTTCTCAAAATCATTTGGTTTTAAGGGCTGTATGAGTGAAGGGCGTTTCTGAGGAGCTTCACCTTTAAATTTATCTTCTTTCTTTCTTTTTAAAAATTTCTTTTTAAATTGAAAGTCTTTCTGAGGAAGCTGCTCAGAAAGTGGTTGCTGTCTCGCTCTCTTCCTACCCACTGAATCATCATAGATTTGAGCATATCTGAGAGCTTGCTCAAGGGTAGTAGGCGAGTTTCTCTGGACCTCTACTTTATATTCATCTTTGAGGCCACGGACAAATCCTCTGATTTTTTGATAGTCATCCATATTTTTAATCTTTAAAATTGCCTCTCGATACTGCGAGATATATTGGATGAGGGACTTGTCCATTACTGTTCTTTCCCAGGCTTCCCAGGCTCTATCAAGTTCATTCTCTGGTAGAAATTCTCTTAGGAAAGCTTCTTCAAAAGCTTTCCATGACCGGGGAGTCTGCCCAGTCTCCTGGAGATTTAACCACCACTTATAGGCCATAGGCCCTAAAGAAAGACTGGCCTCAATTGCTTGCAAATGGTCAGGGGTCTGTTTAAGAGCATGAATGTTCTTCCATTTGCTGAGGAAGGTTTGTAGAATATCTGCATTTCTATCCTTCTCTTCCCCATTAAAAGTAGGAGGCTTTAAATCTTTAAAAACACTGGGGTGAGACCGTAAAGTCTCACCCGAAACTGATGGAAGTGGAGAAGGGGATAACTGAGAAGTGGAGGGAAGGCTTCCTTTCGCGGAACTCAAAATCAAGTTTTTGAGTTCAGCGAACGAGTCGTCCACACTGGACTTGAAATTGGCTAATGCCAGTTTCAGTTCATCCACCTCTGTTACCAATTGGAGGAACTGCTCCTTGGTAACCAGTTCGTCGAGTTCTTCGGCGAACTGTTCCTGTTCTTCTACTTCCATAGGTTCCTTCCCTTTTCTGTAAGCCAAGGCTTCTGTTTCAAGTTCGTCGAAGCCTCTCTCCTGGGGTTGATCAGGTCCCTGAGGAGTGGTCATCTTCGAAACTGAAAGAGAGCTACCTTAACTTCTGAAGGAAAAAAGTCTAAAAGACTAATTTACAACTGTACAAGGGAAAGGAAAGATGACTTAGCTGTTTCTGAGGACTGTACTTCCAAAGAAAGAATGAAGAGGAACCCTTTCAGCTCTTTTCCCCAAGATTTCAGACCTGCTGTTCCGAAAAATGCCAGTTTGAGGCTTCAAAACGGTACTAAATTTCCCGGTTTTTTGAGGATAGTAGCTCGCTGGTCTGATTGCAATCCAACTTGTCCACAAAAAGGCAAATCTGAAGTCCAAAAACCCTTCTGAGTTCTGAAATTTCAGAAGTCTCCTACTCGCTGATCTGGTAGAAATCCTCTTGCTCCAAATCTCTGACGTTGGGGCCCAAAAACTTGTTGAAAAACCAGATTTTCAGAAGCACTGGCAGCGCTGGCCCTGCTCCTCTTTTTTGGCTTCCAACTCGCTGAGAACCAGTGACTTTTTCCCTGGAAATCGGATGTAGGTCTCTGACTGTACAGCGATGGAGGTGCTGGCTTCTTCCTACTCTAATTTCGCTGGGAAAACTATAGAGAATCCTCTGAACTCAGTGAGAAACAGCTGTTTTTTCAGCGAGTTACCTACACTTGGAATCTAACTCCTTGCTACTGTGATTTCTCAGTGGAAATCAGAAGTTTGAAGGCTGCTCCTACAGCGATCCTCCTCCTCTATTCCTCTCTGAGAATCTGAGAAACACTTCCTATCTTCTGATAGCTTTCTCTACTGCTGTCCTAAACTCCCTAGGATGGAGATGGCTCTGATACCAGTGTAATAGATCCTAACACCACAGTAGGGCAAACACTAACTGATCCACCCAACCTTGCCTACTCCCTGATATAGAGTAAGCCCCTCCTAGCCCAGTGTGAGGACTGGTAGCATGCAACTGCCAAGTGTCGGCCATGTGGCACTGACGTGGCCGACTGCACGTCGGGACCCAACTGGGGGCCCTATCCTGCTGACAGGGTCCCTAGGCTGTGTTAGGCCCGCCATAGCTATGGACCGTGCTGGGGCACACTACTCACACTGTCTTGCCCTGTTGGTCATGTACGCTGGACACGACCCTGACTGTGGTATCTGACCTATCTGTGTTCTCTAGGGTTTGGCACTGGTTACGAGCTCGTAACAACCTGGCTGGTTAGTGATGTGTCAACTGTGGAGACCCGCGATGGAGGCTCTGTGGAGACCCGTGATACCTGGCCACTTAGCAATGGGTCATCTGTATAGACCCGTGATGGAGGCTCCTGGCCACTCAGCGATGGTGAAGGAGCCATCTGGCCACGAGTAGAAGTCCGTGAGGGGGGGGAGCGTGGGCTCCCCTTACCTTTCCTGGCCATAGACAAGGACCACTCCTACTGCAATGCCATCGCCATCGCCATCTCCAGAGAGAGAGAGAGAGAGAGAGAGAGAGAGAGAGAGAGAGAGAGAGAGATTTTATATGGATCAATGCGTTTTTTGCTCTCTACATTGTACAAGTGCTTATAAGCAATCTCGGGTGCATTTGGTCAAACACATAAGGTACTAAATGCCCATAATTGGTTCCGAAATGACTAGAAACCTATGTAATTATTATCCTCTCGTTTTCATATCTTTTCCTCATACCCATATTGTATGCACTTCTTCTTTTTTTTCAAACAAAAATTGAAAAAGAAAATACGCCAGCGAATTGTGAATTATGCCCTCCCAATGAATTGGGGGTTGCGAGTCGGATCGCTATCCAAATCACGGACAACGATTCACTGCTGCAACTATGGTATGAAATAGATGTAGTGCCTAAAATATGAAGAAACTTTAAAATGCAATATCCTGAGGTAGAAATTTCCAATCAACGACCTGTAAAGTGCCATGAACTTGTGAAGCAACAAAGAATAGGAAGATTCACGCAAAACCTAAATGAAGTCTTTTGACATGAACTGATTCTTTTTTCTATTTTGACCAAATTTTGACTTGCAAGATCTTTTGATCAAAAACTCCAATTGATAAACTTTGAAGTTCCTACGAATTTGCCTAGCTGAAACGAATGTGAACATCCATTGGTAAATTGAAGAGAACATTTTCGAATGGAAAATGAAGTATTCAATGTTTGACCAGGGTTGGAAATCGCAATAACTTTATTTTCAGCAAGTCGACATGGATAGGAAATGCATCTTAATGGTTACAAGATAATAGAGAACAAGTTGATCTATGCAAATTCAGATCAAAAGAGTGTTGTATATGAAATGCAAAAGGATTCTTTCAAAACATCATTTTTTTATTTTTAGATAACTTTTCAAAGAGAACTTACATCTATGTCTAGAGGTGCCCATTGATTCATTGATGTGCATAGGTCCCACTTTTGTCGTCAAAAGGCACAAAAAATTAGAGTTTCTAGAAAATGGCCAAAGCAAAATGATGTCTCATGGAGCTGTTTTGATGATTGAAATTCAATGTGACATTCTAATCACCATATAGAAATTTACGCAAAAACTATAAATTTTCACACCAATATACCTCCAAATTCGTAGGTGCTAAAACGTCCCTTCCAAGGGTAGAACAATTGCTAGAAAATTGTTCCTCCCATGCCCTAGAAAGCTCTCTGATACTAGTATACAAATCGTAGACGTAGTATCACATGAGAATAATAGACCATAAAAGATGAAGCAAATAACAACATCCAATCAAGAATGCTGAAAGGATGCCAAATTTAGTAATAGTTGGTCCCTTAGGAGGAGCAATGAGCGTCCTACAAAGTATTAAAGAGTTATTTAAAACATAAGCTACTCAATGAATATCTTTGTCTCCAACTCATACTCTAATTAAATTAGTTTTAAAATCCTAGCATGGAAAATGAAGAGGCTATGTGATATAAGTATCTCTATTGAAAAATAGTAAAAGGGCCATCATATTGTGAATAAAGTAATCAATGCCTTGTGAATAAAACTAGTTATTAATTCTCTCAAGTAAATTGGATCTTCAGCCCATAATATCACATGAGCCCTAATGTAATGTATGCCCATAGCTATGTTTACCATGCTCAATTCCTTCTTTTCTAAAGACTAGCAAAATCGTTCACACTTTGAGAAGGATATAGATATTTATCAGTCTTGTTGTGTGCATCAATCTTTGTGGTGGATTTTTTCTTGTTTCAATGTTTGCTTTATGATGACCTGTTTTTTGTTGTAATGTTGATTGTAGGTACCCTATAAACTAATCACATGGAATAAAATGTTCAAGAGCCCTTTTTTGCCACTTATAGTTGACATTGGAAGTGGTAAACAATGATTCTTGCCCTTTTGGATTTTGTAGTTTTCCTATATTTTTCATAGCTTGATTTTTGCCATGTGGTGACAATAATTGTCTTGCACTTGTCTAAATCCATTGTTAAGTGTGATTATGTTTTTTCTCATTAGTATAGACTTGAGAGAGAAATGAAATAAAATTGTTATTTATGGGATATATGGGATAAAGCATATACGAAACTGATTATGAGGTCGTTCTATTTAGTTGCAAGTCCTTCCAATATTTCTAATTTTCAAAGTATTTATCAAACAGTGTCAAAACCAAAATTGCAACTTACACTAAACTTATTCTTCATATTCCTATATCCAAGCACATCTTTTGAGAAACTTTTTGGCTGGTCAAAGAATGTTATAAGACTTTAAGTCCTCAAAGATGACCTTCCCTAAAATGAGAGCGTGCATTGCAATCAGAAATTAAGTGCCCTTTATTCTCCGCCTCAAGATTACTACATAGCTTGAAGGTTGTATCTTCTTTGTTAGGTCCTTCCTATTTTCTTCTCTCTATGTCCACATCATGAAAATTGGTTCTCATTTTGCAGTTTTCTTGGAGTCCCTACTATCAGGTGTTTGGCAAGGATTTATTCAAGATCAGTTGAGTCGGTTCGTTTTAGACTTTGCTAAAAAAAGAGATGTTTTTTTCCCATGTATTCTTGTGTTGAGTGGATGATCATGAGAAATTGTATTTCGAGGACCTGAGGGTACATAAGACTAAAAGATGGTTTTCAAGTACGATTCACAACAATGGAAACATCAAAGCATCCTTGAAAAAACTTGTTTTTTCACATTTTTGGTCTACAAAATGTCTTTATTGGCTTTTATGAAGTTGGTATTTTAATAGGAGAATTTTTACAACATGTAAAGTTTTTTATCCAAGTGTTGTAACATTTTGGTTTTTCAACTTCTCTTGCAAAGGTTATTTTTAACCTTAGAAAAAGTGGGTCCATTTAAACTTCGTAAAATTTTGAAAGTTTTAAACTTAAAATTTCAAAAATCTTACCTAGATTTATAAACTTTATTTTTCAATGTTTAGGAGCTTTGATCCTTTTAAGTTGCAAAGTAAAGAATTTTTTTTATTGAACTTTAATGAAATGTTCAAAATTCGAGGGAAGGAGAATTTTTCCCACCCTTGTAAGCTACCGGGAATTGACTTAGCCCTGCCCCATCCTGCTATCCATATGGATAAGTGGGGGAAGGGAGGCTTTTCTCAGCCTCCCCTTGTATGGTCTTCCATTGTCCTGTACCAGAACTTGTGTACAATTACTAACTATCTAACTAACTAAGTAACTACCTATATGTGTGTATATCTATCTACCTATCTATCTATATATATCTATATCATTCCAAGTGCCGTGTTATGGCACCTGTACGGGTGCCGTACAAGTGTCGTGGACAAAAATTCCACCCAAAGGAATGCCAAAAAAATAGTAATTACTTATAATTAATGTGGAAGGGGGGAGGGGGGGGTATAACCCTAAACCTAACCCCCCCCCTTCTTTTTTTTGTTAGGTTTTAGGGCCCAAAAAACTTTAAAAAGGCCATATTTTAAAACTTAAAAATACCCTCTCTCTCTCTCTCTCTCTCTCTCTCTCTCTCTCTCTCTCTCTCTCTCTCTCTCTCTCTCTCTCTCTCTCTCTCTCTCTCTCTCTCTCTCTCTCTCTCTCTCTCTCTCTCTCTCTCTCTCTCTCTCTCTCTCTCTCTCAGATTTACATTAGGACAGCTCCGCGTGTCGTCACATCAATTGGCTATTGAGACCGGGAGATTCCAGGGTACCCCGAGAGGGGCGTGAATTTGTCAGTTATGTTCCTTGGATGAGGTGGAGTCAGAGGAGCACTTTATCTTTAGGTGCTTGGTGTATTATGAGATCAGAGGGAGATACCACTGTTTGTTTCGCGACACGCCTGTCACCCCATGATCCCTCCTAGCCTATGAGGACTCCCGATGCGCTGCACTCATGATACGAGAGATGTTCATACTGCGACAGGACTTGTGTCAAACAGCCCAGCAGAGTCACATTTCTCAGCCTCAGATCACTTCTTTCTTCTCTCAGGAGGAGAGGACGAGACCTAGTATTTGATGATGATGATGACGACGACGACTTACCTACCCATAGAGATCAGAGACAGTGTCCGACCCATACTCATGTTGCAGCATGAGCCACTCGACCTATCACGAGGAGACTTCATCCTCTTAGACGACGTCAGCGACCACCAGTGGTCCTTCATGCTGCTACCCGCATTACATCCTTTTATAGCATCAGCAGGACAGGATTGGATGATAGTGTCATACCTTATTCATGACATTTAGCATTTCACAAGGAGGGCCAAAGAAAACACCAAAAGAGGGCACCACTCTCGTAACTTCATCTACGTTTCGTAACAGCCTAAACCGACGTTCTAGGCATGAGGAAACACAGTGTAGCACTTTACTTCGCTTCAATCTGACACCTATAGCTAGTTCTATACAATTTTCCAAATTGACATTTGTAGGCAAGAAAAACCTGGAATCATAGATTTCTTGCTCCGCGCTCATTTCCTATGCCCGACGTTGTGACCACTGCATCCCCCTCGTCAAATAGATACTCGTAGTACGTTAAATCGTCGCAATCGGATGTGTATAGAAAAATTTGCCACTCCTTTTCTCCTCCAACAGCCGTGACCTACTGCCAAAACTAATTTGCAAATTTTATGCAAAATCTTTTTGTGTTTCGATACACGCACCCCTTGCACGCGTTCCGCCTGCTACCATTCTTCATACCCATTGTCTCTGATTTCCATGTTTCTCCCACCACCCTCTCTGATCACTCCTTTCTCTCTTTCGCTATCGGTCACCTTCCACCTACTCATCCATCCTCACTACCTACGCTTATCCGCACAACCAAATACACATTTGACCCCATTTACATGCCAGCAAACCCAAACTCCCTGGCTTCACTTCTCCACTCCTTTTCCCATGATAATCCAGTTGACACCCAAACCGCTTTTCTCATCACCTCCCTCCACACCACCGCTTCGCTAGCCTTTCCTACCAAGCCCCATCTAGGCAAAACGTGATACACATCCCGATCACTGACCCTCCATGGTATGGTGCGTTGTATGTGACAACTTGTACCATGTGCTCGACCACAATCTCGTGAGTGGCAGAGCTCACCACATCATAGATGAACTTTACGGTGATGGCTGCGCCACCAAGAATGGCATCTATCCCTCGTAAAAACACGGTGCCAAGCGGACATGAGACCATGATGTTCACGACGGATCTGTGACGAATGTCAGTCCATCCGTCGGACAATATGGAGCAACCGTAACTGCAAAACAAATTCCGTCAGGAGACATAGGTTAGACACACTTGCCATATCAAGCATGTATAGATTGTAACAACATGCTAGGAAGATGCAACATATGCGAAAGAAACTTGTGAAATGAAAAACATTAAAGACTAAATTACTCAGGCTGCTCGAATGGGGCTTAGCTCCCATGTGATGGTCTCCTCCTCCTGGCGCATGAGGCGCATGCGTATCACCTAGGAGATCCCTATGAGGAATCTGCTGCTGCCGCGTGTCACATCATCTCTCTGAAGACATGCGTGTTAGCAATGGTGAATGGAATGGCAGCCTCGTAAAAAAACACGTCCACCGCTCTCGTGCTAGCCTCGTGTTGTTGCCTTTGCCACCCTTTGTCCAATGTAGTCTGTTGTGCCCTCGCCCTGACGTGTCTTTGCTATGTGTCAGCAGTCGGGGTCTAACATGCCCTGTGGTGGTATGAGATGGGGCATCTAGGGGTGTGACACCAGCAACTGAGGATGTTGATGGTCGCGAGGGCTCTGATGGAGTGGCAAAAGGCCCAGGTGACCTTGCACATGCGACAGGCCCCGAGTGACTGTCATGGGTAGGTGGTGCTAGCATTCCTCTATGCTTTACTTCGCTTCAATCTGAAACCTACAGCTAGTTCTAAACAATCATGGAAATTGTAATGTGTAGGCAAGAAAAATCTGGAATCTGAGTTTTCTTGCTCCGTGCCCGGTGCCGTGCCCTTCGTCGAATAGATAATCGTACGATGTTAGATCGTCGCAAATGGATTTGCATAGAAAAATTTGCTATTGCGCGGCCAAAAGAAAAAATTTGCAAATTTGTTTGGCATTCCAGACAGCGTTCTGCTGTCCAGAACGCCATGCCAGCGGAACGACACTCACACACAAACCATAGTAAAGCATGTATAGATAGATCTCAAACTCAAACTTTATTGAATTCAGAGTAAGTACATAGCATCAACAAACATGAAATACATTGGAGCTGGCTGCCCTGTCTCCTCCCAACCTTTGCTGCATAGATTATAATGAGGAATACCTCTCTCTAGGCTCACTTATTTACGATCCTCAAGCACCCCTTAACCTTGACCCTTCTTGACGTCAACACATGGCCAATTCCGTGCACAGTCGACACTTGCCACTTGGCAGTACCTTGACACATAGGCAAGTGAGTAGGTTGACATGTCACTCATACACTAGACCAAGTGTCCTAGTGAGCATGTACCATGTGTCATGTTTGACTTGTCAATTCACTGGAGCAAGTGTCCCAGTGGGCATATGACACATGCCCCATTGACTAGTCAACTCTCCTACTTTTTAGGAAGCCAGTCCAGCCACTCCTAATTAATGACCTTTCAAATGTCTTAACATGGAGGAACCTGTTTTTATCCTACCAAGCTCTGAGAGACTTACCTACACACAAATCTCTGCATCTGCTATTCTTGCTATAGAGAGCAAGTCTTGTTCCAGAGTAGGCACAAACAGAACGTCTTCGAGTCGCCTGTCTCTGCCATTGGTGTTGAGCCATAGTGAACCAATACCGTTCACTTGATGTCTAGATCCATCTCCAAGAACTATGAATCTTGAGGGATCTGCACTTCTGAAACGTTTCTTCAACGTAATGAATGACCCAATACCCTACACCAAAGCTCAACATGTGACTCAAACACTCAGTAGCTCTAATAACAATTTTATTTACATTTCTTTTACAAAGGTCACCATAGGCCGGTGACTTAGCCATTTCCATATTTTACAAAAAGTACATCTGTGCATAAAGTTGTAAACAACCGGGATAGGGAATGACAAGGAGCAAAAGCTGTAACATCCCTCCCCCCCTTAGGTAGCATTGTCTGCGTTGGTGAAGCTAGGGGTACTGTGCACGTAAACTGTGCGCGGTCACCCATGTAGCATCAAAAAGAGGCCGGTGTTTTCAGACACTAATAAAGCTTTCTTGCTCTCCACCTTGACATTTGTCTCTCCTCACACCTAGGCAGCCTTCTTCAAATGTGTTGTTGGAAAGGGCCCCAAATTGTCGGGCCCTTGGATCTAATCAGGCCCAATAGCAAAAGGCCCTCTTTTTTCTAATTCAAATTGGGCCCATACAATTCAAATGTGAATCGCAGTTCAGCATTCCCGAGTAAATCCATTGACTACATAAATTACATACATCTTTGGTTGGGTGCTTAAGGGATTCCATGATATTTTATTTTATTGGTTAGAAATTTTTTTAATAACATTTTCTTAATCTGTGGTTGGTTTGTTACATTCTTTTCTAGATTTAACGAGAACTTTATGTTCTATTCAAAGGATATGAATTTTGAAGAGCTTTGGGTCTGTACACATTGAAGATGTAGTATGTATAAAGAATTTTATTATCTGTACGGTCTGGAGCATAGATTCCTATGTTAGGCCCACATAGCTCCATTGTATTTTGTGACTACATTATCTATAAAGAATCTTGTTTGGTTATTGATTGTATTGCAATTTTCCTTTATCATGGATGATATATTTTGTTGATCTCATTCTTTAACAGTCACAATATACTAGTTTACATGTAGGTTAGATTTTTGTATTACCAAATCATGGATGGGATATTTGTTGTGTATTCTAGTTTCAACTTCCAACCTACTAAATTGTGTGCTAATGTCAAATAGATGATGAATGTTTGCTTACCAGCTAGACTTGATTCTTCCTTTGGTCTTCTGATTGGCTATAGAGTTTGAGATTACTATATAAAACATAATCTGACTACTAAGTGTTCTCTTTCATTTTGTACAACACATTGCAAGGAATTCTATCTCTAACAATGTCAAGTTTTATTATTTGTGTGTTTTGCACTTTAAGTTTTTCCTGCTTGAATGATTAGTGTATACTTGTTTTTCAAAAACTGTTTTTGTATACGGCTATATGTTTAAAAAATATTACTACTAGAGGTTGATTGCCCCGTACGATATTCTCTGCAGGCAACGGGCATTTTTTATTGAATATGGCATCAAAATACGAGTCAAGAAACTTCCTTGGATTAGAAATGAATAAAAAGGTTGTGGCTTCGTTTGATTTGAGTATCTCTTTTGTGAAAATAGTTAGTGTTAACATTTAAAGTAAATTGAAAGTTGTCTTGCCATTTTTTGCAGCTTGTTGACCATTGTCAAATTTCTGTCAAAGACCTCCAATTCAA
Organism: Diphasiastrum complanatum; assembly: GCA_029204225.1. NCBI lineage: Eukaryota > Viridiplantae > Streptophyta > Lycopodiopsida > Lycopodiales > Lycopodiaceae > Diphasiastrum > Diphasiastrum complanatum. Next base: position 13,718,902 of record CM055114.1, on the reverse strand, counting down.
CAATTTGTAAGTAATAACTATTGAACTTAGTCTCATAACTGATTGAGAGTATTGTGCCAATGAACTAAAATTCTGAACTTTGCTTAAAACTCTTCAATTAATTTGAATCTCTAATTCAATAACAATCTCAACCAATTTGGAAAAGCTTGTCCGATTTCAGATTTAATTCCATAAAGTAAGCCCCACTTTCAAGTTTGGGCTGCAAAATTCTTTATGTCACAGTAGCTTTAAAAACTAGAATGAGTGGACCATTTTTATATTCTCAACTGATGTTTGCAAACATTTTAATGGTTTAGTTACATGTCTTTTGGGAATTTTTGAGCTAGGCTATTGGCGGATATGTTTCTTCCATTACATTGTGTCTCTCGCCTTAGAGATACTAGAATCGCTTTTGTGGCAGATACCCAGAAGGCCCTACCCCTGTTATCAGAATGCTACTTTTAATTTATGTTGCCAGATCTCAACGATGTTGGATTCCATGAAATTGGTGCTATTCAATCCTACCATTAGCATGCAGATCTGCATCAAAGATCTCGTGAGAGTGATATCTATATGAGTTTGTTATTTCATGCTGTTGTCTGCTTTCAGCAAGGTTAATGCCTCGTGTTCTGTGCTGGTATTTCAAACAAGTATGGCAGCGAATGTTATGTCAAGAACTTACATTAATGCTGCTGGCACAGATGCAGAAAAGGGCCGGTAATAGCCTGCGGCTGATTTTCTGCACAAGGAGGATGGTCTTGCCTATAGAGGTTGTGTCAGATAGGTTTTTCCTAATTTTCTTGTTATGCACAGATAAAAGTCTTGCATGTCTATATTTGAATGGCCCATCATCTCTGAACACTTTTCTCAGAGCAGACTGCTGAAAACATAATAAAATTAGCAATCTCTCTACTGTCCAATAAGTTTATGTTCGAATATGTGCTGCAGGAGATCTCATGTACATCAGCAGATATGCGGCCTCTCTGATGAGTTATTACCCAGTCCTTCAACATGAAACTCCTTGGTTGATTGTCTTGATATCCAGCACATGTCTGGGACGTAGTATCAAAATGTAGGAGCGATAACTTTGCAAAGTACAGTATATAGAAACTGAGAACTAAGCAGCCTGTAAAAGAATTTATGCAATCACCGACTTCCTGATAGCACGTAGAAAGAGCAGTTACTGCCAAAACTAATCACTCAAGGTCCAGAGAATAATGCTACTCTGCATCCAATTAAGTGAACACCTACACAAGATGATGTATATAACCTATAAGCCATTTTTTTCATCAGAAAAGTCTGAATTGGGGCTAGCCGCTAGGAGGTGAAGGGACCATGGCCTGTTTGGGCCCATTTCCTGCACGAACTAAGGATAGAGGCCTTTGGTGTAGTGGAACAACCTGGTTGAAAATTCGATTGGGATGCTTGATTTGCCTGGGTGATCGGGTTACTGCCTGGATAATTGGTGCATGAAAAGAAAATGTCCTTAGAAATGAGAAGCAATATATGTCATGATTGAAAAAACACCAGCGATGGGCGGCAAGGAAGAATCTCTGGGGATCTGATGCCTCAATGTCCAGCATGTCAGTAATGAGTGTTACAAAGCTTTTGCAACTGTATGCATGGACCGTGAAGGTCAGTGATGCTAACAATTGAGGGATCTGCAGAAAACAATGTAGAGCAACTGATCGGTGGCTGCTAATTCATGCTAGACATATTTAAAAGCCAGGCTGCAGCTAACATTTGGCAGTAGAGCTGAAATGGAGAATAAAGTTATGCATTGGTCTGGAACTATGTCCTTTCTTGTTATAAGATGCTAAATGATGATGGGAATCTGACAATTGCTGGTGATGTTGTGATGGCTGGTTTCACAACAAGCTGTTGAGAGCCATAAATGTAACCTGTGACTCAACAATGCAGGTGAGGGAGTTACCTGCTGATCTGCAGCTGACCAGAAGAAACTAGAGTGTGATGTTGAAAGGGCAACGATTTGGCAAGAATCTTCAATCATGGACCTGTAGGTAGAGCACCCTGTATGTAGAGAGGTAGCCGGAGAAAATGGTTCTGCCGAGGCTGAAAAAGCTCTAATACCAAGTTACGAGAAAATCAACATCCTGGAAGACATGAAGAGAGGTAAGACTGCAAATAACAATGAAAAGGAAATTTCCACAAACATGGTATAGGAACTAAGCTAAATTTATGCCAAGCAGATCTAACATCATGCTAGAAAGTCTCAAATAACAATAACATAATAAGTTTAATAAAATCTTCCTAAATATGCTATAGGAATTGAGCTGAATATAGGCTAAATTGATCTAAGATTTCTCTAACCTTAAACTCTAACAAATCAAGGCTTAATTTCTACTAGTTAGGGCTTAGGGAAAATAAAAAGAAGCAAAGATCTAGCTAGCTACTAAATGTCATGAATACTAGTTAATGAATTTTGGGTCTTAAGCCCAAAACATATAGCTTGAAAACAACTAATAACATGGGCCCAAGTAATCGGCAATGGCCAAATAAGTGTCTCTAATAAATGGTCAGTAACTGGTTCTCTACACCTTGGATTTTGAATCATTATTAATCCACTCACTTGTGGTTACAAGCTGACACTTGAGACAGTTGGCTGCACATTATTTGGTGACATATACTTCTTCTTTGAGGCACATGTTAGTTCAAAGATAATCATGAATAGTTTCACAATATTGTGGATTACAATATTCAAACAAGAGATTAGATTAGTTTGTAGAAAATTTTTAGGAAAAGTTGCTGCTATTAAGGTGCATAATTGCTTCATACGAATTAGGCCTCAAGATTGTTGGATATATCTTCATTGAAAGCAGATAAGGCAAGGATACTTATCCTGTACTCTGCAATTTTCCTTTAGGAATGTCTACTGTTATGGACACAGAGTCCAGACTTCTCTACTATACACTTATTTGACACCCACAACTATTTGGGGGTCCCACAACTCTTTTATTATGTTTAAATTAAAACACATTCGACACTTAAATGGGCCAAATACCTAAAATGGGCTGATGGGCCAAATGCCCCAATTGGACGCCCTAGAATGATAGAATGATGCTGCCCTCTATTTTTGAGGTATTTTATTATATTTTTTAGTTTCCAGCATTTACTTTGCTATTTCCAATGCCACTTTTTCATGGCACTTTTTTAATTGTTTAGGTATGTTTGCATTAGTCCTAGGATTTGACCAATCTTATTTCTTGATTTTTTATTAAGAACTTATTGTTTCCTGCCCTTCTTTGTTTTCTTTTCCACTAGTACTGAGGACATTGCTGCCCATTTGGATGATCTTGCTATTCAGCTTGATAATCCAACGCATTGTTGCTGACATCCCTTCTCAGATCAACATTGCTGTTGCATAAGCTTTTGATGCTTGCCAACCACTTCCGCCTCGTTCTCCTTCACATGTTTTCCAAGCTAGTCTCTTGGATCCACCCATTCTTGTTCCGCCTGTTCCTATCCCTTGTTTACTGATTATTGATCGTCTTTATAAACTTCTTCACTTTTTGTGCCCATTTATTTCTATCCGAAACATTTTGTTTGCTTGGTCCTCGTTCTTTTCTCATAGATCATGGCACATGTTTTACTTCCACTTTTTGGATAGAATCAATGCATATCCTAGATATTGAACTTTTAATGGGGACTGCTTACCACTCATCTGCAGATGGGCAATCTGAGGTTTTAAATCTTCTCGAGGATTACTTACGCAAATTTTTTTCTCCTTCTGGCAAAGACTTCGGTTAACATCTTTGTTTCGCAAAATATAGTTACAATAGTTCCGTCAGCAATAGTGCTGGGGTTATCTCCATTTTTGCTATACTTAAATGGGCTAAATGCCTAATAATGGGCCAATGGGCCAAATGCCCGATGCCCTAATTGGATGCCTTAGAATGATTGCCTAACTATTTTAGATAGAGGCCATCATTCTATCAGTATTCAGTATGTTTTGGGGAATAGCTCTTTGTATTGGAGCATGCTTGTGAATGATTGTTTTGCCACTTTTATGAATGCTATTGGCTATCTTTCATGCTAAATCTCTAGATACGTTCTAAACTTCTACCCTTTCCAGAAAGTGAGGATCCTACCATTTGGGGGTCTATTTCAAGATACTATTTGTTTTTCAAAATTAGGTGAAGTTCTTTTGCTAGATGGCTTCCATGTTTGCATCCAGATATCAACTTCTGGATTGTCTTAAAGGTGCACAAAGATTCACCTTCAAACTTGATGTTTCTTCATCATTTAAGAGGTGGGCATGCTTATTTGGATCAACCTTTTGTATCCAATCATAGTTGCACGTTGTGGACAATTTGAACCTGGAACTCTTTGTACAAAACCTTTTTGGCCCAAAATACGTTCCATACATTTGAAACCACATTAAAATCTGGTAAATGTTTAAAAAGGACATTAGTAGGAAAGAAAAAGTGCCAAGGATTTTCCCGTAGCATTCCAAATAAAGTTAAGGGCAATATTTAAATGCCACCATAGAAATTCCCAGAATTCATATTCTCAATAGAATGCAATAATGGTTTTTCTAGTTTATAGGATACTTCTAGAGACAACATACACCTCCGTGACTCACCAACCCAACCATAGAGCAAATCCTTGCTCACCCTCAAGCCTAGGAGTCTCCCTCCCAAATCATGTCACAACTAATCAGCAGTAGCTCACCAAGATGAGTCAAGCTCTCATTCATATAGCCTCAACCATAAACCATATTGTTAGGAATGCTTATGGTATTTATGAGTCCCTCATGCATATCTATTATAAGAGTCCTCTGACTTATACGAAGCCCTACATTTCAGTTATTGCTTGAAGCTCTTGGGCATGCCTTAACCCAAGGTAAGGCACTAACTAGCCAGACTGGTTAGGGACATAACATACTCTCCCCCTCCCCTCAAGACTATTATGTCCTTGGAAATTCTCCTAGGGCTCTCAACATTCTTTTGAAAATTATCGCCCTTTAGATGACCTTTCACTTGAATGATTACTCACAAAGAATGCAACTCCTCAATTGATGTTCTCTCTAATCTAGTTTCTTTCAAGTTTTGTACAAGTGCGACCTATCCAACCCCAACTAAAATCTTAATGTAAGACTATAATTCCTTATAGTTTGATAGCATTTTCATTAAGATCATGAGTTTTGTCAAGAGAGAACTAGAGAGACAATGTTCCTTTATAGGAGGGCCTACAAGGCCACAATGTCTTCTATTCATGGTATCTCCATGGGAGAATCATTTTGTTTTGATGGTTTCTTGTTCTATGATTCGTTTTTGCTTATTCTCTGTGAACATGTTTGTAACTATCTAGAAGAGTCATTTGTGTACTCATTATCTACTAGGCAAATTTGCATTAAAGCATTGAGAACTTTTTGGGGTTTGCAATTTTATGGTCCACTCATAACTTTGAGGATTCTTTCCACCTTTGTTTGCAAAAATGTTGTAAAGAAAGCATAATGTTTGGGGTTTTTTACACAAATTGTTGGTCATCCAATGCTCAGGTGTACACTAGTTTAGAGATGCCCTGCTTACCTTCTTAAGATGGTATCATATAAAAAATTGAGATCATTTATGGGTACAATCAGTTCATTTATATGTATCTTCTCTTTGAACTCTCCTTGACACCAAGTGTCAACTTACTTTCTAAATACTTGAAAGTTTGTGAAAGCAGCATTTTATGATTATTGGAAGAAATGTTATCCTACACCTACTTTTTGACCTAGTTACTACTTGTAAATTCATGTATGCAGGCACTTTGTGGCAGCAAATGCAATAACATCTTTTAAGCAGCTAGTTTTTGGATACCCTGGGGGTGTAATACTTGTTGCAATTCAGGTCTCTCTCTCTCTCTCTCTCTCTCTCTCTCTCTCTCTCTCTCTCTCTCTCTTTCTCTCTCTCTCTCACGCGCTATGGCTCCTCCTCGTGCCCATCCAGCCCGCAGGATCCACCGCTCCCCTGCTGCCACATCACCCCCACCTCCCCACCGCTGCCAGCGATGCCCTAGCCCTAGCCCTAACCCCTGCTGCCAGCGCCCCAGCTGCCAACGCAGCCCTACCCGCCAGTGAACTACCTGCCAGCGCAGCCCTAAGCGCTGATTTGGCAGCGCTGTTTGCCATGCAGGCAGCACTGCTGATGAGGTGGCAGCGCTGCCTGCCACGCAGGCAGCGCTGCCTGTTGACTTGGCGCCCTCCCTTGCCACGTCCCCTGCTGAGATGGCAGCTGATGCGGATCTTGCTGTGGCTGTTGCCTGTGTGGCAGCCGTACCTGCTGTACCTGCAACTACTGTACCGGATGTACCCGCAACTGTACCTGCGGCTGAATCTGCGGCGGTAGTTCAATCTGCTCCTACGCTCCATGCCGGCTCTTTCTCTGAGCCCATCCTCCCCACACCGATCAGCGCTAACTCCTCACTCCTCAAGGCACCACTACCCACAGCAAACATCCCATATACGCCCTCTAAATCCACTGAACTTTTTTCCTCCTGGCAGATTGACCAAATTAAGGCAGATTTTTCAGTTTTTGTGGCAAGAAATCTCACCGTTGAAAGGAACGGTTGCCTCTCTGCTCAACGACAAGAATATGTTGCAGTCTAAAGTTGCATCACTCGAACAATCCATCGGAACCAAGCAAGCTGCAGTTTCGGAGTCCACCACCAATATGCTAAGGGAGCTAGAAACCAAGATTGAGAAACAACAAGAAGAGGCCCTCTCTTGGGCATCTGTTTTGAAAAAGGGCACCAAACCAAGCGCGCTTATCTCCTCGGTTATCTCAGCCACCATATCTGAAGAGAAATCTCGAGACCAAAAAGCCCACAACATTAGAGTTCGCAGGATTCCAGATACACAGGATGCCTTGGCTGAAGCCAAACGCTTTCTCGACACCACTCTCGGGCACAGGACAGATGGACTAGGTACCGCATGGAGGACCACTCGAGATGCAGCCACACTCATTATCCGTTTCACCTCTCTAGAGGGTTGTCGAGATGCTTTGCAATGCAGAGCTAAGTTACGTGGCACCACTATCTATATGGACGATGACCTTACATATATCCAGGTGGAGGAGAGGCGTAAGGCCTTTCAGGTAGCCCGTGAGTCTGGTAGATGAGTCATTTACCGCGCTGGACGAGTGTGCTTTCTTGATAGCGCTCCTAGCAGCTCCCAGTGCTAGGTATTTGGGGTCCCCGGGTTCGGGAGTGCCCCGGGGCCCCATCCACACCATCTCTGGATTGGAGTATGGAACTGCGACGTTATACACTCATCTTCCATAGCTGGCGATCTGATTGATTTCATCACTGACAGAGATCTATTGTTTTTTATGGAGACTCACGAGAGTCAGGATAGAATATTACCTATTTTTCCAGGATACAGATGGGATTCCGTATTCAGGCCTGAGACTAGATCAGCTAGTGGTCGGGGATCCGGAGGGGTTGCATGCCTATACAGAGAGTCTCTTCACTCGAGCATCGAGTTCATCAGACATGACGAGCATGCACGCTATATCTGGATTCGTATTGTTGGACAGGACATTGGTTTGGACAGGGACCTCTTTGTGGTGGCTTGTTACTTTCCTCCAGAGTCTTCATCCTTTGCAGAGGGCACAGGTTCACCATACCTTGATTTGTCACCTGATATTATCAGATTTGCAGAGGGAGGGCATATTTTCCTCACTAGGGATTTTAATGCTCGAACCTCCTCACGACAGTCCGAGTTTTATGACATCACCGACCAGCTCCGCATTCATGCTCTTGACAACGACGAGGTGGGAGTTACCAGGGTTTCAGAGGACAGCTTGGGACCTATTACCCCCTATGGTGAGCATTTGTTGCAGTTTGGAGAGGCACATGAGTTAGCCATTTACAATGGCCTAACTTGCTGGTTAGATTCCGGCAGTTATACTTGTCATCCTCATAGTGGCGGACATAGCGTTGTGGACTATCTCATGGGATCACCATCCTCCATACCTCTCATCTCTGATTTTCACATCTCCCCCACCACTCTCTCTGATCACTCTTTTCTCTCCTTTGCTATCGGCCGCCTCCCACCCCCTCAGTTATCCTCACATCCCCTGCTTACCCGGGCACCCAAGTATACATTCAGCTCTTTATACGCACCAGTCTATCAAGAAATTCTTACCTCCCTACTCCATTCATTTCCGCACGATAGACATTGAAGACCTTGAGTCTGAACTCCTAATCCATGCTACTGACCACCTTGCTCCCACACTAGCCACTCTCCTCAATTCCGCCGTTGTCTCTGGATTCCCTTCATCCTGGTGCACCAACATCATCCATCCTATCCATAAAAATGGTGATCGCATGATTCCTGGTAACTATCGCACTATCATGATCGGACATGTCCTCACTAAGCTTTATGGTACCATACTCTAGTCTGCAGTAAGCTTAGAGGCGAAATCGAGGAGATCACATGCATTGGGACAGGCAGGTTTCCGGGCTCATTACTCTACCACTGACCATATTTTCACACTTAGAGCTTTGATTGAGGAAGCTAAGCACAGGAAAGAAAGGGTTTACTGCTGTTTTGTGGACTTCAAGAAAGCCTTTGATTCTGTACAACGCTCCCTACTCATTCAAAGACTTCGGGATCTTGGTTTCTCCACGGATATTGTTCTGGCAGTGATGGCTCTTTATGAGAAGGTCTTGGGATGCTTCCGACATGGTAGTGGTATCTCTGATCACATTTGGAGCACCATTGGGGTGAAACAGGGATGCTCTCTTTCGCCGGTTCTTGTTGGATTGTAGATTGATGAGTTAGAGCGAGCCATCTCACAGTGTGGAGGAGCTGGTTGTAGACTTGGCACCATCTTGATTGCTATTCTCTTGTATGCGGATAATGTGGTACTAGTATCCATGACCAGAGAGGGATTACAGACGCAGCTAGATTGTTTACAGGGTTTCTGTACCAGATGGGGATTGGGGGTGAACACTGCGAAGACCAAGGTTATGGTCTTCAACACTTCTCGAGCCTTCATGCAGCGCCAGGAGCTCATGCTTGATGGACAGGCTTTAGAGGTAGTTTCCTCGTATACATATCTAGGGATACTCTTTTCTGGTCCTACCTTCAGCATGCGACAAGCAGCCACCACTCGACTTGGGAAGGGGCATTCCTCCCTTGTTCAGCTTGAGCGGTTCTGCTTCAGGAAGTCCATCAGAGATGCTCGCAGTAAGTGCAGACTTTTTGACACTATTATGCAGCAGAGACATGGTGTACAGGTCTGCCATCATCACACTGGGCTAGCATTTCACGATTACAGACCACCATGCTAGCTCGTATGATTCGGGCGAAGCCCTCGGTTCTGCACGAGATTCTTCTTGCAGAGTTTGTCGTTCCACCCATTCAGATAGCTGCAGCTTTCCAGCTCATCGCATATATTCAGAGAGTTCAGGATCTACCAGATGCAAACACGAGGTATACACGGGCCTCACTTGCCTCCTCACACTTCCTTCATGACCAGGGCTACCGACTGTCGTGGTTCTCACAGGCATCCCATTACCTCCTTGATTCATTTGGCATATCCATCACAGAGCTCCCCTCAGGCACCCACCAATATATCAGGCACTTCTTATATAGAGCATACCACGACCGTACTTGGAGGCGACAGCTGGGGGTTAAACTCGCCTATTACTGGACTCACTTCATTGAGCTTGACATAGTAGGGTTCCCAGTTTTGCCACACTATTTGGACTCGGGATTGTCACACAGCCTCAGAGTTACATTGGGACAGCTCCGCGTATCATCACATCAGTTGGCTATTGAGACTGGGAGATTCCAAAGTACCCTGAGAGAGGAGCGGATTTGTCAGTTTGTTCCGTGGATGAGGTGGAGTCAGAGGAGCACTTTATCTTTAGATGTCCGGTGTATTACGAGATCAGAGGGAGATATCACTGTCTGTTTCGTGATTCGCCTGTCACCCTACGCTCCCTCCTATCCTATGAGGACTCTCGATGCGCCGCACTCATGATACAAGAGATGTTTATTCTACGACAGGGCCTATGTCAGACAACCCAACGGAGTCATATTTCTCAAGCGCAGATCACTTCTTTCTTCTCCAGGAGAAGAGGACGAGACTTAGGATCTGATGAGGATGAGGATGATGGAGACTTACATGCCCACTAAGATCAGAGACAGTGTTCCACTCATACTCATGTTGCTACACGAGCTACCCGACTTTTCATGAGGAGACCTCATCTTCCTAGATGACGTCATCGACCACCAGCAGTCCTTCATGCTGCATCCCGTATTACATCCTTTTATAGCATCAGCGAGACAGGGTTGGATGATAGTGTCATACCGTATTCATGATAGTTAGCAGTATATATCCTCCCACATGTTTCATATACCATCGCATCCTTTTCAGTTTCAGCTTTCAGTTTCAGATCATAGCAGTTAGATTTGTATTTCTGTTATAGTCTTGGAGACGTTTCATACGCTCCTACGGTTACCACATACTTGACTTGTACATTTACTAGTCTTATATGCCTTTTGGCATGGAAAAGACATTAATAAAGCTTTCTTCTCTCTCTCTCTCTCTCTCTCTCTCTCTCTCTCTCTCTCTCTCTCTCTCTCTCTCTCTCTCTCTCTCTCTCTCTCTCTCTCTCTCTCTCTCTCTCTCTCTCTCTCTCTCTCTCTCTCTCTCTCTGTGGAGAGGTTTTCCTCTACTCCCAGACACACGATGTCGCCTCTTTTCTTCGACTGTTTCTCCAGTGGCACTGTACTCAGCAAAGACATGGTGCCTAGGCTTATCTAGAGACACTTGGAGTGACATCTTGCGTTTGCAGATTCACATGCTTAGCCGGATGATTCGGGCCAAGCAGTCCGTTCCTCATGAGATTATGTTAGCGGAGTTTGCTTCTCCTCCACTGATTGTCGAGGCTATTTTCAAGATTATCACGTTCATTCACAGAATCTCAGAGCTTGATTCCTCCAGATTTGTGGTAGTGGCTTTTACATCTTCTCGCACTTTGGCTGGGCAACGGGCTAAGTCTTCATGGTTTCAGTATGCTTCGGACTTTCTACATAGCTAGGGATTATCTATGTCTGACCTCCCCAATGGGACTCATGCGTTCATTCTCAAACAGATCTACAGAGCATACATACATATTGTTTGGTCTCACCTTGATCCTTCACGGGTTAAGCTTCAGTTCTACCGCATTAACTTTCTTCACTTGGATGCTTCAGGGCTTCCAGTTAGACCGAGTTATCTCTCTCAGTCGTTGTCATTTTTTGCAGTCGCTCCCATGTGGTGACTTGGCTGCTTATACCTCACGTTTTATGGAGCTTTCCGACATATTTCTATATCTTCAAACATTCGAGGTCATTCCATGCTACATTGTTGGTCTACGAGGTGCTCTCAAGCATGATGTTTCTTCTTTTTCAACCATCTATCTTTCCCAGGCTATCTCCCGATCTTCTATCTTCTTCCTTGACATCTCGCCGTACATGCCCTTTTTCACGCCTTGTTATTGCCTCTTCTTCCACTTCTAGTCCTTCGTCATTTGCTCCTATGAGACTCCTTCCGTCTCATCGCTCAGTTTTTATTCATTGCTACTCACCTACTGAGATGTCTGAGATCCGTGAGAGGCTTTTATGTTTCAATTGTAAGACCCCCCCTTTGAGTATTCCTTGTACTAGGTTGTTATATGGTGTTGCTTTTAAACTTGCTTGGTCAACATTTTAACTATGCATGCAGTGAAAAGCATATCGTGAAATTTTATGTTTCTTCTTTGATCAGTGCCCTAACCCTGATTTCAACAAAAATGAGAGGAGACAAAGGATGGTGCAGAGGGCGCTTGTGGAATCTGTTGTAGAAGTCTTACCTCAAGGTGGAAAAGTGAGTGTACTTGGATTTCTTTCCAGTTTTAGCAACCATTATTTACGTATAGTAGAATATCAGACTAGAAGCATTGGCATTGACTTCAATAGTTACAAAGAACTTTTAAATCCTAAAACCATTTTAAATTTTGAATCTTCTAAGAATGATTGCTTGTATCTAAAATATTTGATTTTCAATCAGGTTAATGCATAAAAAATTTTGCATTTTGCCTTGCAATTTATATTTCAAAGTTTCTAAGTATCAAGCATGAAAATTTTGAGCTTTTTGTTTCATCATAAGACATCTTGATGCTCTCTATGGTTTTTGCTTAGTGTGGGGCTTGACAGTGAATATTGCGAAGACCAAGGTCATGGTGTTTAACACTAACCGATAGCATATGAGAGATGACACATTTTATTATGATGGACAGCCGCTGGAGATTGTTACCTCATACACCTATCTAGGTGTACTATTCACTAGTCCCTTACTCACTTTTCGCTCTACTGCTCTATCTCGAAGGGGCATGCTGCCTTGGTACATATGGAGAGAGTGTGTACTACAAACTTACCATATTCATGATCCTGCTTCTAGAGACCACCTTTTCTCTATAGTGGTCTCACCAGTGGCTTTGCACTCGACGGAGGTTTGGTGCCCAGGGATATTTCAGGGTACTTGGAGAGATATCACTCGCCTGCAGATCACCATGTTAGGGAGGATGATTCGTGCGAAGCCATCAGTTTCTCATGAGATTCTTTTGGTGGAGTTCGCCTCACTTCCCATGGTGGTAGAGGCTTTGTTTCAGAATGTTACCTTTCTACATCGACTTGAGACCATGGATACTCACAGATACGCGATGGCAGTGCTTACCTCTTCTCGAGCTATAGCTGGACAACAGGCTAGATCTTCCTGGTATGGTGATGTGGCTACCTTCTTCCAGGCATGGGGCTTCTCGATGGTGGATCTCCCACAGGGAATTCATGCATTTATCAGACAGCAGTTGTATCGTAGCTATTGCCACATAGTATGGGATCGTCCTGATCATGACAGGGTCAAGCTTACCTTTTATGGTGCACATATCTTACGCAGAGACAGTCTGGGAGTTCCTATTAGACCTTTATATCTATCTCTTCCTCTTTCTTTTGGGCTCCAATGTAGGTTGGGACAGCTACGAGTCTCTTTGCACCAGCTTGCTATTGAGACAGGCAGATATTCAGGCATTTCGAGAGAGCATTGGATCTGCCAGATATGCACATTGGGTGTAGTGGAGGATGAGTTCCATTTTATCTTCACATGCCCTACATACTATGAGATACGTGGTCGATATCATTGTTTATATCGAGACACCCCCATTACCCTCAATACCTTTTTGGAGTATCAGGGTCCCAGATGTGTTGGCCTTTTACTAGGAGAGATGCTTACGTTGAGAGCCTCTTTGATACCTTCGGAGGATACTACTGATTATGGCCAGCATCTTATTACTAGCTTCTTTTAGAAGCGTGAGCGCAATGACCTATCAGATGATGAGGCAGTCATACTGGTGAGGGCAAAGGCCCAGCGTACTCAGCCACCACCTCCTGCCAGATGTACACGGGCCTCCAGAGCTACCAGAGCTCTTCAACACTAGCCACGGATCACAGCTTCTATGGGTATCAGACGAGATTGATATTTTATTCTTCCTTTTTGCTTTCCTCAACAGAGCAGGTGGTTAAGCTCTTGCACATGGACCCTCTTTAGAGCTGGAGGTTAAGCTCTTATATGCTCCTTATGATTCTATATTTGATGTGTCTTTTGACTAGCTAGAGAGATTTATATATTGTTTTTCCACTTAGACTAGCGATTTTTATGTTGTCCGACATGGACAGTGTTCCTACGAGATATGTACTTATTTCTTCTGTCTTATGTGCCCTTGGGCACCCAACAGACATTACTATAATTTCCTCTTCTTCTTCTTCTTCTTCTTCTTCTTCTTCTTCTCTCTCTCTCTCTCTCTCTCTCTCTCTCTCTCTCTCTCTCTCTCTCTCTCTCTCTCTCCATCTCCAGTGCCTTCCCTCCAGCGATGGCCTCACCTGTCCATCTCCCGTGCCCCCCGCCCCCCTTCTCCTCCACCATCGCCCTCCCCCTCCTCGATGGCCCGCAAAACCAGAGAGAGCCCCTGCTCCCCCCCACGCCCTCCTCCATCTCCTTCTACCCCACCCACCTCCCTCCTCCATCCCTCCACCCCGCCCCACCTGCTACCGCCCTCCAACCTACCTCCTCCGCCCCCCACCCGTTGATGCCCTCCAATCCTTCCTCTTCCGCCCCTCCTACTGCCACCCCTCATATCTCCTCCTCCGCCCCACCTAGTGCTGCGCAGCAGTTCCACAGACCCTCTCTGATGTTGCCCAACAGACTTCTCCTACTGCACAGCAGCAAACACCCCTTGTCGCTACGCAGCCCCCCCCCCCCCCCCCCCCCCCCATTCTCCTCGCCTCCCAGTCTGGCCCTCCTTCACCTCATGTCCCCTCCACTCCCCATCCCTGTCACTGCTGCCCCGGACACCCCCTTTTTATCTCTTGGATAGCTGATGGCAGAAGTAAGTCTGCCCCTCTTTCATCATTCATTTCCGCTACTCTTACAGAAGAAAAACTTCGAGATTCCAAGGCTCTCAATATTAGGGTACGAGGCATTGTTGATACCCAAAACGCCATTGAAGAAGCGAAAAGATTTCTATCTACCACTCTAGGACACAATGCAGATGGTTTTGATATAGCATGGCGCACTAAAAAAGACACCAGTACTTTGGTCCTCCGCTTTACGTCACTTAAGTACTGTTAAGAAACCTTACGGAAAAGAGCCAAGTTGAAAGACACCAAGATCTTCATGGATGATGACCTTACCTATATCCAGGTTGAAAAAAGACGTCAAGCATTCCAAACCGCCAAAGCCACCGGAAGACAAGTGATCTATCGAGATGGAGTTGTTCGGTACCTCAATGGTACTACATTCGGAAACAGCCTATAGGAAATTGGGGTCTTCGGGCATGGGAGCATCCCGGGACCCCTTCCACACCACCTGCAGTTTGGAGTATGGAACTGCAATGGCATACACTCATCGTCCACGGCTGGAGACCATACCGACTTCATCACAGATAGAGATATACTTTTCTTTATGGAGACACACGAGAGCCCAGAGCGGGGACTACCCATATTTGCAAGCTACAGATGGGATTCAGTTTATAGGACAAAGACTCGGTCAGCGAGTGGCAGAGGTTCGGGTGGGGTCGCATGTCTTGATCGAGAGTCATTACAGCTAGATATAGCGTTTCTCCGACATGATGTACATGCACGATACATATGGGTTCATATCACTGGACGAGCTATCGGTTTGGATAGAGATCTCTTCATTGCCGCCTGTTACTTCCCTCCAGAGTCCTCCTTGCAGACGGATCCGGCTCTCCTTATGCTGATCTCTCAACAGACATTTTCAGCTTTACAGATCGGGGTTATGTCCTTCTCATTGGCGACTTTAATGCCAGGATTGCTACCAGGCAAGTGGATTTCCATGCGGACATATTACGTACACGAGCTATTGATTGTGAGGACATTGGTATCACCAGGGCCTCAGAGGATAGGATGGGCCCTATCACGAGCTATGGTGACTACCTTTTACAGATGGGCGAAGCCTACAAGTTGGCCATTTACAATGGCTTAGCTTGTTGGCCACACTCTAGTAGATTCACCTACCACCCACACAGTGGAGGACACAGTGTTGTCGACTATCTCATGGGGTCACCAGCTTTATCCCACTCATGTATGATTTCCACATTCTTTTCACTACCCTCTACGATCACTCCTTCCTTTCTTTTAGCATGGGCTCCATCCCGATTTCCCACCCACCCACTATCCCACCCATTTCTCGCGCACCCAAGTACACTTTTGATCGTCCCTACATCAAGACATACTAGGAAGCCGTCAACTCATT
This sequence comes from Diphasiastrum complanatum, assembly GCA_029204225.1. Classification (NCBI taxonomy): domain Eukaryota; kingdom Viridiplantae; phylum Streptophyta; class Lycopodiopsida; order Lycopodiales; family Lycopodiaceae; genus Diphasiastrum; species Diphasiastrum complanatum. Next base: position 13,703,114 of record CM055114.1, on the reverse strand, counting down.
TCTTTGTCATTTTCCACACCACACACCACTAGAAACACAAGCTATCTTCCTTACCACTTCACTCCATATTGCTGCATCATTTTCCTTCCCCTCTAAACCACATTGACATCCACACACTTCATCTCACCCTATCCAACCTCTCTGGTTTGACGCCGAGTGTCGTTTCCTTCCATCTCCAAGTCACCCAAGCTAGACTTCATAACACACATCTTTTCTCCCTGCAGATCGTCGATCTTTCCATCGCACCCTCCTCTGGAAGAAACGAGTGTATGAAACCTATAACGTCCCCCAGGACTCCCAACCAAGATAGAGCTTCCTAGAACACCAAAGGGAGAATTGCAGTAGACGAAACCGTCCCAACCAAACCTAGACCATCCGATCTAGCCCCCGAGCAATCCAGGAGAAAGGCAAGCCACAGGAAGAGCGCTTCACAGACTGACAGCATAACGGCCACAGACTCTTCCATGATCCTCATAGACACTGGTGAGGGTATAACCCATAATAGTCAAGACCCATGCATAAGCAAAGTGCATGTACATCCTATCCCATACTAGGATGCAACACACATGCCTATACCGCATGCAGGTATGACCCCATGGTCCTACTCGACTATTATCCAGATTAGGCCTGGCCCCTACATCCAAGACAGGCCCTAATGGTACAAACCCCCATTAGGGCCGTAACAAAACCCCAAAAGGGAAAAGCTTAGTCGATTCCCTTTGCAGCTCCTCCACTGGTGCCTTCTAGAGGGAATTCATTCCCCGTACCCCACCTCCTCCCCTCACTGACCTTCATATCTTGACTACATACGCCACTACCTTATACACTACTATACCCACAGACACACCCGTCTCCATTTCTCCCCGGCTGACTTCTTTCAATTTCTTCACCTCGGACATGGTCCTGACGGCCATTAAGAGACTAAAAACCCGTCGCACCCATGATATTGATGACCTCGAATCCGAACTTTTAATCCATGCGGTAGACACACTATCACCTACCCTAGCCACTTTGCTCAATCGAGCAGTTGTTTCCGGCTTCCCTTCCTCCTGGTGCACCAACATTATCCATCCCATTCACAAAACTGGTGACCCCATGGACCCTGGTAACTACCGCACCATTATTGTTGGGCATATCATTGCTAAGTTATACGACACCACACTCCAGTCAGTCAGCAGTCAGCCATTATGATGCTACCCACAGATGAGCAAAGATACATACAGGCTGCACTTGCTTCATCACGACGCCTTTATGACCAGGGGCATCGACTATCATGGTTTTCTCAAGCCTCCCAGCTACTGGACACACTTGGCATATCTATTACAGACCTTCCATCAGGCACCCATGAGTGCATCAAACACTTTCTTTATAGAGCATATTTGAGATGGACATGGCAGGGACAGCTCGGGGTCAAACCCGACTATTACAGGACACACTTTCTGGAGCTAAACACAATGGGACTTCCAGTTTTGCCACAATATCTCACCTCAGGACTATCCCACGGGCTTCGATTTCTATTGGGCCAGTTTCGAGTATCTTCACATCAATTGGCTATTGAGACAGGACGCTTCAAGGGCACCCCGCGAGAGGAGCGGATTTGCCAGTTGTGCTCATTAGCTATGGTCGAGTTAGAGGAGCATTTTCTATTCACATGTCCAGTTTACTATGAGATCAGAGGGCGATACCATTGCCTTTTTCGTCACAGACACTACTCACACTACGGTCCCTTATCTCATACGAGGACCCCCGCTGTGTGGCACTTATGCTACGCGAGATGTCCCTCCTACGACAGGACCTATGTCAGACAGCTCAGCATACTTACCCAGACACACAGTCCTAGATCACATCCTTCTTCTCACGAAGAAGATCGCGCTCTGATTCAGACATGATTGACAGCGCTTGCGACGACACTCCTGGACCTGAGATGCAAAGACGACGCACCACCCAGCCTCAGGTGAACATGAGAGTTATGTTGAAATATAAACCTAGTTAAATAAATAAAACATAGCACATGGTTTTATTTGGAGGCCAAAGTTTTTAAGGCCCAAATAAACTTAGGCAATTTTTTTTTAGTACAAACTCGTGGAGGACCTTCTTGCATGATGATGCCACTTGTCCACTGGATTTTGGTGGACCCCCATGCACATGTGCATGGGGGAGAAAAAGTTAGTTTGCCACATATCTCAGTTTGCATGCGACATGCAAGATGCATGCATGACAAATTAGACACATGCAATCAGACATGCAAATTGCCACCTACCTTGGACAGTTGGCAATAGCATGCCATGCCTTCTACATACATCATTTCTTATAAATAGAACCTCCACGATTTGGAGGAGGGTGATTTCTGGAAAAATCTTCCATTCTTCATCATTGTCAGAAGAGGCATTTAGCGACATTAAGCCCAGGGTGGGTGCTTTGCGAGTGTTTCGTTGTACGGTGGATCTGATCAGGAGTGTTACTAGTGTTGCTAGTTTCTCCCTCAATTCTTGTCAGATTTGCATAAAATTTGTTGCAATGGTTGGAGGAGGGCGCTACTAGTCAGATCATTCCCACTTCGAATTCTGAGCAGATCTGAGCCAGGACAGCAATCAACCATTTGGAGTAGGGCGCTGGTTCTGTTTTGTTCAATCATACATTTCTCTTTCATGTATTGTCAGATTCAGGTGAAATCAAAGGCATAAGTCATCTATTGCATAGGCTCTATCAACAGAAGAAATTACAAGTCAATCTGGTTCTGATTTTTCCAGATTTGACGCTTTCAATTATAGTGGCCAGCAAGTAGACATATTCCTGTCCTTGATTCATCTGATAGGCATAGAGAAGAATTCACACAGATTGAACTAAGATCAAATCTATGATCCACAGCTTGCTGATTTTTCCTAAACCTTGGATGGTCAGTGCATGCTCTTGCATGTTGTTGCATGAGCTTGCATGTTGCTTGAATCTTCTTGCATGCCAGTTTCCTAGCATCATTCATTTTACAACAGTGGTATCAGAGCTTGCATGTTGCTTAAATGTTCTTGCATGTCTATTGCATGTCAAGAATTCAGATTGCATGTTTCATTCTTAGCGTCACTCATTCCGCAACAAGTTACACGTCCCACCAGACCTCCTATACAAAGACGCACTACGTACGCTCATGCTCATAGATGACACCAGTGTGCTCCAGTGCTTACTGATGGTGCAGCTCACATTACATCCTTCTACAGTATCAGTACAGACCTGACATCTTGACATGGATACATGTTGTTTTCATGCACAGGCCTTTTCATTTATGTATTTATCTTAGTTTGTACCAGATGTTTTCTTTATTACAGCTTTGGAGACGCTTTAGACACTCTCATGGTTACCACACACTTGACATGTACTTCTGTTGTCTTATATGCCTTTTGGCATGGAAAAGACATTAATAAAGCTTTCTCTCAAATCTGGTGCCTTTTAGACTAGCATTGCCTTGCATCTACAAGATGTGTACCTTGACAATTGAACTATTTTGACTCATTCAAACAATGACTTTGACCCTTTTTATGGACTTGGGACCTTGACTTACTTATGACACATAAAATACATAGCCTGGGGTTATAAGATAGACAATACATTCTATCACCATGACATGGACCTGAATCGGCCTCAGCCTATTAATTTTCATGACATCCCTATGTTTTTAGGTTTGACCCTCCCAACTTCGTAAGTCCATAACATAGTTGCTCTGCTTACTCCCTTGTTGTATAAAGTTATCATTTGCACTCAGACCAGTGACAAAGGAAACCCTTCAGCATCTCAAGCATTTTTTAAGTACAGCATCTGTTCTTTGTTCTTCTGATTGACGCTTTAAAGATCTTTGAAAATGATGCTAGCTTCATAGGTTTGTCTGCTATTTTAAGTAGGATACCAAGGACTTATTAACTGTTAAACTTGTAACTTGATTTTTAAGAAATGGGAAGATGGGCTCAGGATGGTGGGGTTGACAAATTTGCAAATGGCAGGTTCACTTTTTATTATACTAGCTTACATCTCTAGAACTCGCTTATTGAGCCACAAATAAGTAAATGTTTCAACCTTTTTTCAAAGGACTCTTTCTATTTGGGTTGAGAAAGTGAAACTGATGCAACTTTAACCCTCGTAACTTATTGCTTCACAAAAGCTTTTAGGGCTGCATGCATGTATGGATTGTTACATATAGTGGGGATAGAATATGAGACTTTAGCAGAACATTGGCAATCAACACTCATCTGTTGTTGTGTCATATTCCAATTATTCAGAAATTTTGCTCTGTAACTACCTGATTCCATGGTTCTGTTGATCTTGCTAGATATTTCTACAATCAGATGTGGAGACTGTCGTATGCCAAATGAGGAGAGAGTTTGAGTGTTATGGCAAAGGGAAGGTTGGTCTTGATATCGAGCATCATAACGAAAAAAGCTGTGATGATGAAGGGTGGTTGAAGTCTAATCCTTTCAAGGTTGCAACAGATTGGGAGAGGCATGTGCTGGCAAAAGGAGGTCAAATGTACAGACTTATGCTTGCTAAGATGAATTGACATGCTCCTGAGTGAAATTCTTGATAAAGATGTAAGAATTAGGTGCATTGTCCTCTTTATACCAAAATTGGTAAATTTTAATGTAAGATGAAGAAGATATTTCATTGAAAATTGATGCTATTTGAAGGACAAGAAGCACTTAATTGAACTGCTACTGCTCAATGCCAGCTATTCTAATATTTTGTTCAAGATAGCTCTCTCTCTCTCTCTCTCTCTCTCTCTCTCTCTCTCTCTCTCTCTCTCGCACGCCCACACGCACGCACACACATTTTTCACAATTGTTGTCATCCCTTGGGGCAGCCATCTCATTTTGACATGCTCAATTCACTAGGAAGCGTGCCACCCCCTACTTACAGCAATATAATCCTCTTGATTTTGAGAACTGCTATTTCATTCCTCTAAAATCCTCCCTTGTTTTGATAAGTGCTATTTTATTCCTCTTTGTATCTTCACTAGCATGTGTACACACATTTTCAAGTGCTATCTCATTCCTCTTGTTATCTTCACATGCTTTCTCCTTCGCACATTTTCTAACCAAATTTTAAAAGATTTTGTTAGTAACTGAAGCAAATGTTTTCAATATTATTGAGCATATGATTCTTGTTAATCTGGGTGTGGATCTCAATTTGTTCTTGTCTATTCGTGAGATGCATGTGAAGCAATGTTTACCTACAAACAAAGACATTCCAAGCTCCAAGACTTTTTATGATTCTCTCCATATAACTTCTTATTTAAGCTTGTGGCATTTCACAGATCTATCCTCCTTACTTATTGTTATTACTTTCACAAAGATAAAGATCAACTTCTTCATGATGACAGATTTTGAATTTGTCAAAATTGATAATTGGATTGTCAACGTTTTTCTTTTTCACAATGCTATCAATTTCAAATATTGAATATTTTGATAGAATAGATTGATTTCTAGGTGCCAAGTTTTATTGATCGCAAATTATGTCCTACGATGTTGCGCATTTCTACATTGTCTTATTGATCCCAGAGTATGTCCTATTATGTTGTGCATTCCAACTACATTCTCGATGTATACATAATCACCATGAGAATATTGAGGTTGACAACCATTTTTTGATAATTTCCAACATAATGATCGAGCTTTGTCATTTTTTATTTCTAACACAGCATGGAATCCATACTAAGAATCTAGACAAAGCCAAAGGCGTAATTCATTTGACGCATTGTGAAGATTTTGTTTTTATGTAAGCTAGCCATTTTCAACCTACACAAATAGTTACAATACCTATATGAGCAATAGGGAGAGTCCAAACAAAGAGCACACAACCGAAAGCAACCTAAGATGCATCTGCATGAACATGAAAAGAAATACTCCCATATTATATACCTATATCATACTACTAATATATGGTGGATCAAATGGTGTGAGACCTAATAGCTACTCTTTATGTTTATTCCTAATAACCTAGCTTAGTTAGGACTTCAACTAGGTGAAATGCAATTATGGCTTTGTGTGTAACTAGCTAATAAATTGCGTGATAAGTATTAAATTACATTATCTAAAATGTGTAGTGAAATGGGTTGGTAGTTGATTGGTGTTGAACACTAATGTTCAATAGAGTATTAGAAAAGAACATGATATGAACACTCACTAGAACTAGCAAGACATTAGATAAGCAAGATTTCTATATTACTTTGAATCATATTAAATGGAATTATTGCAATAAAGTAATCCATATAAATGTCAACAATGAGTTTAAGAAAAATGTGATAGTACACTTGCTTGCAAAAAGATCATAATTATACAGTAAATTACATAGTGAGATATCTTGATATTGATGAATGAACAACTTAAATGACAAAACAAAAAAAAATTGGTATTATATCCAAAGTGATTATCCAATGGGATGAATTTGCATAGCTAAATTGGCTTCAAACTTATATCACGATCCACCATCCTCTTGGAGGGCTCCAAGAATAAATCCTCTCAAGGCTTGGCATGTTCATGTACCCTTCAATCATCGACAAAAAGGGCACTTACCCTTAAAAGTAGGTGTTTTACTATGATATCACTATTAGCATGGGAATTCACCCAAGCTAAGGGACAACCAAAGGATTGTTTTCGAGCATGTTTATGGAGCAAGCTCAGCCCTCAAGACAAGACAAAGCAAGCAGAGTAAATGCGTTGTAAGGCAGTCAATCAAAGTATATTGTGGGTCCGCCAGCCAACACACTAGCCAGCCAAACTTGAGTCCGCTACTATACTAGAGCCCAAATCACATAGCTTAATTGATTAATGGATGGATGGTGTGCGGGTTCTTGCTTTATACTAGAGTTTGAGTATGATCAGGACTCGCCTCGAGCTCATTCCATCATAACATTAACTCCCTCTTAAATATCAAAGGTCTAGGAGATGAATTTATGTGAATAAGCTTTGTATCGATTGATCTTGCCATCTGGTCCAAACTTGTATCGAAATATCCATTTGCAATTAATTGATTTCCTTCCTTCGGGTAGAGGTTTGAGATCCCATACCTTCCTTCGATGCATGGAATCTATTTCATCTTGCATGGCCAGCAACCATATCTCTTTTCCCTTTCCTCCTATAGCTTCCTTATAGGACTCGGATTCTCCTGCAAAGCAACATACTTCCACAAGATAGTCATGTTGATTCATGGGCTCCTTATCATCCAAATATTATTTTAATCTACTTTTTCTATTGGATAGGATTTCAAAGTTGCCTTGAGCGCTTTCATGAAAGAATATGAAATTGCCATCTTCGATTTTAAGCCTCATTCTTTATTAAAATATCATTTGTGGGCCAACAGCCACCTCTCTAATCATCACACAATATGCCATGTTCTCTATTAAAGAGACACCTAGAATCAATGGGACACATTTTTAGAAGACTTTAATTAATGGAGAAGTAATGGACGAGGTAGAACTTGTTAGAAAGTGAGGCTAACACATATAGTATAAACTTAAGGCAATATTTTCCTTTGCTAAGTAGTGTGGCAGTCTACATGCTAGTGTAGGTGTATAGTGTCACTAGGATGCCAAACCTAAGTAGAGGGGAAAGAGATAAGCAGTGTAATTAGCTCTCTAATGTGATCTAATTTGACTAGTCCGGGTTTGAGTCTCTCCAATGTTGATGTTGAATGCGGTAGAATTGCTTAATTATTATTTTGGTTGGTATCATAGTCACTTAGTAATAGGCAATAATTTATGGTTTCACTAGTTAGCATCGTTAAGAGCAATTTAGCAAGGCGACTGACAAGAATCTTGCACTTATCATTGGAGCAATAGATTTAGGGCTTAAGACAGTGTAAAGGTTCAAGGGGTGCAATAGGCTAAGTGACAAAATTCAGGATAATTTTCAACCACTTACATAGTTTTCTTGTTAAAAGCAGCTTAACTAGTTATAAAAAGACTAGTATGTCTTCTTTTTGCTTGGTTCTCAATGAAAGTGAACCAAATTTGGCACAAGACCCATGTTATTGGTTAGAGCAAGGTGCGGGACAGTTCTTCAATAAAAAACTTCAGAATAAAGTTATAATTCATTTTGCAAGGTAGAATTGTTTTCGGGCCTAACCTTGGCTAGAACACACCAAATTCAGGAACACACCAAATTTGGCCATCCTTGGGCCAAATTGACCCTTGAAAAGTGCAACATAGAGCCGGTCAATAGAGTGTCAACACTGAGTAGGGAGAAACACATTTTGAGGAGTTCTCATCACCATTCTAGTGAGCAGAATGTGGGTGACCCAATGATAGGCTACATTCACCGTTTTAGTGATGTGGGACCAAATTGGAGGCACTTTTTGGTTGGTTTTTTTCTACAATAGGGTGGTATGGTGATGAATTATCATAGTATGAGCACACCAAAGTACTTCTTGATGAAGTTGGAGGCCAATTGAAGCAAAGTTAAGGCGAATGGAGTCAAATTGGCAACAAACTTGTAGTTTGGCATTGTGACAACTCAATATTGGCAACCATTTTGAGAGGACAAGCAATCACAAGTGAGAGGAAGGCATGGTATGCCAATTTAGGTGGAATATTCTTGTAATTAGGTTTAATCCTTGGAGTTCGAGTTGAACAAAGTTAAGCACAACGATTGGAGGAAAGCTCTCACAAGGAATATCAATCGGGACTAGCTTGGAGATTCACAAATTTGGTGATCATAGTGGATAAAAGTATGTCATGGTGTGTGTCAGACGTTGATGCTGCACACACATCTTCACAGATGTAGGCGGTCGAACAATTTTGTTTCGTTCTTTCTTCGCCCATCTTCGAGCTCTCTAGCTCCTCGACATAGGAAGAACTATTATCGTTCTCCTGTCTGTTCTGTGCTGATCTATTTCTTGGGTTCTGGCGGCAATCCATGGCTGCATGACCCTTCTTATGGCAATGGATACACTCAATCTTGGGATTGAGCCAGCAGGCATCTACTGTATGCCCGTCTCTTCTGCATCTCGTGCAGGTCTTCTTGTCGGCATCTTGTCGTTTTGACCTTCCTTTGGTCTTCCAGTTGCTTTTGCTGGTCATGATCCTACCTCTGATTCGACTCCCTCTTAGGCTTGAACTGTTTCTTTGATTTTTCTTTGTTGTCTAGAGTGCCTAGTCAGAACCATCTTTATGATCAAGATGCTCTCGAATCTTGACAATCGCCTTTTTGAGATTCGTGGTAGGATCTTTCGCGAGCAGGGTTCGTGTCATCTGGAAAGATCTAGATAATGCTCTCAACAGATATGTGAGCTGCTTCTCAGCTGATACTGCATTCTCTGCCCCTGAGTTGTGTAGTGATAGAAACAGATGTTTCATCTTTCTCACAAAAGAGGTGAGGTCTTTTCCATCCCACTGCAGATTCGTCAGCTGATCTTCCAGCATCATAATCTGACTCCTTGATTTTGTCTGAAATCTTGTGAGCAGTGTATCCCACATCTCCTTAGCTTTGGAGAGTGTAGCCAGGTCAAGTGTAAGGCTATCTTCGATGGAAGATGGTAGCAAGGCTACTTCCTTGTCATTTTTCTCCCTCCATTCGCGTAGCTCCTTGCCTGTTGTCGTAGGCATTTCTTCTGTGCCATCCACCCAGGGGAAGAGTCCTTCGCCCTTGAGTATCAAAGATGTCTTAACTTTCCAGGCTAGAAAATTAGATCTTGAAGAATTAAGTATAGTGCAGATCTTGTTCTGCATGCTGCTGATTGAAGCCATTGCTTCTTGAAGTCTGTTTTTCTTGTCGTTTGGTTGATTGTCTAAATGCTTGGCCTCCTAGATCTGCTAGCTTCTCGGCTATGTTAGAATATGATAGGGTTGCTCTGATACCGCAAGGCTTTGTGTTCAGAAACACTTTGTTTCTTCACCTTCTGCTTGCTGATCTCGATCCTGATATGACTCCCTCTTAGGCTTAAATTGCTTCTTTGATTCTCCTTGCTGCTTTAGAGAGCTTGGTCAGAAGCATCCTTGTGATCAAGGTGCTCTCGAACTTCAACTTCTTCTCGAATCTCGACAATAGCCTTTTCGAGTGTCATTGTAGGATCTTTTGCTAGCAGCGTTCTGGTTGTCTGGAAGGATTTTGGTAAGGCTCTCAACGTATATGTAAGCTGCTTCTCTGTTGACACAGCATTTTTTGCTCCAAAATTGTGTAGTGAAAGGAATAGATCCTTCATCTTCCTAATAAAGGAAGTGAGGTCTTTGCCATCCCACTGCAGGTTTGTCAGCTAATCTTCGAGCAACATTATCCGACTGCGTGATTTCGTCTGAAATCTTGTGAGTAATGTATCCCACATCTCTTTTGCTTTAGAGATTGTAGCCAGGTCAAGAGTTAGGCTATCCTCGATGGATGAAGATAACACAGCTATTGCCTTGTCATTCTTCTCCCTCCATTCGCGTAGCTCCTTGCTTGTATTGTAGGCATCTCCTCGGTGCCATCTACCCAGGGAAATAATCCTTCTCCCTTTAGTATCAGCGAGATCTTAACCTTCCATGCTAGGAAGTTAGATCTTGATGAATTGAGGATTGTACAGATCTTGGATTGTATGCTGCTTATTGAAGCCATTGATGTGAATTGTGTTCTCACTTGTTGATGGTTCTTTGTTTGAATGCTTTGGCTCCTGGATCTGATAGCTTTGCAGCTATGTCAGACTATGACAGGTGGGCTCTGATACCACTGATGCGAGAAATGTGAAACGCAAATTGCAAATATCAATCAGGCTCTGAAATGAAACGAAACAAAGTAAAACTGGACGAAACGAAGCGAAACGAAACGAAACTTGAACGAGCTCTGATATTGACATTGCTGAAGCGAAATCAAATTAATCGCGAACAAAAAACAATTCGGATGGAGTTCAGATATGATTGTTGGTCACTACCGGCTATATCATTCCTACAATCCTCCAGAATGTAGACAGACACTACTGATCTACATTTCATATTAATACAACATTCAACAAAAACTGAACCAGTGTGCAGAATTGATAAAATGAGTGAATGAGATACACAAGCGATGACAAACAATAATTCATTCAAGATCAGACAAAATTAAGAGAGATATGTGTGTAATAGCTACAGTATCATCTATTGATCCTCTTGATTTTGAGCGCTATATGACAGACCCACACAGCGCATTGGCGTGAGAGAAGCGGTGTTCTCCCACAAGTAATGTCTCGCTTACTAGCGGACTTCTTGGATCTCTGTGGATCCTGCTTACAGAATTTGTCTCGCTCGCAGGCGGACTTCTATTCTGTAGTCTATATATTTCTATCTGCTACTGTATGTATCTTATACATTTAGAGTAGCACACCAGATTAGATAGACTTAACAATCTATAACTAATCACGGATTACAAGAGAGGTGGGTTAGGCACGTCCTAACACTCTTCCATTGACGTCATTATATCATATCAGAGTTTTTGTACTTTATGGTACTTGTATGATCTTCCTGATCCTTTGGAGCATGAAGGTCGAAAAGTGTCGCAAAGATTTTCATGTCACTTCGAGTCGTTTGACTTTCGCGTCGTCTGACTTTCTCCTGCTGTATCACGAAAATTTTTCTTTCACGAACTTTTCGCGTTTGTGTCTCTTCGTCAGGGTGTTCGCAAACATTTTCGCTTCGTGTCTTTTCGTGATGTTCGCGAACATTTTCGTTTCGAATCTTTTCATCAGACTGAGGGCTGAAAGCTAGCAAAGCTTTGGTAATAGAACGTTTTGTTTCTTCATACATAGTGGTATGGATTTGAGCCTTCTGGTGGCAGTAACAACTCTACCCGTGCACTGCACTCTCATGGACAGGCCCAAATATATTTTTATTTGAAAGCTTAATTGCACTATCATATATTCACAAATTTACAAATACGTGAAACGGCTTCATGGCCAAAAACTATCTGAAGTCCAAAAGAACTGTCCAAAGCCCAAAGGTCACCAATCTACAATACCATGCAGGGTAGCGAACTGAAAGTAACTTTAAGTAGTATTTAAAAAGAACATAGCAAGACGAATACAAGCCATCGTAGACAAAGAGGGGGGGTCCCCCTCAAAGACCTGCTGATAGGCTTGCCGTCCAAATCTTCCACAAGACCGCTAGCCTGCACACATGACAGAAAGTAAGAGTAGAAGAGTCTGTTAGGAGGGAGTCCCTCAGGAGAATGTGCCAATGTCTAGAGAGAAAGTGAGACCCCAACTCGAGAATATGTAGCTCAGCTCCAACCAACGATGGTGATGGCAATGAAGGAACAAATGCTCCACCGTTTCTTCAGACAGCTGACAAAGCGGACAAAGCGATCATTAAGGAAGGGCCATTTGGAAAGCAAAGGTAGAGATTTGGTAAGGATGCGGTAGGCAAGGTATCGAAGCTTCCCCATAGCCAGAGGGCGGGCGGTTTTAAGGCGGCAGTGCCAGACAGGCAAAAAATAAGAGGCCGTCCAGAGGCGGTTAAGATAATCTGAAAAAAGAGAAGGAAATTAACGACGATGCAGGGAGGAATAATCAAAGAGGGAAGAGGAAAGGGAGAGATCCCATCCTGAAAGATCGAAGGGCGAGACTTGTGATATATGAATCGAAATGGCACAAGAAGCGGCCAGGTAAATCAATCGATGCTCTGACAAGGAAAAAACAGAGGAAGGAAGGACTTGGCAAGGAGGGACGTCGAACCAACTGAGCAAGAGAAAGAAGGCCCTTAGTGGCTAAAGAAAGGGAAAGACGAGGATGAGAGTGGAAAAGAGGTTGGGCATTAGGCGAAAAAAGAGCTGAAGTCCAAATGGATTCCGAAGAAGGGAGGGTGAAGTCATCTCTCCAGGAAAGAAGGGAGGGTGGAGTCATCTCTCCAGGAAAGGAGCGAAAGTGAAGTAAAAGGCGCACCAGGTTAGTCAAAATAAAAGGTCCTTTAAACTTAAAGGAACAACCAAAAGCCAGGATATGAGTAAGACTGGGAGGAAGTCTGGGACCACAGTGGCAGAAGCCATAATGGAAAGGAGAAAAGCATGCCAATGCTGACAGGGGAGAGCAAGGGAAGAAACACCAAAGAACGGTTTTTAACAACAAAGTCAAGAATGCCTAGGCCTCCATCCGCAGTAGGTGCTGAACACACAGACCAGGAAAGAAGAAGACGCTTGCCAGCCCAGAGGAAGCGCCAGAGGCCCTTAGCAAGAGAGTCATGCAAGGCTTGAGTGGAGGGAAAGGACATAAAACGAGGATCCCAAGTAGCAAGTTTGTTAGAAAATGAGCGAAAAAACCATTGAGTACGTTGAGCTGAAGACAGATGGATACCGAAAGGAATGCCCAAAAGCCAGGTGACCATGCCATGGGGGACAATGCGGAAACCTAGAGAGGAGACCCAGGCGAGCACAGAAGTGTGAATAACATGGAGTTCAAATTTTCGAGTGCTTAAAAGGGAGGATGAGTAGTAGCAGAACTCATTAAAGAGAGTCAACAGATGGATAACATGAGGTTAAGAGAGGAGGAAAATTATAGTAACATCATCAGCAAAGAGCTGATGCGAGAGCGGCCCCAGAGGAGACATGACTGGGGAAATACGGGAGAGCGAGGCTCTTTTATGGAAGGCACAAGACAAGGGTTCAATGGCTATAGCGAACAACATAGGTGACAAGGGACAACCCTGGTGAATGCCACAAGTAGGGGCAAAAATAGCAGAAAGACAACCATTAAAAAGGATCTTAGTCGAGGAGGACTGATAAAGAGCATGCACAAAATTCAAAATGGATGAAGGAAAGCCACAAGCCTGGCAAGAATCCCAAATATAATCCCAACTGATTCGATCAAAGGCTTTGTCCAGGTCCAAGCGGAGGATAATAGAGGGGACGGTCGAGGCAACAAGTGAGTCCGCTGCCGTCCAAACATTAAAGATAGAATCCATGATGTTACGACCTTTAACAAATCCAAACTGCTCAGAAGAAAGGAGGGAATGAAGGAGGGGAGATAGACGGCGGGCCATAGCTTTAACCAAGATCTTGTAGGAAGTATTCAACATAGTGAGAGGACAAAAATCCGATATCAGAAGAGGCGAAGAGACCTTGTGAATGAGTTTAACCAGACCTTCAAACATAGACGTAGGGAAGGTCGCGGCCGAGCAAGCTAACTTAGCAATGTGAAGCAGAGGCCTGGGCCCAACAGCGCCCAGAACTGAAGAAAAATTCAGGAACGACCCCATCCGGCCCTGGAGTCTTCCCAAGTGGCAAAGAGATAAGAGCAACATGCAATTCAGCCAATGAAAAGGGCTCATCTAGCATGGCAATCTGATCAGAGAAGAGCAAGCGCTCGGTGCGGCAAAAGGAATGAAGACGGAGGGGGTCCGGGGGCGAAGCGGGCTTAAAGGACTAAAAAAGAGATAGAAACGTCTGAACCATTGAAGGGGAGTCAGAGATGATAGAACCAGAGACGGAGAGAGAGTGAATAAAGGAAGAGGAGTGCTTGTGGCGTAAGGCACGAAAGAAAAAAGAAGAGGGCAAATCACCATTATGAAGCCAATTGAGTTTAGAGCGAAGCATAAGATTGGCCGCTAGATGATAACCATGACGACGAAGAATGACTTGACAGCGAAGCTGAAGATCAAAATATAACGTGGAGTCCTTGGCAGAAGTTTGGATAGCCTCTATGCCTTGAAGGAGGTTCAATGCCAAGGAGTGAAGTCTGGAACGAGAGTGAGAGAAAGGGCGTGTTGTTAGTTACCATGTCCTGAAAGGAGGAGCAAGAGGCAAGAGTAGCCTGCAAAGCCGATCGAATGGGAGGAGAGGACAAAAGGGAAGAATTCATGATGTAAGGAGAGTGGAAAGAAATAGTCGGAAGGGCATGGAATGAGCAATGGAGTAGGACAAGGCTGTGATCAGAGAGGGTGGTAAAGTGATGAGTCTTAGCCTTTAGGAGCCGAAGCCAGTTAGCAGAAGAAGAAAGGTAAAAACGGTCTAGCCTTGTAGAACGGAAGGAGGATCCCAGGTGACAGTTAGTCCAGGTGTGATGCGGGAACTGTTGTAGGACATTAGAGTCATCGAGAAGAGAGTGAGAGGATTGAAAAGACGACCGAGTAGCGTATTTGAAAGGTGAGATAGCATGCGGCCCATTAGAAGGGTCAAGGTACATGTTAAAATCTCCTAGAACAATCAAGCAGTCATCTAGAATAGGCGGCAGGGAGGACCAAAAGTCAATGCGTTCAGAAGTAAGACAAGGAGCGTAGAGGTTAAGAACAGAGAAGGGGAAGCCTAATTTACGAAGGCAAAGAAGGACCCACCTGCCAGATGAATCAGAAGAAGTAGAGAGCACCCTGCCAATCACGAGAAACAAGCGTTAGAACTCCCCCACGAGTGCCTTGAGCAGGAGGGACACCGTAGTGGAAGGATGTAGCAAACTTCTTGACGAGGCAACGCTGGTTAAATTCTCGAAGTTTCGTCTCTTCCAATGCAATGAGGACATTCTTTGAAGGATAAGAGGCCAAGATTTTAGCCATGCCTTGCTGGACCCCACCTTGCCTGTTGAAGAAGGAGGCCGCGATTCTGGAGATAGGCAGAGAGTTCAAATCTGCCATGCTGGCTAAGAACCGGGCTGCAAGAGGAGGGAGAGGGCAGACCACTGACAGAACGCTTGTTGTAGGGACCCTCCAGCTCCAAGGAAGTACCCAAAGGTGGGAAAGCAGGCAGAGCAGGTAAAGAGAGAGGAGGGGTCTGCTCCGCCAGCCCAGCGCTAACAGGATGCTGAAGCTCAACTGAGCACAAGGTCTCCGAGAGAGCAGGAAGCTTTAGAGCAGTCACTGTTGAAACGTGATCCAAAAGCTGTCCAGAGAAAGACAAGGAAGAGGCAGAGTAGGGAGGAGGAAGAGACTCCATAGAAGTCTCTCAAGCGTGCAAAAAGTCCATCGTAGAACTACTCGTGCGAGGAGGAGCCATCCCCTCTAAGTGCGTGGGTTCACTGCCAAAAGACACCTCCAATTCCATCTCCATATCGGGGGAAATCCCTTCCTCCGCCATCATCAAAGCATAATTTTTTAGGCTTTCTTTCATTGTTCACCTCCCTTGGCCCAAAAAATATTCAATTAAAGCCAATTTCTTGATATGCATAGAAGGATATGGTCATGTGGCCTTTCAACCCACATGGAAATGTCGCGTCTCCTCGTTTCTTGGGACGTCGCTGCCTCTCTCCCCCCCATGTCGCTCCTACATTAACTAACTTTCGTGACAAACGTTGAGATTCTGCCACGTCTCAGGAGTTAACCATTCAAAAAGCTCCATGTGGCATCATGACACGTGGCTACAATCCAAGTGATCAAACGTAATGAAGCCGCCATAGCTACTCTTAACGCTGCATATCGAGTAACTTTTGCGATCGTTGGCAAATATTTTATGTTCGTTGCTTGAATCAGAGCAAAGATCAGATCGAGGAGCGTTAATCCTTGAAAACGATCGGATCAGGGAGCGTTTATCAGAATTTTCAATCAAAGAAAGCTCCCATCAATCCTTGTATGATCGTTGTTTGCTGTTGTTGCATGCAGAATAGTTTAGAAATTTGCTATGTATATTTTCAGTCTGCTCACTACAGCTCTAGTGAAAGAATGCAAAAGCATGAAATGGAAAACTTATGCTTATTTTTTTCTTTGTGTAAATGCATTTTGATGCGGCAGGCGGTTGCACCAGTTTTCTGACTGTATGTTCATGCTATGGCTCTTTGCAGAAGCGTATAAGTCTTTAATAGATTCACAAATATGGAGTAAACGTCAAAGTGCAATAGGTGAAAACAAAAAATTGTATCAGCCAGAAGGCTAGATAAATGACATTGATCATAAGTCATTTAATGCCTACCGCCTGAATCAAATCAACATCTAAGACATTACTGGTAATAGGTGAAGCAGGTAGCTGCTGTGATGAGGGTTTAGTAAAGAGCTGTAGATAATTGTGGCTTACTGGCAAACTGCATCAAAGATGAATGTATCAGCGGGTGGAAATATGGCAGCCCGTCCGAAGATGCTAATCTGTTACCTTTGTGGTCGTGAATTTGGAAAAAAAAGGTGCAAACATAAATTTGCATTGAAGATTTGGCTTAGGTGCTTTCTTAATGCTATACCATATCTAATTTGTCCTTCATCTGAGTTTCCATCTTTGAAATCAACATACTTCAACAACAGTAGCCTGGAGGCTTCATATTGGCTTTTGGATTCCTCTTGAGTTTTCATTTGAATTTTGTTTCCACTGTTGATTTTTCCTCTGTTCTGTTAAAAATCGTGAGGCAGGAAACCTGACATGAGAAGCCATTTGGCATTATGAATGAGGAGGGGTTTGCAGTCTTCCTATCCACGTACCCCAGTGTCAAAAGAAATGGCTAGATGAAGAAGCAAAGAAACCAAAGAAGGAGCGTAGACCTTTGCCCAGACCGCCGCCTCCTGACATGGCCATCGCAGCCAGCTCGGGCTCAGGCTTCAATGTGGATGCTTTCAATGATGCGTGAGTGTCTGAACTTTTTCTTCTAAACCTCAAAAGCAGCGTGTTACTAAAATGGATCTGCAAGATAATCTACACGTGAGTTTTTGAGAAATTTGATAGCAAACTGCAACATCCTGAGATCTCGCTACTACAACAAGATGAAGAGGTTAAGTCTTTCACACAGCAAACTGCAACATCTGAAAATGTTAAATCTTTCACAAAGCACGGCGCTTAGAGGGAAAAGAGTACCCGTTTTTATAAGGCAAAGTAAAGGAAGGAAAACTGAAATACAATGTAGCATAAAAAAAAGAAGCTGTAACTGTTTTCCACAGAACATTATTCCTTGAATAAATTTCGCAAATGAGTCATTACGCTGTTCATGAAATCCAGCAACCAAAGTAGGGCCAGCATATTCAAGGATAACAATTTCACATACTTATAAAGACAACGCCACGCTCCTTGAAGAGATCTTATTGCAAATCCTTTTAGAGGATTAAGGGCGTCTTCACATGATCGTTCAGTTTAAGCATAACCTTGAGTCCAGTGGAGTTTATGATCATAGGCCCCATCGATCAGGACACGAGCAATCATTTATCTGGTTGAGGTCCACAGGATTTGGTCAGCAAACATCAGTTAATCAGAAAACAACCTCAAAAGGAGGTTTGTGTATCAAATTGCTTATCATAATACTCGCAATGAGTATGTGGAATCTGGATAGATATTGGCTGCGACTAAAGGCCTGATCTATGGTACTTGAAAAAGTAATTATTATGTCCTCTTAGGCTACCAATGATGGATCTGCTGCCCTGCTCCCCCTTCAAACAGTATACCAAAGTCCATTGTACCTTTAAGGTATCTTAGGATCCGTTTATTGACTTATCTTGCATACTAAATGCTCTTCACCTGGCTTGACATATCCTTCCAGCTGCTTCATGAAAATTGTCTCTTGCAAGTCTTCATTCAAAAAAGCAGTGCGAACATCCATTTGGTGTGCTTTCCAATCCAAGTGTGCTGCCAAAGCAAGCAATTTTCTTACACTACCCATCTTTACTACAGGAGAGAATGTTTCTGCGTAATCCACACCTTCTTGCTGAGTGAATCCACGAGCTATCAACCTAGCTTTATACTTATCAAGACTCCCATCGGCTTTTAACTTTCTCTTGAAGACCCATTTGCTATCAATCATGGTTCTGCCTTTTGGAAGCTCCGTGAGTTTCCAAACCTGATTTTTGTGTATTGACTCAAATTCTTGGTCCGCTGCATGCTTCCAATGAGGACCTTCAGGACCTGCTGTGGCTTCCGCAAATGTTTGGGGCATATCATCAAAAGCCATGCAACAAATATCAAAAAGAGAATTCTCAACATTGTTGTTTAACGCATTTTCAATGATTTTTTTGTTGGCTGGTGGGTTCTTGGATTCGTCAATATAAGTGGCACCTGCTCATTCATTCTTCTCTTGTTTTGAGTGACGACTCCTCTATTATATCGCTCCTCTTGCTCAGCTGAATTTTGTGGCTGTCCACGCTCCAATGATGCTTTGCTGCCCGATTCTCTGCCTGGATCGCTGCCCTGCGACTGTTGTAGGGTTGTGTTTGGCTGCAACAAGGCTGATTCCTTGTAAAATTGTTGATCCTGCAGCTGTGGTAACGATGACTCTTCCTCCCAAGAAGATAACAAATGCTCAGGTAGGTCTTCATCACGCTCTTGCACTTCTATAGTAACATTATTTGATTCATCAAATGTAACATCAAATGCGCACTTTTCTACTTATTGCATCAAACAACTTGTAAGCCTTATGCTCAGGCTTGTGCTCTGTCCATACCTCTTCTGGAGTCTTACCATCAATCACAACTGTAACCTGGATGTAAACAGCAGTAGCTGCTGCCTCCGCCCAAAATTTCTTGTCTAAATTTGCTTGGACAAGCATGTTTTTTGCTGAATTGATTATGGTGCGATTTTTACGCTGTGCAACACCGTTCTATTGTGGAGTGTACCTAGTGGTAAACTGTCGTTGAATGCCTTCCGCAATGCCAAAATCCCGAAATGCATTGTTCACAAATTCTCCTCCTCCATCTGCTCTGAGAGCTTTCAGCTGCTTTCCTGTCTGCTTCTCAGTTAATGCCCGAAATTTCTTGAAAGCCTCCAACGCATCGCTCTTCTTGTGAAGGAAGTCAATGAATGTCCTTTGGCCCACAAAGGTCAAAATGAACTAATGCCAAAAGTTCATTTGCTTTGCTGCCAACGGTTGTGTAAGATCTTCTATGATGCTTACTCTTACGAGCCTGTAACCAGTGCCGAACCCTAGGGAACTCAGGAGGTCAGATACCACAGTCAGGGGCGTGTCTAGCGCGTACACGTCCAACAGGGCAAGACAGTGTGAGTAGTGTGCCCCGGCACGGACCATAGCCATGGCGGGCCTAACACAGCCTAGGGACCCTATCAGTAGGATAGGGCCCCTCGTTGGGTCCCCGATGTGCAGTCGGCCACGTCAGTGCTACATGGCCAACACTTGGCAGTATGCATGCTACCAGTCCTAACACTGGGCTAGGAGGGGTTTACTCCATATCAGGGAGTAGGCAAGGTTGGGGGGATCAGTTAATGTTTGCCTTACTGTGGTGTTTAGGTCTCTAACACTGGTATCAGAGCCATCTCCATCTTTGGGAGTTTAGAAGTTATCAGAGTGTACAGACCAATCTTCTAACCTTTAAAAAATAGTGGGGGAGATCCATCGCTGCAGAACCAGCTATCTATCACTATTTTCTGAGTGTAATTTCCTGATTTCTAAGCGGATTTAGGATAGAAATAGGTGGACAGATCCATCGTTGTAAATCCAGGCTTCATCGCTGCAAATTTC
The DNA here is from genome assembly GCA_029204225.1 of Diphasiastrum complanatum. Classification (NCBI taxonomy): domain Eukaryota; kingdom Viridiplantae; phylum Streptophyta; class Lycopodiopsida; order Lycopodiales; family Lycopodiaceae; genus Diphasiastrum; species Diphasiastrum complanatum. The sequence continues at coordinate 13,682,834 of CM055114.1, read as the reverse complement.
AAAGGAATTTCTTGCAGATCAAGCAGATTTCAGACCAGAATAGAACTGCAGGTCCATTGCTGTGATTGCAGTATCAAATCCTTCCTTTGTAAACAGATTTTGAGAGCAAAATCAGAGGCAGGGTCAGCACTGGACAAGGAAAAAGGAATTTGCATATCCATCGCTGTTTTCAGAAAGCCTTGGGGTGGATTATTCTACCAATCAGAGGTCCCACATCTGCAGACAGATCAGCGAGCAGTTTCATTCTACAAATCCATAAATTCAGAGCACTTTTTGGGCTTCAAACCTGAGTTTTTTGGAGCAGCAAGGCTACTAGTCTGACAGCGAGGGTAGCTAGTAATCAAAATCTGATTTTCTTTCTTGCAAATTCAGACCTTCAATTCTGGTTTTTGGGGACAGCAGACCCACAACTCTACCAGCGAGGGTTTCTGAGATAGGAGTCCAAAAAGTTTATCAATTTCGAGGGAGGGAACCAAGGCTTCTTCAAGAATTTTGTTGTAGTAAAAACTTTCCGGATTGTAGATTGAGGAGACAGATTGCATAGCTGAGGAAAGACTGAGGGGTTTCTTGCTTTTCTCTTTGGAAGTACAGTCCTAAGACAAAGTTGAGTATTCTGCTTTCGTTTTTTCCAGCTCAGTCAATCTTTCTTCTTATTTCAGTCAGAATCTAAGGTAAATGTCTTTCTGTTCTGAAAATGACTACTCCTCAAAGACCTGATCAACCCCCGGAGAGAGGCATTGACAAATTGGAAACAGAAGCCTTGGTTTTTAGTAAAGGGAAAGAACCCATGGAAGTGGAAGAACAGGACCAATTCACTGAAGAACTCAACGAGTTACCAAAGAGCAGTACCTCCACTTGGTAATAGAAGTGGATGAATTGAAACTGGCGTTAGCCAATTTCAGATCCTGTGTGGAAGACTCGTTCGCCGAGCTCAAAAGTTTAATTTTGAGCTCCGCGAAAGGAAGTCTCCCTTCCACTTCTCAGTGGTCCCCTTCACCACGTCCATCAACATCGAGTGAGCCTCTTCGGTCTCATCCCAATGTCTTTAAAGACTTAAAACCTCCTACTTTTATTGGGGAAGAGAAGGATAGAAATGCAGGCATTTTACATACCTTCCTCAGCAAATGGAAGAACATACACGCTCTTAAACGGACCCCTGACCATTTGCAAGCAATCGAGGCTAGTCTTTCCATAGGACCCATGGCCTACAAGTGGTGGTTAAACCTCCAGGAGACCGGGCAGACTCCTTGGTCGTGGAAGGCTTTTGAAGAGGCTTTCGTAAGAGAGTTTCTACCGAAAAATGAACTTGATAGAGCCTGGGAAGGTTGGGAAAGAACAGTAATAGAAAAATCCTTAATACAGTATGTCTCGCAGTATCGAGAAGCCATATTAAAAATAAAGAATATGGCATCCGACTATCAGAAAGTCAGAGGGTTTGTATGTGGGCTTCAAGATGAATATAAAGTAGAGGTCTAGAGAGACTCGCCTACTACCTTAGAGCAAGCTCTCAGATATGCTCAAATCTATGATGATTCAGTGGGTAGGAAGAAGGTGAAACAACAATCCTTTTCTGAGCAGCCTACTCAGAATGACTTTCAATTTATATAGAAATTTTTAAAATGAAAGAAAGAAGATAAAGTTAAGAATGAAGCTCCTCAGAAACGTCCATCACTCATACAGCCCTTAAAACCAGAAGATTTTGAGAAAGCCAAACAAGAATGTTTGTGTTTTGTGTGTATGGGCAAGGGTCACACAGTTAGACAATGTCCATTAAAAAAGATAAGAAAGATAAAAAACAAGTCCATCTTGTTCAGACTGTAAGCTTCCCAAGTGACTCGGCAGCTTTCGAGATAAAAGTGTTTCATGAAGATCATGAAACACTGTTGCCAATTAACTTCTGCAATGCTAGCGAGACCTTTCAACTTCGGGCCACATGACCTAGAACGTATGCATGGTAAAATTGGCAACCAGTCAGTAAGAGTCATGGTTGACGATGGGAGTTATGGACTCAGCTCATTACATTCGCCGCGTCCATTTACATTTACTTTACTTTATGCATAAGCAAGCCTTGGGCCCTTTTTTATTCATTAGTGACACTTAGACTATATGGTTGGCCTTTGGCCTTATTATTCATTATTAGGCCATTTGGACATATTACTGGAGAGTGGAGGCCTTCTTGGAGGGCACACCATTTTCCCTCCCAGTTGGGCCCTAGCCACCGGAAGCTTCCTTTTAGGGCTTTCTCTTGGCTATAAGTAGGGAAACTGTGTCATTTGTTATTCAGCTGATGATATTGATCTCTCTCTTTAGTCTCCTTAATCTCTCTCTTACCAAATGCCTTTGTATTGATTACCGTGCTTTAAATAAGTTGACTATTCGTAATCAGTATTCCACACATGGATGACCTCTTTGACCAGCTCGGTACCTCTAAAATCTTTTCCAAGATAGCCTTCGTTTTGGATATTACCAAATCAGGATGCACCCTTCTGACAAACATAAGACTGCTTTTCATACTCATCTTGGTTTATATGAATTTTGTGTGCTTCCTTTTGGTGTTACTAATGGCCCTCCTACGTTCCAGAACGTGATGAATAACGTCATGCTTCCGCTTCTTGGTCATTGTGTCTTGGTTTATTTTGATGATATTCTTATTTTTAGTCAGTCTCTTGCTGAGCATCTTTCCCATCTTTCCTCTGTATTTCAATTACTTGTACATCACCAGTTATTTGCTAAGTTGTCTAAATGTTCTTTTGTTGTTTCTGAGATCGAGTTTCTTGGTTTTCTTGTTTGTAATGGACACATTCGTCTGGACCCTCATAAAAGGTTCAGGCCATCCAGGATTGGCCTATACCAACTGATATTCATCATGTTCGTATGTTCCTTGGGTTAGCCACTCACCTTCGTCGTCAAGTTCCTCATTTTGCCACTATTGCAGCTCCTCTTCATGCACTTTTGAAGAAGTCTATTACTTTTCTTTGGACTTCTGATTGTCAGTCAGCGTTTGATACTCTTCGTCGTGCTGTTGTTGATGCTGCCGTTATGTGTTTACCACAGTTTGATCAGAAGTTCCTTGTTGAGACTGATGCTAGTAATGTTGGTTTGGGTGCTTTACTTCGCCAGTCACAATGTATTATTGCTTATGAGTCGCGTCGTCTTCGCTCTTATGAGCAACGTTATTCTGTGCATGAGAAAGAGCTTCTTGCTATTATCTATGCTCTTAAGAAGTGGCGTCATTATCTGTATCGAGTTCCATTTGACATTATTATTGATCACCAGTCTTTACGTTATCTGTTTTCTCAACGTGACCTTAGTGATCGTCAATTTCGTTGGTTGAAGTTTTTACAGCTTTTAATTTTTCCATATTGTATCATCCTGGTCGTGCTAACACTGCTGCTGATGCATTATCTCGTCTTCCAGCTTTGTTGAATACACTCGTTTCTACTATTCCTCCATGGTTTGATGATCTACCTGTAGCATACCTTACATGTTCTGATTTTCGTGATGTTTATAGTTCTTCCCCACCTGTTTCATCCCGTCCTCATCAGGTTTACTCCATTGTTGACAACCGTCTTTATCGTTATGATTCTCTTTGTATTCCTAGTTCCTCGGGTATCCGTTCCCAATTGTTGTCGGATGCTCATTCCTCTCCTGTTGGGGGTCACTTTGGTTTTCAAAAGACTTATGCTCGTCTCAAAGACCATTTCTATTGGCCCTCTCTTGAATCTGAGCTTGCTATACTTATTCATACCTGCCCTTTTTGTCTTCGTAATAAGTACTCCCGTGCTAAATCTGCTGGTTTGCTCCAGAGTTGGCCTATTTCTCATCGCCAGTGGACTGATATATCTATGGACTTTATCCTTGGCCTTCCCCATACCCAGCGTGGTCACGATTCATGTATGGTGGTAGTTGACAGGTTCTCAAAACAAGCACATTATATACCAGTTTGCAGTACTATCACAGCACAGCAGTGTGCACGTTTGTTCCTATCAGAGATTTTCCGCCTGCATGGATTTCCTCGTACTATCCTTTCTGATCGGGATAGTAAGTTTACATCTATATTCTGGACAGAGCTTATGCGTATATTGGATGTACAGCTTTTTATGGATTCTGCTTATCATTCTACGTCTGATGGGCAGTCTGAGGTCCTTAACAGGATCCTTGAGGATTATTTACGCCATTTTGTTACTTCTTCAGGGAAGCATTGGGATCAGCATTTATGTTTAGCAGAGTATAGCTATAATAGCTCTGTTAGTACCAGCACAGGTGTCTCACCATTTTTATTATCTCATGGCTATGCACCTCTTTTACCTGGCATTCCTCTCCCTCCTGAGGATACACCTGTCACACTTGCATCTTTTCTATCAGGTGCTCGAGAGCTTATTACCTGGGCCAGTTCTCATTTACAGCATGTTCAGCAACGTTATCAGACCTCAGTTGATCGTCACCGCCGCCATGTTGAGTTTCAGCTTGGAGATATGGTTTATCTACGCCTACGGTTTGCACGTCATCATTTTGTCCAAGGCCATGCTTCTACTGAGAAGCTTGCACCACGTTATTATGGGCCTTATCGCATTTTGGATGTTCTTAGTCCAGTTACATATCGCTTACAGCTTCCTGCTTCCACTCGCGCCTGTGATGTATTCCATGTCAATTTATTACGTACTGCTATTGAGGATGACGCTCCTTGTGATGTTGAGTTTCCTACTGCTCTAGAGTTATTTCCATTTTTACCTGCTGCTATATTACAGGTTCGTCTATACCATAGTCGATGCCGCCGGCAGATTCAGTTTTTGGTCCAGTGGGATGGTCGTCCTATTGAGGAGGCCACATGGGAGCCTATTGATGTCTTTTATCATACACCATCACTTGCGGATCAGGCTCGTGCTCTTGCTGCACTTGTTGATTCCTCTACATCAGATGTTGTTCTAGTTGTTGATGCACCAGGGCTTGCTGCTACTTGATCCAGTTTCTTTTCGGCAGTTGGGTCTTTTTCTTTTGTGCCAGGGAGAGTTATGGACTCGGCTCATTACATTCGCCGCGTCCATTTACATTTACTTTACTTTATGCATAAGCAGGCCTTGGGCCCATTTTTATTCATTAGTGACACTTAGACTATATGGTTGGCCTTTGGCCTTATTATTCATTATTAGGCCATTTGGACATATTACTGGAGAGTGGGGGCCTTCTTGGAGGGCGCACTATTTTCCCTCCCAGTTGGGCCCTAGCCACCGAGCTTCCTTTTAGGGCTTCCTCTTGGCTATAAGTAGGGAAACTGTGTCATTTGTTATTCAGCTGATGATATTGATCTCTCTCTTTAGTCTCCTTAATCTCTCTCTTTCCTGCTTTCTAGGGTTAAGTCTTGCTTATGTGCTGCTTTCATAGCTTAAGTCTTGCTTATGTGATGCTTTCATAGCTTAGCTCTAGATCAGCTGTGGCTCTATTCGTAACTATGGGGCAACCCATAATTTCATCAACTACACCCTAGTTAAGAAGCTCAAACTTCCAGACGTACCTAGTTAGCATAGCTATGTACATAGTTTCATTGGCTAAGGGTGAAGACAAGAAAATTTGGGAAACTATAGTGATATTCAGGGGTATCAAGATGAAATTAACTTTCAGATTATGCACCTGGATCATATAGACCTTGTTCTTGGGAGAGACTGGCTCTTTAGCTTAGGGCCTTCCCTCCACAAAAATTATCAGGAGAACACCCTCAGCTTTCAACGTAATGGCAGAGAGATCCAGTGTAGGGGGAGCATGATGTTCCAACTGTCCTATGGTCTGCAGTTCAGAGCTTTGTCAGTTAATTAGGGATAGCGACCATCAGGTATTCTTATGTGACCTTCAGTTCCAAAAATTTCTATTTCTAGTTCTTTATAGCAGCAAGTAAATATATTAGAAACTTTATTGTCCAAATTTAAAGATGTTTTTCTTGAAGATTTACCGCATGGTTTACCACCTAGCAGAGATGTAGATCATGTAATAAACCTAGTACTAGGTATAGCACCTATTTCTAAACCTCCATATCGGGTCAGTTGAGCAGAGGATGAAGAAATGACTAGGCAGTTAACAGATTATCTTGGGAAAGGCCAATTTCAGACCAATAGTTCACCATGGGCCTCACCAGTCCTTTTGGTGAAAAAGGAGGGGTCTATGCGTCTTTGCGTAGATTACAGAGCCATCAATAAGGTCACAATTAAGAATAAGTACCCAATGCATCGGGCAAATGAGTTGTTTGACCAACTCGACGGGGCTAAGTTTTTCAGTAAAATTGACCTTAGATCAGGATATCATCAAGTCCATATAAAAACGGAAGATGTCCCGAAAACAACTTTCAGGACACGTCACGATCATTATGAGTTTAAGGTGATGCCATTTGGCCTCACAAATGCTCTAGCTACCTTTATGACCTTGATGAACAGTGTCCTCAGACCATACTTGGGTAATTTTGTAGTCGTATTTTTAGATGACATCCTCGCCTACAAATGAGGAAGGAGCATCTTAAACACCTTAGAAAGGTGTTTCGACTGCTTAGAAAGCATAAGCTTTATGCTAAGAAACCTAAGTGTGAATTCTTCGTTGAAGAAGTAGCTTATTTGGGTCACATTATCTCGGCAGAGGGGATTAAGATGGACTCTAGTAAGGTTAAAGCCATACTCAGTTGGCTGAGACCTCAAAATATTTTCGAGCTACAAATCTTTCTAGGTTTGGTGGGATGTTACAAACGATGACCTATGAGCTTCTTCGTAGGCAATTTTTCTGGCCCAGTATGAACAAGGACATCCAACAATATCTAACCAATTGCCAGAAATGTCAGGTTAATCAAGCAGAGCATTTAAAGGCAGGAGGGTTGTTAAGGGTAATGACGCTATCTGGGTCACAGTTGACCGTCTGACCAAAATGGCTCACTTTATTCCGACAAAAACAACCGTTAGAGCTTCAAAGTTAGCGAGGTTGTTTATAGATGGGCTTTTTAAATTGTACGGTCTACCTTCCGGCACAGTCAGCGACCGGGACAATAAGTTTAATGGGAATTTTTGGAGGGCAGTTTTCCATCATCTCCATACTAAACTAAACATGAGTACCACTGACAGACGGACAGTCAAATAGAAAGAGTAAATCAGGTGCTGGAGGATATGCTTCAAGCATACGTTAGCAAAAAGCAGACTAATTGGGAGGAGTATCTCTCGATATTAGAGTTTGCTTATAACAGTACCAACATTCAGCTACAGGATACAACCCATTTATGCTGATGTACGGTTTTCAGCCACTGTAGGGTTTAAACAAGAAAAAGTTGAAGCAACCAGAAACTTTTTAGAAGACCTAAACTAGATGATAGAACATGGTAAGCGTAGCATTAGGCAATCCCAGGATCGAGCCAGGCATTATGCAGATCCACACAGACGGGATGTGCAATTCTCCGCTAGTGAGAAAGTCTTTCTACGAGTCCCAATTGACTCTAAAACCCTCAAATCAGGAGTGTGTGCTAAGTTATCTCCTACGTATTGTGGTCCTTTTACCATTAGTAGGAGACTAGGCGAGGTCACCTATGAACCAGAACTCCCATGCAGCAGTAAGATTTTTCCAGTCTTTCATGTATGCCAGTTACGAAAAGCCTTCACCAGATCTGAAAATCTGGTAGGAGACAGTGTTCTAGTTCTCCCATTGGATTCTCAACAACCTCCACATGACCAGAGGAGATCCTTGGTAGTAGAGAGATGTAGACTCATCATACTCTATACCAAGAATATCTAGTCAAGTGGAACGATCAGCCTATTGAGAATGCCACTTGGGAAAAGGGCAACGTCCTTCACAAGATTTTTCCGAACTTTGTCTTAGAGGACCGAGACGGTTCTTAAGGGGGAGGGAGTGTTACGAGCCTGTAACCAGTGCCGAACCCTAGGGAACTCAGGAGGTCAGATACCACAGTCAGGGGTGTGTCCAACGTACACGTCCAATAGGGCAAGATAGTGTGAGTAGTGTGCCCCGACACGGACCATAGTCATGGAAGGCCTAACATAACCTAGGGACCCTATCAGCAGGATAGGGCCCCACGTTGGGTCCCCAACATGCAGTCGGCCATGTCAGTGCTATGTGGCCGACACTTGGCAGTATGCATACTACCAGTCCTCACACTGGGCTAGGAGGGGCTTACTCCATATCAGGGAGTAGGCAAGGTTGGGGGGATCAGTTAGTGTCTGCCCTACTGTGGTGTTTAGGTCTCTAACGCTTACCTTTTTCGCATGCTTCACAGATTCGTAACTTAGTAGGCTTGCTGAAAATCGTGCTACTAACCATGTCATGCTTCTAGATCTCCATCAAGGCTTGCATGTTGACATGTCCATAACGCTTGTGCCATAATGCAACTTCATCCTGCTGGTCATTCACATTCATAGCTTCTGTTGAAGCATGAGCAAAAATCTCCAATTCATACAAGTTGCCAATGCGTGGGCCGCGTGCAAGCACTCTTCTGATGGTCTGTGCTTATGGTTCTAGGAACAACTCTTTGTCATTAAAGAGTACTTTCAGCCCTGTGTCTCTCACTTTCGCCACAGAAAGCAGATCTTTCCTTAGTTCAGGCACATAGAGGGCTCCTAGAATGTCTTGAAGTTCACCACTGAGCAATGGGACTTCAAGACTTCCTATGTCTTCTGCTACTATTTTGTTGTGGTTCCCAAGCTGAACTGTGCCATGCCCTAACCTGCAATTCTTGACAAGTGGCTTATCTTTCAGCATGGTCTGTGTGTAGGCTGAATCAACTGTCAAAAATTTCTTCTTCTTAGCTTGCAAGCAAATGTCTTTGTTATTCACTATAAATGCACTTTCAGTCACTAAGTACATTTCTTCTTTGATGGAGTTAGTCTCCACAGTTTCTGCTAGGCTTGCAGAACTTTTTGCTTCTACCGCTTTCTTCTTTCAAAACTCGAACTCGTAATTTCCCATCTTGAAGCAAAAGCGGCATTGTCCCTTCTTGGCAATCCTTTTCTCAACATTGCCTCCTGGTTTAATCTGAGCTTGTTGTTTCTTTGAGTCTCCACTCTGCTTGGAACTTTTCTTGCTCTTAGATTTGCCTTTGTTAAAGAGAGCCTGCTCAGAAGTGGATGTTCCTTCTCTCTCTTTATGTAGCAATTCTACTTGTAGTAGCTTCCCAACTGCATCATCCCAAGAGAGTTTTTCTCTTGTCATAAGGTTTTCTATGAAATCATTCCAACTGGTTGGCAATGATTTATAGAGCTTCAACTTCTATTGGTCTTCTGCCATTTCATACTTGGGATCTGCAGCTGCAAGTAAGGTGAACAACTCTTTCATTTTGTTGATGCAAGCTCTCAGATCTGCACCATCAGTGAACTTCAATTGCTCCAACTGTGTGTATAAGTGCATTACCTCCATCTGAGTCTTTCCTCTATACTGAGTCTCTAACCAGTTCCAAAAGTGATGACTGCCCTAATCCAAGTCAGCTTCTAACAAGATGCCTATGCTAACACACATGCCTATGCATGCCAGGGTCTTGTCGTCCTTCAAATGCCACTTTATTAGAGCATCTTCTTCAGATCTGTCACCTAGTTTAATCACTTCAGGTTGTCTTTCTTTCCCTTCAACGATCCCAAACAGCTGTTCTGCCCTCAGCCAGACACCCATCAGCATTTTCCATCCTCTAAAGCCACTTCCTTCAAAGACATGAGGCTTTAAAAGGGCTGCAGCAGTGTGCGAACTCATGTTGAAGCCTCTTTGGAATGTTATGAGCAAGAGAATAGCACCTAGACTCTTAGTCCCTTACAAAAGTGGTGGCTCTGATACCATGTCACAGAAACAGGGAAAAGAAAGAAAATGCATGCAGAGAATAGAGACAACACATAGTATGGAAGACTGAATAGAACTTCTTAATCTATCATTCACGTTCTCATAAATATATGTACAAAAATGCTCTACCTGCTGCACAGGGAGCTTGCTAACCTAACTTCCTACAAATCAGCTAACCCTAACTTGCCTACCGATTTCCTACAAATCTGCTACTCTGCTATCTTCTAGTTTGTTGTTTGCTACAACAGTAGGTGAGGCCACATGGATGCCCAAGTGGCCATCATGACAGGCTGCTTGATTTATGATTCTGCAACAACTTGGTGGTCTTCCTTCTACATCTTAGGGATGTGAGCGATGCAGATTTGCTGTAGCTAGTGGCACTGTCTCTCATAAATGAAATCCTGTTGGTTTTCAAAATCTAGAAGGCTGAACTCTTCCTACTTCTCATTGCATCCCTTTCAAAAGTAAAACTGCATCTCCATAAAAACCTTTCACATCCAGACCATTTTTTATTAGGACAACTACTGAAGTTTTAGTTGTTTCTTTCAATGTTTCAAATCTCTTTTAGCTGTGTGGGCTACGTACTAATTAAAAGGAACAGGTAAAGAGGTAGACTTGTTTTGCAGAGCATATTCCCAGTGGGAGGGAACACTGGAGCAGTGCCCCATTTGTGACCGCACATTTAGGCCAGAAGCATTTCAGCGTCACAATAAAAGCTGCACTGTAGAACATCCAGCCAAAAAGGCTGGAACTGGGCTTACGGCTGCTTCACTCTCAAACAAGATACAACCTGGTCTAATATCTGGCACTCAGCATTCTGCAAGTCAGTCTCTCTCTCTCTCTCTCTCTCTCTCTCTCTCTCTCTCTCTCTCTCTCTCTCTCACACACACACACACACACACATACACAACCAACTAACCAACCATTTAGCATCAGTCAAGTTTAACATCAAAACACAAAAATCTGTTCTCCAGAATTTTGACAGAATATTTATACAAGCTACCTACGATTGCGTTTAGGGCCAAGCTCTCACTGAAAAACTTTTTCCTTGATGTTATGGTCCTTTTGAGATTCTAGAAAAACTCAACCCTATCGCTTAACTCACACTTGTAATGTTCACGTCAATTTGCTTCATTCTTACATATTTCCCAGTGAACCGTATGAACCCAACCTTCCCATTGATTTTAAACATTTTCATTCCTTACCGCTGCTATTCTGTAAGATCAGATTTTGCAATGGCGTAGTTGACAACTTATACAATTCTTGGTATAAATTGGTACACAAGTCTTGAGCTTCTAGTAGGGGAGTGGCAATCTTAGGTGGAGATTTGCATGAGTTATCGGCAACCATTGTTTTTCATTAAGTATTCCTAGTTGGAGAATGTTATTTCATGTCTGTTAACTTCATTTGATGCCAACTTCTGTGGTTATGTTCATTACATTGTCAATATTTGATTTGTGATGCAAAATAAAACATGCTTCATATACACGGCTGTCTTTTGAAACAATTTTTAGGCAACGAGTTTGTAACATAGCATTCTACCCCTTCATAAGTTCTATAACCTCTCTTTTTTTGCCCCCTGGTACAGTCCATTCATGCTTATGTATAGATTCCAGCCATGTTCACCTATGAGTGTTGAATTACGATATGTTCATGTTCATAAAGTAAGCAAGTTTTTGCGTGATATGCAGGAAATGTTGCAATTGGCATGTGAAATTGTTTTAAATGCTCAAGAATGAGCTAAACATTATGCTGACTTGAAATGAACTCCTTGAGAATTTAATGTTGGACAATGGATGTATTTGAGGATTCCAAAGGATTTTAATGTCTTGCATACATGCACATTGCAAACATCATCTAATGACACATTTTAGTGGACCATATAAGATTCGTGAGAGAATTGGATATTTAGCTTATAAGTTAGATCTTTCCGACATTGTTAGAGTACATCCAATATATCAAGTAAGTCAATAAAAACTTAGTTTACATGAAGGAGACACTTTAGCATTGGAGGATAATCTCCTTGAAGATATTTCTTAGAGAAGTCTTTTACAACTCGCAAAGATTTTGGATACCAGTCAAAAGCAATTGAGAAATTGCTTGGTAACTGAACTTTTGTTTCATTGGAAAGGATGTGCTAGTGCTATGTTCATAACTTAAGTAGCCGCTACGTCATGGTTTTCAAAATGGGACTGATATCACTCAATAGTTGCTTAGTTTGTCAATTTCGAAATTCAGCTCCTCTTTCTTTGTGGTTAGTTGGATAACTTGGTGTAATGCATCATCATCCCAACTCTTCCCTACTTGAATTCACTCCAAGGTCACCTTCTTAACCTCATTCCTCTTGTTCATCCTATTGATCACCTTCTAGAATTGATCCTGTTGGGCCTCTTCGTCTTCCTTGTACTTTTTGATCCCTCATTCATGTCGTCATGCTAATGCATTAGCCACTACTAACTCTCCTTGGATAGATCTATTAGTTCATCCTTCATCTTTTGATTTTCCTCTCTTGACTTGACGTAGGGTCCCCCTCCATTTTGCACTTGAGCTCCTCCAAATTTGCATCCTTTTAAATATCAAGTTTAGTTGCTTGGCACAGAACAATGTTGTTTGAAGACACATATGAAGTATTTGGATCATAATAGCATGTGAGCACAATCGAGAAGTCTACATAGTGAATGTCAGGGGAAGTTGTGATAGAGAAGAAGATGCCCAAAGGCAAAAATATCACCTTACTGCAATTTATAAGTCAACCACCATATGATATCGGTAGAAACCATTGTATAGGAAGTAGAACCATAGTATATGTAATAGCAAGAAAGAGGAAGCAATACCGTGTGACAACTAAATGCTCCAATAGGAAGGAAGCGATAAGAATGTTCTAGATAAGCAAATATGAATTCAATTGTAGAGTGAAAGAATACTATGTAAATGACTGATAATGGTTTTGAGACATGCAAACATGCTTAAAGTAAGAGAGGATCACAAAGAAGTTGAAAGAACCAAGAATGCGAATTATAGCATCGATAGTATGTCATAGCCATAAAGGCCAAAACAGTGCCGCTACTTGACAATCAATACCATGAAGATCAAATAGGCTGGCCTTCCCGCATGATTGGAAGAGTGGTGCCAATGGTTGAGAATCCAACACACAAAAATGTACCTTGAGCTGGTTGTATAAACCAAGAATCCCATAAAAGAGTAGCAAAAAGTGAGTTGCTATTTTATAAAGTGCTCACCTTGCACAAGGAAGAATCACTCTTAGCATTGCTATAGATTGATTTCAGCCAAGAGAATGCCTACTGATACATTAAGGTGGCATTCATGGTCTATCAGGTTGGAATGGGATCTCATTATATGCAACAAAGTTCTTTCCAAGTTACTTTGGTTGTCTTTTTCCATGTTGATGTTTTTATTGTCACATTCCTGGTCCATCCATACATAGGCTGTATATGTTCAGAGTTTGTTCATTGATTCCTCATCAGTGTATGGATTCTTCAGATCGATTCATTACAGTTTGGCACGGTTGCTTGTTTGGCGTTTACTTACTGTCCGTTACCAGACTCTTATAGGTCGTTCTTGGCAATCAGAATCTTGGTAACATTCAGCCAGGCAGTAAGATTAGCATTGTAGTATAGTTTTAATCCAGCCTGTAGTGGATTCTCAGTTGCTCGTTCTCTCCTGAACTGTACTTACATCAATTGAAAATGCAAGCCACGATGCTCATCAATGGATCAGCATGCAACTCGGATGAATACCTATCAAATCCTATTTCTACTTGCTGTAAAAAATGACTGGGAACAGATCTTGAAAGCTCAGATTAAACTACATGCATCAAACGAAAACAAGAAACAAAAAGGTTAAGGGACAACATTATGAATGTTCAAGAATCAAGAAACACTGATCTCTTGATTCTTGGACAGCCCAAGAACATCAAGAACTGAAATGTAGATGAATATGCAAGATCTATGCCACAACTTCAGCCTGTTTAGTTTACTTGAATGCTGGTTTCTACTCTATTCCACAAACAATAAACCTAATCCACGCTACTTCCACAAAACATAATGAAGAAAGCAAGTCTAGTTCCACAACCACACATAAAGATGGAAGTGCAAGATCATAGAAGGCATCACACAAGAAACCAATATGATCAAGGAGCTCAAGAATTGCCAATACTCGTGGAAGATCTTCTATTCAATAATCAAGAGCAAGACAATTACATGTAAAGCTCCCTCAGAGAGGGGGGCTCTTAAATAAGCCAATGAGTTGCCTAGGTGGAGGCCGTGGCAATTCCACAATTTCATAGATTACAAGTGGATTAGTTCCTCCACTAGACGTCACCATCAAAAGGTGGCTCACTCTACTTTATTTAGGAGATCTCAACTTTTCTGGATAATATTTCAATGTATACATTTTGGCGGTGTCTACAATATTTGTTTGTATGGTGCTAAGTTTAAGATTCTTACTGACTATCAAAGTATTGCATACTTGATGCAACAGCTTACTGATATTATGTTCCCATATCTTGGCATCTTCTTCGACATGTACACCTTTTGTAGCTTTTTCCACTTTTTGCCAACATCCTTCATGCAGAAACTCGAAGATGTTGTAGGTCACTCCTTGATTGGGAGCAAAGACTATACCTTAGTTTGATGTTGTAGACAAATAGAGAGAAATTTTATCATTTACTCAAATGTGAAGCACTTAGTGACATATGCTCAAAGTTGATTTTCTCCCACCACTTTGATACCTTGCATCCTATTTTGAACATCAATCTGATTGAGAAAGCATACCTGGTTTCATAAATATGTTCTATTCATTAACTTTGATAGCTAGTCTTCTAGGAATAGTCACCAGTTTTCTTTGTATTGTTTAGCAGTTATACAAGTCTTATGTAAATATCTATGAACTATTCTATACTTCTCTCTCTCTCTACACACACGCACACATCATGAGCATATTGGAATATTCTCTAAGTGATTGATGCTTAACATTATGTTATCCATCTACCCACTTCACCGCTGTCAACTTTCCCTGCTTGACTAAGTGGGGAAGGGAAAGCATTCAAAGTTGCCATTCATCCTTGACCATTTTCAGGAAAATATTGTCAGGTTTAACTCTACTTTATTTTTTCCTTTTCCTAACTGAGCGATAAACATGTTGTATAGTGTCGGCCTTAGGCTCTAAATTTTATGAAAGGAGTAAAAAATGCAGGCTTTAGCCACAGTTATGGACTCGGCTCATTACATTCGCCGCGTCCATTTACATTTACTTTACTTTATGCATAAGCAGGCCTTGGGCCCTTTTTTATTCATTAGTGACACTTAGACTATATGGTTGGCCTTTGGCCTTATTACTCATTATTAGGCCATTCGGACATATTACTAGAGAGTGGGGGCCTTCTTGGAGGGCGCACTATTTTCCCTCCCAGTTGGGCCCTAGCCACCGGAAGCTTCCTTTTAGGGCTTCCTCTTGGCTATAAGTAGGGAAACTGTGTCATTTGTTATTCAGCTGATGACATTGATCTCTCTCTTTAGTCTCCTTAATCTCTCTCTTTCTTGCTTTCTAGGGTTAAGTCTTGCTTATGTGCTGCTTTCATAGCTTAAGTCTTGCTTATGTGATGCTTTCATAGCTTAGCTCTAGATCAGCTGTGGCTCTATTCGTAACTGCCACACACTCTCAAGAACTTGAGGAAGATGCAGCCCTCTCTATGGATAGTTTTCATGGCACCAAAATTTACATTATTAATCTTGCTACTGTATTATGCCAAGTTGAAACAGTAAGATTTGATGCCTTGACAAAATCTAGTCCAGTCACATATCTTTCATGTCTAGGCTCATGGCTTCTAAGAGGTCATGTGGGATGTTCTTATCATTGAAACTTTTGATTATATGAATAAACTCTGATACGATACAAATGAGGAAAAGTGATCTAATGCCAAGTTGTCATAAGGCTATGGCCTTTTTGTTGGTATGTCTCAATCTCGAAGTAGATGACCAGATGTTGTATCAATGTGTTCACTTACTCACAAACTTGCCGAAATTAATAAAGCTTCTGAAATTAGCTATCAATTTGAGTGTTCAAAATCATTGTATGTTATTTATTAAATAAGCTCCTCCATATACAAGCTGATAATTGGTTGTATGGAATGGTCTGATTTGCACTCGACTCTTCTAGTTTCTCTTGGGCTGCAATTTCAATGAGGAACTAACATGCTCTATGAAGTTGTGCGATTATTTTTGGATTGCTACAGAGGGCAAGGCCGAACTAAAGCCTGGAGATCAGGTTCTTGGGAACAAGGTTCAAGTATGTCAAAATGCTCCTTCAATCAGAAAAATTCTGACGAGCTTCAAATTTTGTGACACCTGCAAAAAAGTAGCATTCAATAGTTTTTTCAAGGATTTCATATTAGAAGCAATCATAGTTATAATTCTAAAGCCAAAATATTAGTAACATTCACACATAATGAGGGTCGCTTACAGATTGGGTTTATGATTATGCCTATCACATATATGGCTGACATGGCTACATTTGAGTCTTAACAGTCTCCAAACTAACCGATTGTTTTATCCTGTAAGCCTGGCACCTCAAGAACAAGTGAGTCCAAACCTTGGAATCAAGATATAATGGGAAATGTAATAGGAAAGACAATTTCACCTGAAAAGGCTAGCAATGAACAGGTAATCTCCCTCACATCCAAACAGCATAGCCCACTAAAGAAATAGCAAAGCAATTTGGAATGAAATGTTTGTACACGGTACAGTATTACTAGAATGAGTACCTAACACTCTTTTGGCTTAGCCATATTCTGCATAATCTACATTATCTCATGCTCATTATGATTGATGATGTGAAAATAGGTCTGTCGCATTCTAGTTTACTTCCGAAAAATCAATATGTAGTAACTTTGTACCACTTTGCTGTTGTAGGGAGAAAATTCTAAATCTGGGGGATTCTGTGATGAGTGTGGATTTAAATTTGTTCGAATAGATGCAAAATTTTGTTCAGAATGTGGAACGAAACGACCAGCATGAAGAAGAGTTGAAGAACAAAAGAGCAGGCTTAATCAACATAAATTTCTTCACGTTGGAATCCATGAAGAATGAACCTTGGACTTGGCTGGCTGCCCCCTCTTAAAAAAGGGTGATATGCTTGTCCGATGCGGTTTTCTTAACGCTCTTTATATTCTCTACCAAATGTGCATCCAATAAAAGTGCGTCTTAATTCTGCTTTAGGCGTTTGCTCGAGTTTACGTTCATCCAGACATTGGTTACTTGCTGAGAAAAACATTAACTATTCGATTGTTTTTGAGCAATCCACTTTAGTCCAGGAGAACCTTGCAAGAAGTTTTATAATTGTCTTAAACTTGGGAATACAAGAGGTTTTAATTGTTTGAGCAACGTGCAAAAGACAGTTTTCTACCTTTTGTGTTTCAATCTACTCCATGCTAATTAAGGGTAATTCAGATGTCATAGTTACAAGCTAGTGCCAATAAATCATATCACAATCTAATGACATGCATTGCCTTCATTTTTTAAGTACCTTAGAGGGCTTATTGTACATCTTATAAAGATATCTTAAATGTTTAGATATCTAGGCAAAATATCATATAACAATTTGACGACATGCACTGCATTCATTTTTTAGGTACCCCCTAGACAAGTATGAGCTTCTATCAATTATTTAATGTTTTTAATATCGGCTTTTTCTATGTTGCTCTTCCAAGAAGCATAAGTTCAAAATAGTTGTTGAAGGTCCAAATCAATTGGAGACTTTAGTCTTTGGGGAGGCTTTTAAAACAATTGCATTGCTTGATTAGGGATCATTCTGATTATTATTCAATCCATGTAGCTCATAATGTTTTGCAATAAGATTAAGATTGTGTAAACTTGCCAAAGTAAGGTTGAAACTTGTAGACTTAAGCCGGTTTTAGAGGAGAAACCTTTGAGATTGCCTAGCCCTCATCTTGTTGTCGCACATTTTTAAGCCTTGGCAAGTGAGACGGCATGCAAAGGACCACCCACCTTTCAAACTTGGATGGTCATTGCTAGATTGATGAAACTTAATTGGTTTGTTTGAATCCTTGCCATGCTATTGTTCCATATTTCTTAAGTTGCCCCTAGCACCTCAACATGTTGGGCAAGGTCCTAAGGCACAACAAAACCACTTCACTTGCCCCTATGTGGTAAAGGGCCCTTGCTACCTCATGTGCCCCATGGCGGCAAGCAAGCCTCCAATTCAAATAACATACTTCTCGGGCACCTAAGTCTAAAACCACCTTGAGTATAATAGAAATATATTTTATGTGAAATAGAGTGGAAGCCCCAACGACATCATGCTTTCCATTGTATAATGCCATGGTGGGAGTTTTTTTTTTCTCTATGTGTACTTTTACTTTGAGGGCTTGAAGTGGACAATCTAGCAAAATTTTCATGTTGATAGCCAATGATTGGTTGACACAGTCTTCGTGGACACTAGAAGGTTCTTCTGCTATGTGGCAACCAGCCATTGGTTATCCACATGAAAATCTTATAAGCTTTAGTGCTTGATCTCAAGCTCTTGTTGGCTATCCATTGGCTCAATTTGGTTAGCATGGCATCCAAAGTTTCTTTGTTCCCAAGCTCAAACTCCCCTTGGAAACCAAGATGCATAATGGTAACTCAAGTAGAGTCAAAAAGAGAGGAGGGACCTTTTTAAGATATGAACCAATGTGTATTAGCCATACAAGGACTTCTCATTGTCCATAGGCTAAAGCAAGTCTTGACGTGCTGCAACACTGTCCTTTGAACCAATTATATGTTTCCATATAGATTCACTCACGTTTTGGTATATATGCATAGGATCCAAGAGGTGATTGATTAAGAGATTATTCCAATAGGGCAATCGTTGGAATATCGACAATCTCTTCATGCTTGGAATTGACTTATCCCAAGAATCGTTCACATCATGTTGTTTGATCCACTCGTCGTACTGCAAAATGCTCAACTTGTAATAAACTGCAAAATAATATTGTGTTTGTAAAAATGAATGCATAACCCTAAATCCTAGCAAACAGTATAATGCATTTAGAGTTTATGCATATCTGAACAATGACGTAACACTACTAGAACTCCATTTGTACATAACCTGTAAGTTTAGAGAGAAAAGTGTTGTTGCCAGTCGAGAAAAAGATGCTCCCTTCAGAACGACAAAGCTCCTAAAATTGATACACTCCGACATCTGCGGTCCCTTTGACGTGCTCTCTATAGGAGAATTGAGGTATTATATCACCTTCATTGATGACTTCAGTAAGTTCGTTGTTGTCTACTTTATCCACAACAAGTCTGAAGCTCTTGATAAGTATGTAAACTGGGTTGAGAAGTGGACAGAGAAGAAAGTCAAGCAGATCGAAACCGACAGAGGTGGAGAATATATCTCCAACCGTTTTACAAATTTTTGCAATAGCTGAGGCATTCTTCATAGAAAGACTGCATCATACACACCAATATATGATGGAACTAGTCACATTGTTTTTCATTTTGATCTTGAGGATGGACTAGTATTTTTGGCTAGTTTTGCTAATGGAAATGGAGCTGAGGGAGGTTCATTATGTCACTCATTCATGCACAAGTCACTCAAGTGTTGAGGATCTCTTATGGCAAAATGAGAATGGAGGCTCGTTCATGGAGGTTCATGTCGCAAACTCTTCAAGTGAAGTGAATTATGGAGGAGGCATGCAAACATTTGTTGATCACTCACATTTCTTGCTTGGTTGCTGCTATTTTCTAGAGAAATCAAAGGTAAAAGCATGGAGGAATATATACATTATGATTCTATGTTACTTTTCATGTTGGTTTTTCATCTTGATATGTAAAATTGATGTGAGAAATTGCGAAGCATCCAATATGGACACTATTATCTATACCAATTATGAATGTTTCTATGTTGAGCACTACATGGTCATTGAGAGAAGATCTATTCTTAGGATGGAGATCATTCTTAAGTTCGATCAAAGTAGTGTGGTTAAAATAGCAAGTAGAGTTGAAGAAGGAGCGAGGTGATCCTGGATTCGGGAGCCACCTTGCACTTCGTGACATCAAGACGAATCATGTCTGATTTCAGAAGTGCAGATCCCTCAAGATTCATAGTTCTTGGAGATGGATCCAGACATCAAGTGAACGGTATTGGTTCACTCTGGCTCAACACCAACGGAAGAGATAGATGACTCGAAGACGTTCTATTCATGCCAACTCTGCAGCAAGACTTGCTCTCTTTAGCAAGAATAGCAGATGCAGGGATGCATGTGACGTTTTCTAACGAAGCATGCAACGTGATTGATGTCAGCACCAGCACTCTCATTGCTCAAGGCAGAAGGAAAGGGAACCTATATCATCTGAAGGTACACCTACTTGCAGATCAGGTACATTAGACTCATGACGACTCGCCAGACACTCTGTGGCACAGAAGACTCTGCCACATGAACTCAATGGCACTCTACCAAGCAAGTCATCATAGAGCAATAGCAGGGGTCAACATCTCGAATGCAACCAATTCGGCCACCTGTGATGCATGTTTGAAAGACAAGATGTCACGCACACCATTCGTCAAAGACTCCTACAGAACAACAAAGATTCTGGAGCTGGTGCACTCTGACATCTACGGTCCATTTAACGTGATCTCAGTAGGAGGTTTAAAATATTATATAACCTTCATTGATGACTATAGCAAGCTTGCCAGAGTGTATCTTATTCAGAATAAATTTGAAGCACTTGATAAATTCACAGAATATGTGAATTGGGATGAGAGATGCACAGGCAGCAAGGTGAAGCAAATCAGAACAGATCGAGGTGGCGAATATATCTCGAATCGCTTCATTGACTTCTGCAATGATCGTGGCATCATTCACAGAAGAACTACAGCCTACACACCACAGCACAATGGTGTTGCTGAACGAAAGAAGACCCTAATGGAAGCAGCCAGATGCATGATGGCCTATTCGAAGGCTCCAAGGGCATTGTGGGCTGAAGCAGTAGCTACAGCCGCATACATCCAGAACAGGATAGGTAAATCTGGTGTTCCTCACACGACACCACATGAGCTATGGTGGGGTAGAAAGCCCAACCTGTCTCACGTCAGAATATTTGGTTGTGCAGCATATGCACATATTCCTGATAAGCTTCGCAGGAAGCTTGATGAGAAAGCCGAACAAGGGTTTCTGGTAGGTTATGACAATAATTCGTCATACTACAGAATCTACATGCCAGACACAAACACTGTGAAAACAGTGAGGGATGTCAAATTCGACAAGAGCAGGACAATGGCCAACGAAGACCCTGTTAACTATGAAGTTCTGGAAAGATAGTACTATGACCTGCCACCAACGTTAGAGGGAGTAGAGGACGAACACGAAAATGAAGATTTTCGAGTCGTCTCCCATTCGAACGACGAATCAGATGAAGAAAGATTTGAGAGGCAGCCTGCCGCCGCAGTTCCTGTAAAGCAAGATGGTTCCGGACTGAGCAGAGCAGACAAGGGCAAGGACATAGCTGTTCCGGGAGGATCCCCCAGAAGGTCGACAAGACCACAAAGAGTGCTAGCAAGATTTGTGCCAAGCAGCTCAGCCTTCACATCAGAAGAATTCTGCGGGTTCAGTGGCGAACCACAGACATTCGAGGAGGCGATTGAAGGTCCAGAAAAAGACAAATGGATCCAAGCCATGAACGAAGAGATGGAGTCCATGAGGAAGAACCAGGTATGGACGTTGGAGCCATTATCTCATAAGCGGAAGACTGTCAAATGCAAATGGGTTTTCAAACTCAAATATGGACCAGACGGGAGTGTGACGAAATACAAGGCAAGACTGGTAGTGAATGGTTTCTCTCAGAAATACGACATTGACTATTCTGTAACCTTCTCTCATGTCATCAAACATTCGTCCCTACAACTATTGTTCGCATATGCAGCAGCTTATGACCTCAGGATCCACATTGTGGACGAGAAGACAGTCTTCTGCATGGCGAATTAGACGAAGAAGTCTACATGGATCAACCCCCAGGATTTGTCTCGAATTCACTTCCTGACTATGTATGCAGAATGCATAGAAGCATCTACGATCTGAAGAAATCAGCCCGACAATGGTACAAGAAAAAGGATCAGGCCCTGAAATCATTGGGATTCAAGCCTCTGTTGGCTGACTCCAATGTGTATGTCAGAGTTACAGATGGGCAGATCATCATAGTGGCTGTATATGTAGACGACACTCTGATACTTTGCAGGAATGAGCGGCTAATTGCTGAAGTAAAGACAGATATCTCGAAACATTTTGAGATAGTGGATCTGGGAGAAGCCAGGTGTTACCTAGGCTTACAAATTGAAAAGGACTATGAGGAGACAAGTTATACCTTCACCAGTCTAGATACACCCAGAAGATCCTAGAAGACTTTGGGATGCTAAACTGCAAAGGAGCGAACACTCCAATGCTAGTAGGAACGGTGCTAACAAATGACGACTGTCCAAAGACAAAGGAAGAAAGAGAACATATGCAGCTCACTCCCTACAGAAGGCTGATAGGTTCACTGATGTACCTTGCAGACAACACATGTCCTAACATTGCTTATGCAGTATTCAGGATGAGCCAATTCTGCACGAATCCAGGCTCGACACATTGGAAGATTGCGAAATGAATTTTGTAATATCTTCAATTAACGAGGGATTATGACTTGTGTTATTGTCACGGTGCAGGTCTCAAGATACTTTCCTACAACGACGCTAGCTGGGCATCTTATAGGGACGACTGTAAAAGCGTTTAAGGAGGATGCACCATTGCATCAGGAGTAGTAGTTCTCTGGGTCAGCAAGAAGCAGACCATTGTAGCCCAGTCATCCTATGAAGCAGAGTACGTAGCAGCAGCA